>CM022303.1:536005297-536440933 GCA_011799875.1 Thinopyrum elongatum
AGCTTCCTTGTCCTTGTCCTCCATGATGGCTTCTTCTGGTCCCTCTCTTTTCAGTTCCAACTTCATCAGCCAAGCATCTTCTTCTATGTTGTTGGAGGAGGGAGAAGACATGATGCCTGGCTTGATGGACCTGACAAGGAAACAACACGAAACAAGAACAGAGGATTTCTCCGCGATGTAGTGGTCAAATCGTCTAGGGGTATATATAAAGATTTTTTTATCTTGGGAAACAAGCATACGGAAGGAAAACGGAGTCGGAAAGGTGCTTGAGGGGCCCACAACCCACCAGGGCGTGCCAGGGAGGGCAGGCGCGCCCTGGTGTATTGTGGTCACCTCGATTGCCTTCCTGGTTATTTCTTATTTTCCTATTTTTTCTAATATTTCAAAACTGACAGAAAATATTTGTGCGGATTTTTTGGAGTCCGTTTACTTACCATATCACGTACCTCTTCCTTTTCAGGGTTCTGGAGTGTTCTAGAAGGTTTCTTTTATGTGTGCCTCTAGTGTCATGGTTTGAATAATATTGGTTTCAACATTAATGGGCATACCTGAGATATAGTGCTTAATTCTTTGTCCATTCACTACTGCAGGATGCTGCTAACGCAACACTACAATCAGAGACCCTTCAACGAAACTGTGTGCGATGCATTAATCACAAACGGTGATGTAAAAAAACCATAAAAAAGGTGCAAAACGTTTGCGATGGCGGATACATCAAACACAGTTCAGATTTTAGTTGCGTGTACGATGCAAGGCATACTGCTCAGTTCAATGAACTATTTGCGATGAGGCAGAACAACAGAAACGGGTAGCCAGATGAAGGCGTGTGCGATATACGACATACAGTTCACTCGGATAAACTGTTTGTGATTAGGCGGAACAACAGAAACGGGCAGCCAGATGAAGCTGTGTGCGATATACGGCTTACAGTTCACTCGAATGAATTGTTTGTGATTAGGCAACACAAAAGAAACGGTCATCCATATCAAGGTGTGTGCGATATACGGCATACGGTTCACTCGGATGAACTGTTTGCTTTGAGCCAGGACAGAAACGGTTTAATTTAACAAGATGTGTGTGATACGCGGCAAACAGGTCTGTAATCAGAAATGTGTGCGAAGACCGATAATAACAGAGATGATTGCTGCTAATAAGCCATGTGTGTTGTGGGCAAACGCTTGCTGGTATGCAATTGTCAGCGATTGATGAAATCATCACCGACGGGTTCCCTAGTATGGTCCGTGTGCAATGTCATTGCACACAGAACAACATCATATGTACTTATAACTTATAAGGACTTGAATCCATAAACAGATTGAACATCCAATTACATAGGTGGCTAGTACACACATGACCTTTGCACACACCAAAGTATGTTCCAAAATGCCTAGAAAACTCAAATAATGTATAAAAAGGCAAAACGAACCCTGAATAATTTCATATGTTTAGGACGACGCTCCTATAGTTGCATGTTGCCTCTGTAAAAGAAATCAAGGCGGGAAGAGACAGCGTATGTCGTTTTGCACACATAGGTGACAAGTTCCCTCTCGGAACCATGAGCCTTTTTGAAAGAAGCTCCGGTTTGTAAGAAGTTTATACCAAAACTTGTCCCAAATTGGACTAATTTTTTACCACAGCATGTTGGTACCATGTCATAACACCATGCCAAGTTTCATGATTTTGAGGCGAGTTTTGGATTTACAGTAATTTTAAAACCAGGTTTCTCAATGTTTACTATCGAGTCGGCACCGCCCTAGATAGGCTTTTTCCTCATGGGTCCCAAATGACAAATCCAAATCTGTCACTACCATGCAGCTTTTCTTATTAAGAATTACAACCCATTTGGTGTGCTAGCTGAAAATAAGTTTGTGGGTGCTGGTGGGCGCTAAGAACTTGCGGGTTCTGTAATGAACAAAGATCTCAAGGATCCCGCGAGAGTGATATTCTTTCCCTATGTTATGAAGGCCTATAATATTCATGTCTTAATTAAAGAAATGGCAAGCCATTGGCCCAGTATGAAAGAAAATATGGGTCAAAGCCGAGTCGAAAAGGGCAACAATATCTAACTCCAGCTTACAAACAGTACAAAAGCACGAGGATTAATTGCTCATCAGGTTTAAACAAAATCCAGATTGAACAGGACAATGACATCTAACTCAACCAAAGTTTTTGGCAGTCACAATCAAATGGATCGGTCTGATCCATAAAATCAAGATCCCAGTACAAAAATTCTTGTGCTTCATGATGACGACAAGCTGTTGTAAATAGAAGCCGAGCACGATCAGAAGCCCTTTGGTCCACCTAAAACTTCTTTTTATGCTGTTCAACACTTGCAGCCGTGAGAACTTTCTTGTCGAAAAACTTAATCCTCACGGACAATAGTGCCCTCGCATTCAACATGAAGAATGTGACAAAGCTAGTGTTTGCATTGTTGGATGCATATCGTTCCAGCGTTACTGTCTTCAAACGAATGTCATGAGACCTGAGAAAATCCCGGTGCTTCTTGCACCATCGGTTGTTATACCTTTTTCTCCATGTGTTAGTGCCTAAATAGAGATGAAGATTGAAAATAGTTAATGTCTAAAAAAGATTATGTTGAAAGAGCGATAGCTGAACGATTAATTATTGTACATTATATATGGGCTTTCAATGTGCGTGAAATCATCACCTTATACAAATTCTCCAGACATGGAAAGCATTGTAGCAAGGCAATAATGATGTTGAGATCAAAACACCACATACTGATATATAAGGTCTTGACAGAATGCACCACCACTGATAGAATGGATAAGGTCTTCATTGAGCATATAACATAATATTAGCACTGAAAGTGTACTCCAAGATGATACTTAACTTATGCGCACAAATGAAAAATGCAAATTACAAAAGTGTACGTGAATAATATATAGTACCTCAATAGGTGTGGAGGCAAACACCATCTCGAACCATTTAAACGGATCACGGATTGCACCCAAGGTCTCCAGTTTAGGCGCAGAGACACCACAGTTATTTGCGAAGGTTTATAACAACAATCAAGGAGCAACCTTTGAAGTGAAGGGGCATCTTCGATGATGAGCTCCTGTCCTTCAAAATGAATTCCAATACTTACAAGGTGAGGCGACTTTATTTTGAGACAAGGGATATGGATTCCTTTTTCAAAAAGAAGCACCAAACGCTCCAGTGCAGGGCAGCTGGAGTGGATGATGCTGTGCAGTGAGGCCACCGACAGATCAACCAACACAAGCGCAAGTTTTTTCAGCAGTGGGAGTCGAAGCATTTGTACCAGATTGTCTGCTAGATGGCACCGGGTCAAGGTGGCGGTGTGGAGAGAGGAGGAAAACCATGAGATGGGCATCGGTGGTGAGGGCACAGATGCAGCTCTTGGTGGTAACCTATCGCTGTAGTAATGGTAGAACTCAAGCTGCTGGAGTTTATCGAATTGTCGGGATGTCAGCCAGGCGGCCACCGTGCACGGTATGTCCAGCAGGTAGCATGCCGGGATGCAGATGTGTTGAACGGAGCCCTGGTGGGAGGAGATGATGCTTCCCGGGAGTTCAGAATCATCATCGACAGATAGCTGACGACAGCCGAGATTAAGAGGCACGGCGGGCCACTGAGTGTACCACCAAGATGCGAGGACTTGTGTGCGGCAGCCGTCCTTGGTGGGGAGAAGGGAGATGATCTCCCCAAGGATGGCGTCCGAGAGATCACTGATGCGGTCCACCGGAGATTCTACTGGTTCCTCAGGTCCAGGGGGGCGTTGCCGCTTCTGGCCGCGCTGCCGGGTCCAAGATCTACATCCGGCGGCGGCGCTGCCCGGGGCCTCATCGGTGTACATACCAGTCTAAAAGAAAAAAATGGCAGAAACATATATGTAGGACATTCAAAATCAATTCTCAAGATCTGAAAGAAAAAAAAGGCACAAACATATATGTAGGACATTCAAAATCAATTCTCAAGATCTGGCCACGAATTATTAGCATGCACGCTAACCCTAGTCAGATTATTAGCAAAAATCATTTGTATAGAACAAACAATTAATCACTAACCCTATACGGATACCATTCAAACAATCAATACACTATGTGCATCTAACGGATCTTAATTACTCTGATTTCATGGACTAAGAGAACATAACCATACGATTTGTATTCCAAAAAAATTAGAGAGGGGCGGAGGGAGTGACCAGAGAAAACACATGATATGTTTGCCGCACAAATGGGTATATAGATGACTAACCGGTTTTCCGTCGGAGTTGCAGTCGTTGCCGTAGTTGTTGTTGACCTCCGACTCCGGCTGGGGGGGGGGGGCACGACGGCGCCGATGAAGTCAAGGTCGTGCTGCTGCCCGCTTGAGACCTCGTCGGCGGCGACGGCAACCTCTGTGCCCAGCTTCACGTGTTGAACGGGTGCTTCACTAGCCCCGGCGTCGCCACTCCCTCCGATGGTGTGCTTCGGCGACATCCTCATACACTCCAGAGTCCAAACGTTGGTGACCACTGTGGACCGGGGGTGCGGCCGCCTATTATGGCCGGCTACTCAGGCGCGCCATTAATATGGACCAGTGGGAGCGAGGCGGGCGGTGGTCAAAGGCTGTCTAGCCTCCCGGTGAGCCTACGCGGCGGACTTCTGGCATTCCTATACCATCATTTCACACAGCTATTTGCATGCCTCCCGGTGACACTGCGCAGCGAAAACGCCTCCAGTCAATTCACACACCTACATGCACGCCTCCCAGGCTGCCTGCACGGTGGACTGCTCGCATGCGTCCCGGCAACTCACGCCTGCTCGCACACCACACGGGACGCGTGGCGGCACATATATTTTTTTTTGTTTTTTGATGATTCATTCTTCCGCTTTACTGCTTAACCGAAGCATGGCACGGTCTAACGCACACGGTCTGAATAAATATTCCGTATGAGATATTGGTTGCCAGTTATTAACAATGTCCTGTTTGTAAGTAGATTATATCAAAACTTGTCACAAATTTGACGAAAAAATACAATATCACAGTCTACTAGTGTCCATATATGAGACCACGATAAGTTTCATGAATTTCAACTAAGTTTTGGATTTACTGAATTTTAAAAATCAACATTCTCAATGTTTTGAAATTTCTTTCATGGGGAAACATGCACCCAGGGACACACATATGATTTTGCAATCCATTTTGGTGCACATGTAGCTCAAATTTGATTTTTGCACATTAAATCCCTAGGAAATCAATCAATGTATAAAACGGGTCGAATGATCTCTGTTTTTTTTTAAACTTTAACACGACACTCCTTTGGTCATATGTTTACTGCAGAAAAAGTTTGACATGCCTCAGAGTGGAGGTGGTGGTGCGGGATGTGTGTCTGTGTGTGTGTGGGGGGGGGGGGGGCGTCCATCAGTACATGTCGCGACCCTCCGTGACGTGGGATTAATTATTGATCATTTTGTGAGTCATGTATATATGGCACATCAAAGTCATGAATTGGTTATTTAAAGCATTATACAACCCTTTCATACATACATGTTCGGGCCACATGCATGCATTGGTGGTCCTCTCGGACACTCCCTCGTGCGGTTAGCAGCGACGTGCCCATTCGTTAGCTCGCAAAGGTTTTCAGTTTCCACCGACAACGAGAGGAATCGGACCGAAGGTGGATTCATCTTTGGCATCTGTGTGTTACGGTGTGGATCATGGTGAGATTCCATATGGAAGTTCGGGCACATGCGTACACATGAGTCCTTCCCACCGGCTCGAAGTGAGGGGGCTACGCACCGTGAACCTCTGTGTAGTGCGTTTCCGGTTTGCAATGTGCCACGTCAAAGTTGTGCATTGGTTATTCAAACATCACACAACACGCGACAACATGCACACGGTGGTTGTCCTATGACACTTGCTCGCGCGTGACTCTCTGTGGGCCCGCGAGGTCTTCATCGATCAATTGAATGTACAACGAGAGAGTGGTTAATTTGACCAACAAGGATGGTTCTTTTTTTGTTTGTGTTACGTATATGCACGGTAGGAGTATGTAGTACATGTCAAGATGTCTTTTTGCAGCCGAGCTCCAACGCCGGACTGTATCCGAGGTGTCTTTTTGCAGCTGAACTCCATCGCCAGACTTCATCCAGGCTCCAATGCCGGACTGTATCCGAGGTGTCTTTTTGCAGCCGAACTCCAACGCCAGACTGCATCCAAGCTCCAACGCCGGACTGTATCTGAGCTTAATGCCGGAAAAGTTCTCTATGGAACTAGTCACTCGTAGCCGGCCTTTATTCTGGACTAATTTCGAGGTGATGCACCACCTCGGTCTTGGGCTGATTTTTTGCTTATATATTTTCTCGATTGGTGCAATTTATTCTCTGCCGAGATATATAGCCAGTAGCCCTCAAGGTGTGTGTCGGCCTAAAATCCGGGATGCACCTGAAGGTTAGCATAAAACGGCTGATCCCAGTAGCCCCTGAGACTCAGGTCGATTCACGGAATTTGCCTGAGGATCAACTCCTAGCTCGGCAGCATACGGTGTAATATATTAGAGGAGATAGTGATCGGCGGACGGGCCCTTGAGAGAGGGCTTTGATAAGTCGCCGTAATATATTAGCTTGATGCCGGATAGGTCCTACATGGTACTTATTGTTCTCCGAAGACACGTTTGCCCAGAGCTTGGTCAAGCCGAACACTGGGCAGTTTGAATTTTTTGCATTGAATAGGCAATGCAGTAGCCCCCGAGCCACTGGTTGGGTGGCAACACCAGATCAGGGGATCGATGTAACCCGTTAATGGCTTTTAAATGAGAAGCGCAAAGCCCCGTAGCCCCCGAGCCTTAACTTGGGCAAGGGTGGCCGAATTAAGGATCAATATCCGGAGTAAATTGACTTTAATCACAATTTATCTGTAATGATTCTATGTATCCAAGTACTTTACATCATTAATGCTCGGATCCGCATTGTACCAAACTTTGTTGACCGACCATCGGCTTCAACCTCCTCGGCCAGTAGCCCGGGAGTGTTGGTCCTACTTTATAAAGCCTTTATGAGGGCAAATATTTATGGCAAACAAGGCAATCCGGCCATACGGTTTTATAAACAAAGGTACGCGGAGAGATATGTTATATTACTTTTTAACGTAAGAAATATCTTCCAAAGAAAATAGTCCCGCTATCGGTTCCTTTCTTTGGGTTGTCATGCCGACCATGATCGTAAAACCTCACCTCCGATCTATGTGGGAGAAAAATATTGAAGATTTAGTTTGGGGAAAGTTCCCGAACTCTATGGTCTTAATGAACCGAAATTTTCAATTTCGTCGTTGCCGACCAATTATATTTTTAAGATAGCTAGCTTTCGGCTTCACCCAGTCTGAGGTACTAACCCGGATGACCCGGTTAGTAACAATCACAGAGGTGCTCCCTTTACCCCCTAGCCGAACAATCGGGAACGTAGGGTTAAACACAGGAGCCAGGCAACCCAACTTGGCCAAAATCTTAAGTCAAATTGATGCATATTTACGGCTTTATAACGATAATTACGGAAGGCAGCGCTTGTATATTGAATACAAACGCTGATGATATATGTTTATTTTGACTCCGTTGCGACTGTTTATCATTTGAAAGTGGCCCATCGTCGGCTTCTACCCCTTTGTAGAGGCTACGCAGGGTGTTTCCGCGGTAACAAGACAATCCTTAGCCGACGTCTCAGTGCCCGGAGGCAGTTGTGTTAGAAGAAACGAGGCAATCAGATATGTAGGCTTTATAACTTTCACCTAGTCATAGGAACTTGACTGTGGGGGCAAGTAACTAGCCCCCGGTGTTTGGAGTGTTCGGGCGTGCCGAGGTGCAGCTCTGCAGGGAAGTTGCCGAACTACTAGTCGGAAAAGATTTCCTGAGCCGAATGTTTATGCACGGCACCTCGGTCAAGAAGATATCCCACCTCTTGAAAAAAAACATACAAATAGCCTAAAAGTGCTAGATACTCGAAAAGGCAAAAAATTATGTAAAAACTTGACGGCCGAACTAAATCAAGTCATTTGGTGCCAATCCAAAAATTGGTCTTAAAATTAGTTTGTGCTTCTGTCGTGCTTTAACATGACATGGCCGATCTCAAGACTTCAAGTGAGTCAGCCTTCGGCTTCAACCTCCTATCCCGAAGGCGGAGTGCTTCTCAGGCCAATTTAGCGAACTGAACTCGAGCGACATTAAAGACAAACCAGGCTATCCGGCTATTGACCACACACTCGAGTCGAGAAAGAAGTGGTAGCAAAAGTCTTTGCAACGACGTAGAAGAAAATATTTATTGTAACGGCTCAAAGAAATTTAAGAGCCCCCAGTTAACTTGGGAAAAAGAAGTGGTTTTAAATAAACCTCGTTTTTAACAAAGAAATTTTAACATAAAGATAATGTTTGGTTGAACCGAACAGAAATTAAAAATTAAAAAAGTTGAGCATGAAAGCGACTTAGCTGGTTAATGTGCTCGGTGTTGATGACGCGGGCTGAGCTTGCGGCGGGATGAGGTCCCAGCCCCCAAGCCGGCCCCGAGGTGGCTGAGCGAAGAGCTCGGCGCTTCGAAGTGGTGACACAGCTCGGCCGATGTGGCGAGGCGAAGCCCCCGGTCCAGCTGAGCTGACGGAGTTGGTCGGTGGGGTAACGTCGAAGTCCCCGGCCGAGTAAGTTGATGAAGCAATGGCGAAGCCCTCGGTCCAGCCGAGGTGAGAGAGCCAGTCGGCCCATTAGACGTTGGCCTAAGGAAGTGATGGCGTGGGGATGCCGAGGCGGGGCAGCGCGCCAAGATGACGACACAATTTGGTCGACAGAGGCAGGACGACAACGTCGGTGTGCCGAGGTGTTGGCGTGGCCCGGCCTAAATATATTACCCGCACACATCAAGTAGTGCAAGCCAAATAATAATAATAATAATAATAATATCCTTTGCATAGTTTTTTCATGCAAAGTTTATATAAATAATAAAACAAATATGGCCCCCGTGCCGAAGTAAGATCGACAGCACGAGGACGTCGACGCGGGTCGGAGGTCATCGGCTAGAGTGGAAATCTGATTGTGAACCGCCAGCATCAATAACGTGCACGCAAAATTGTACAAATTACCAGTACAAAGGTCTTTGATAGTACTAATCTGCATGAACAATTTTAATAGGTGAAAAAGCACCTAATTGTTCGTACTGGAAGCTGCAACACCAATCATTAGTACCAGTATATAATTTACGTGTAAAGAACCAATTGTGCTGTTGTACTGGTACCAAGCGTGCTCGTATTTGGATGATCTTTTGTCTCGCGCCTGCTGCCGCGGTGCAAGGACACTGTTGATCCACAGAGCAAAGGATGAGAGACACCGTTTATCCATCAGATCTCGTAGTGCGTGCTGCAAACTAGCCCTAATGCATTAGTACTTGTCTACCTGTACGCTTTAACAGGAACTAATGGCCCGGCCAGCAACAACCTTGCCACTTAAAAAATAGAAAGTAAAAAAGAAAAGGAGAGAATCTCCCTCGTGTGCTGCAGGAGGGCATCTACCATCGGCCCCCATGATTTCTCAGGCCAGCAGCTGTGTGTAGGCACGTGCGGCCATCAGCGAGTAGGTGATCTGCTTTGGGATCCGCTGTGGTCTGATGGCCAGGCACAGCTGGTTCCAATGCGCCGACTTGAGGAATCTGCTTAACCTAGGAAATACGTATATGATAGCGATGGTTGACGAATTTTCGCCGTACAAGGACAACTGCTCCCGATTCCAATCTGTAAACAAAATTACACGAACCGGCGGTACCAATTGACAAGAGATATTTAATTTGTGCGAAATAGATCTAGATTGAAAAGATATAACCTGATCGTTGATTTTGATCCCATCGAACCGCGCCGAATACCTAGCAGGCTCTCAATGATAGCACCATTGTCAGTTCTATATCCGACATATCTCGTAGTAGGGGTCCTAAGCTAGGCGTCTTGGAGCGATGGTAACATGGACACAGGATTTTACCCAGATTCGGGCTCTCTCGAAGAGATAATACCCTACGTCCTGCTTTTGATTGTATTGATATGGGTGTAGTACAGGGTACATGTATCTACCACGAGATTGTTCTAATGAATATTCGATTATCTATTGACTAGCCTAGCCTCGGTTTATATAATGCACCGAAGGCCTAGGGTTTAGGAGAGTCCTTGGCTTGGGCGCCAAGTCTTGTGGAATCTTCCTTGTATGCGGCATGGGCTGCCTGAAGTGGCCCACGAGAGAACCGCCATGGGGGGTCCTCGGCCCGATCCACCTGGTCGGGAGACGACGTGGTGAGTACCCCCTAGTCCAGGACACCGTCAGGGGGCAACATGTATACTCTATATA
The DNA here is from genome assembly GCA_011799875.1 of Thinopyrum elongatum. Lineage (NCBI taxonomy): Eukaryota > Viridiplantae > Streptophyta > Magnoliopsida > Poales > Poaceae > Thinopyrum > Thinopyrum elongatum. The sequence goes on from CM022303.1 coordinate 536,015,628, forward strand.
TATATGTGTGTGTCATAACCTCGCTCCATGTGGGGACTTTCCGGTTCCCGAGGCAGGTGCCACATTAAAGTTGTGCATTGGTATTCAAACATCACGCAATACCATGCGGGCGGTGGTTGCCCTATAGGAACTCACTCGCGTGCAGCGCTTCCATCTGTGGGCCCGCGAGGTCGTCCTCCATCACTTTGACCCAATGAGAGAGAGGCACATTTGACGAACAAGGAGGATTAATTCTTTTAGGGCTGTATTAGGGCAGGAGTAGTATATATATATATATAGGACGGGTCGAAGGGGGATGGGGCCAACATATACTAGGTGTCACACATGAACCTCACTCTGTGTGGGGACTTTGCGGTTTTTGAGGAAAATGCCACATCAAAGGTTGTGCATTAGCTATTCAAAACATCACAACCCACACACCTCTCCATATATATGTTTTGGCACACATGCAAGCAATGGTGGTTGTCCTGTGGCACTAACTCACGTGGTTATCGGCGATGCTTCCATCTGTCGGCCCGCTTGGTCCATCACTTTCACCGACAACGAGAAAGGTTAGTTATTTTGACGTAGGAGGGGAATAATTTTGTTTTTGTCTCACGATATAGGCCATGATGTGAGATTACATATATAATAGCGCATGTGTACACATGAATCCATCCCGCCGGATCGAGGGGGGGGGGGGGGGGGGGGGCGAGCAAACGACACGTCATAAACCTCTTGCTCTGTGCGTTGACCTGTGCGATTTTGAACGCATGCACCACATCAATGTTGTGCATTAGGTATTCAACACATATGCATGCATCACGCACCTCCATAAATATGTTTGGGGCACATGCATGCCATGGTTGTCTTTGGACACTGTCGCTCGCTTGGTTATGGGCGGCAAGCCTATATATATTCGTGGGCCCGCGTGGACGTCCATCATTTCGACCGACGACGAGAAAGGTTACCAGGGTGGATTCTTCTTCTTTGGTTCGTGTTACCGTATAGTAGGTCGATCATTCTAGGCCTAATTAAGTTTGAGCGCATGCATGCTACGCATCGTGAACCCTCGATCAGTGTGGGGATTTTATGGTTCCAAAGCATTGTGCCACATCAAATTTGCGCATTGGGTATTCAAACACCACACACACCACTTCCATATACATAATTGGGCCACATGCACAGAGTGGGTTTTGTCTTTAGACAGTACTCCCTTGTGAGTTTATCGGCGACAAGCTAGCCCATTTTGCGGGGCCATGTGGACGTCCATCACTTTGACCAAGAACGAGCGAGAGAGGTTATACGATCAAGTTGGATTCTATTTGGTCCGTGTTACAGTACGTCTTGGTGAGATGCCCTCCCCCCGACATGTGTTTGTGTGTGTGTGTGCGTGGAGGGGGGTGGGGGGGGGGATACTTCGCACTACCTGCAACCTCCGTGGGGTCGGGGAAATCCGGTTATTTTGCGAGGCACACGTGCCACATCAAAGTTGTGAATGGTAGTTGAATATCACACCACACCCTTTTCATACATATAGTATAGGGCCACCCGCGGGTGGTTCGTATGTGGTCTCACCCATCTCCCGCCACAAACACACATTTGTGGGTTGTCACACAGTCCACCTTTGTCCGGAAGCAAGAGGTGAAGTTTGACCATATATATGATGGACTCCTATAGGTTTTTTGTTACGGTAGGGTGAGATTTCAAACCTAACTATCTGGGGGCATGCATTCGTAGCTAGGATTCCCTTACCGCCGACACGAAGTGGGGTTCGTAGAGGGTGGCTGACTAGCAATACTGTGCGCTTTGTGCAACAGGTGCCACATCAAAGTTGTGCATTGGGTATTCGAACATCAAACCACCCTTTTCATACATATATTTGGTCCACATGCAAGTGTGTTCAGGTTCTGACCCTTTCCTGTGTTATTCTTTTTGCCAAATTTATAAACAGCACACGAGTTGGATGCAGAAACCGTCTGCGATTGGGTACGCAAAAGACACGATTCGGTCAGACTACCCATGTGCCACTCCCGTGCCCCTGCAGTCACTCACATCAGCACAGTAGATTGGGCTCCACGAGGCTTGCCTCCCGCTCTCAAAAATATCTACTGCCTCATAATCTTGAAAATATCTACTGTCGGATTCAGGGCTCCGCAGACCCAAGAAGGTTCGAACTCTGGGGCGTGTGCGAAGATCTCAACCTCTCAAGCCTAGAGCCCATCGCCCCATAGCCTAGCCTAGACGAATTCGCGTGAGCAAGGAAGAAGATGAACACGACAGTCTACCTAGGTTCGGGCCACCTTGCGGTGTAATACCCTACTCCTGCTTTGTGGTGGATTGGCCTCACGAGGGGCTGAAGATAAACTAGTACAGAGGATGAACAACCTCGCGAGGGCTCGAGGGTGAGAATGAGTCGACCCCCTCTATGGTGGTGGCTAACCTATATTTATAGTGGCCTTGGTCCTCTTCCCTCGAAACTTAGGCGGGAAGGGATCCCACAACGGCCAATTTGAAAGGGTACAAGTAGTACATCCTATCCTGACAAAAGGTGGTCTTCTCCTGCAAAGCTTTTGGTCGTGACGCAGCGATGGGCTCGGTGATGACCTCCACCTTGCCGAGCTCGTGGCCTTGGTCTTGTAGCACCAGAATGGGAACCTTTGGGAGATGCCTCGGGAACCCACGCCTGTCCTTGCCTTCTTAGCACGAAAGAGGAAATTGCCTTCTCTGCGCCCGCTGGCGCCCGCCTGGCCTTGGTCGTCATGGCTCACGTCATCGCAGCCTCGTGAGGCTGGGTATCGGCATAGTAATCTCCGCTCCTCGGGAGGCCGCCTGGGGAGGCCGCTCCCTCGGGAGGTCTTGGTGTCATCCTCCTCGCGAGGCTTGGCCCCACGCGAGGGTCTTGTCTTGGTGGTCTTGGTGGTGGGCCATACCAGGCCGTTGAGGGAGCCATGCCGTGGGCCACAGGCAGGCAAGTCTGGGTACCTTGGTTCCCAGAACACCGACAGTAGCCCCCGGGCCTAAGGCGCACTCAAGCTGGCTTGGAGGCGAAGCCAAGGGGCAAGGGTGAAGCGCTGCGGGCCCCAATCGCCTGCGGGCCAGGTTGACGCGTGGCGCTTGACGGGACGCGGATGCCTCCGCTTCCCCACGTCATCTCGGCAACCGTCCCGGCTTGACAACTGCTTGGCGCATGCAGCAGCGTCATCATCGCTCGGAACGTGGAAGGGCACCGGTTGGCCTTGAGCTGCCTATAAGAGGGCGAGGGAGGCAGAGCCCCCGGTCTATCTTCATCTTCTCTCTCCTTCTTCATCTCCTCCACGCCGCCGTCTTGCCGAAGCGTCCATGGCGCCAGTGAGGAGGTTTTTCGTTGCTGAGAAAGGAAAGGCCCCCATGGAGGGACCAGGCTCGCCGCCGCCCAAGAGGGGCCGCGGCCGTCCCCGCAAGTATGCTGCGACGCCGGCGGTGGCTCCTCGGGGGTGTGGGCGCACCCGCTCGAAGGTCAGCGCCACTTCCGGCTGTCATGGGAAGGCTCCCTCCCGCGTCGGGGGTAGCAGCGGCCGAAGCGGCCACGACCAAGGGGGAAAGCATGTGGCGGCCGTCCGGCCACCGCGCCCGCGATCCCACTCGGCCGACGCGTCCGCAGAGTTCGTGGTGTGGGCGGAGAGGCCGGCAGGCACCTGGTTCCAGCTCCCGCGCTTCTTCACAGGCGCACTGCCGGCCGGAGGGCCTGGCGGCCTCTGGCTGCAGGCCGACGGCTGCTGCAACAAGGCCTCGTGGGTAGAGGTGGAGGTCACCCCTGCCGGTTACGTGTTCCTAAACCGCGCGTGGCAGTCGTTCGCCCGCGCGCACGGCCTGCAGGGGAGATGTACCCTCCACTTCAGTCACGACGGAGCAGCGACCCTCTACGTCAGGATCTTCGGGGAGGACGGCAAGCTTCTGGGCTACTGTCCAGAGGACGACGACGATGGCGACGATGTCCACCCATCCGACGACGATGGCCAGAGGGGCGGCGGCATCCTCGGTGATGAACTCGCCCTTGGCGACGGCCGTGGCGCCTCCAGCAGTGGTGGCTCTTCCTCCGGGGAGAGCACGAGCGACGACGACTACGACGAGCCACCACGTTGCCGCGCCCGCACCAGGGAGGGTGGTGAACCACCGCGCCACAGCCCCCGCTCGGGAGGATGTCGAGCCATCTTGCCATCGTGCTCCGGTGAAGCAGGAGGAGGACTACGACTGAGCGCAGGTGTCGCTGGAGCCAAGCCTCAGGAGTTGTAGTGGCCGTGAGCCCGCCTTTTGTTTTTTCTTTTTCCTGCATCAAGAAACACAGCGGGCCCCGACGGGGCGTGTAATGGACCATGGTGCTTGCGCCGTTATGTTAATGCTTTTATTTCGTACCCTAGCATTTGTGTCGATATCAATCTATAGGTTCCTGCTTGATCGCGATTAGGATAACTTAGCTTGGTGCACTTATGGCGGATTCCTTTGTCATGAGGGCGCACTCCTCCTGAGCTCGGATCCTCTGCGTGCCTCTCGTTCCTGTAACGGTGCGGCCGGGGCACCGCAGTGGTTTAGGGATCTTGCCGGGCTTCTTTCCTGAGGATCAGAGGGCTCTCGGGCCTCAGGAAGCGCCCAATGGTCGCGAGGCCCCGAGGGCTCGCATGAGGACGCGGGGCCTCCGGGGGTGCCTCACAAGGCGTCATGCCCCGCGAGAGCCCCCGAGCGAGGACCGATTGTCACTTGTATGCCGGGTCGCGATGCCCGGCGAGGCTGGGAGACGAGGGCTCAGGGGGGCATACATGCCCGTTAGCCTGTTTGAGAGCGCCGCGCGAGGATTAGGATGCCATGGTTTTGGCGAGGTGTGTTCATGGGCGGGCCCAGGTGTACACACCGTGTCCAGCCCCCGCTCGTGAGACGCGCGGGAAGGAGCGACAAGCAACTGCCACCTCCCTTAAAGCAAGATTCAAGAGAGCAAACACTGCAAGGAGAAAAATTCCCACCCCTTTCAAATAAAGACGCGAGAATTTCGAATTTCATTCCAAGAAGTGGCAAATTGGCTACAAAAGCAAGCGAAAGAACAGCCACGTCCGGCGCCTACACTAGTCTTCTAGTCTTCTCGCCAGCGCGGAGCATGGGGCTTCCACTAGGCGTGGGCATAGTCGTTGAAAGACCGTGTCGTCCGCCAGCGCTGAGCATGGGGCTTCCACTTGGGTGTGGGTGGGAGCCCTCGTGAGACCCCAGGGCGGCAATCAGGAGACTTCGGGGCGTGTACAACCCCACTCATTATTACATGAGAGTGTCACGGGTAGAACTTCAGGAGATGCTGGATGTTCCAAGCATTCTAGATGGGGATCCCGTCCTGTGTCTCCAGGCGCGCGATGCCAGGCCTGGAGACGCGGGCGATCCTGAACGGGCCCTCCCACATGCGTGAGAGCTTGTGAAGGCCCTCCCTGGAAAGGACCCGCCTCAGGACGAGGTCTCCCACCTCGAGGGTCCTGGAGCAGACGCTGCAGTAGTGGTAACACCGCAACGCCTGCTGGTACCTCACTGCACGGAGCGAGGCTTGGCGGCGGGCTTCCTCCCCAAGCACGAGGTCTATCCCCCACGAGGCATCCTGACGCGCCTCGTCGAATGCCAGGACCCGCGGGGAGCGAAGCCTGGCCTCATGAGGGAGGACCGCCTTGGCCCCGTAGACAAGGAAGAACGGGGTCTTGCCGGTGGGCTTAGTCACAGTGGTGCGGATAGACCATAGCACAGACTGAAGCTCACCGAGCCAACCCCTCCCGCAAGCCTCGAGCTTCTTCTTGAAGCTTCTCACCTTGAGGCCCCTCAGGACCTCTGCGTTGGCACGCTCGGCCTGGCCATTGCTCCGTGGGTGTGCGACCGAAGCGTAGCATATCTACGTTCCAAGGTTAGAGCTGTACGTCCTGAAGAGGTTGCTCGTGAATTGTGAGCCATTGTCAGTAATGATACAATTAGGGACACCAAAACGGCTCACTAGGCCTTTGATGAACTTGACGGCTGAGCCAGCGGGGATGGTGTGTACCGGCTCTACTTCCACCCACTTGGTGAACTTGTCGATGGCGACGTACAGGTAGCGGTATCCAACGGCCACCCGAGGGAACGGGCCCAGGATATCCAATCCCCAGACCGCGAACGGCCACGAGAGCGGGATGGTCTGGAGGCCTTGCGCGGGATGGTGAATCTGCTTGGCATGGAATTGGCAGGCCTCGCAGGATCGTACCGGCTCGGTGGCGTCGTTGAGCGCCGTCGGCCAGTAGAAGCCGCTACGGAACACCTTGCCCATGAGGGTGCACGACGAGGAGTGGTGCCCGCAGTCCCCGCCGTGGATATCAGCCAGCAATGCGCGCCCTTGCTCGTTGGATATGCACTGCAGCGAGACATCATTAGGGCGCCGCCGGTACAGCTCGCCGTCCTGCAAGTAGTAAGCAGTGGCCTGGCGGACCACGCGCTCTGCGTCCTCCTCTTTCGCCGGTAAGGTGCCGTGGGTGATGTAGGCCTTGAACTCCTCGGTCCAGCAGCCTGCCCGAGGTTCCAGCGCCAGGAGTAAATGAGCTCCTGAGGCCGGACCGCGGACCGGGGCTCCTGAGGCCGGGGCTGGTGGCAGCTCCTCCCTGAGCAATGCCGAACCCGTGGCCGGGGGAGCGGAGGACGGCTTGTGAAGCCTTTCTTTGAAGACGCCAGGCCTCTGGGGCTCACGGCGGGACGCCCTCTTGGCGATGTCGTTAGCTTCCTTGTTCGCACCCCGCGGGATGTGCTGCAATTCCAAGCCCAGGAAGCATTTTTCAATTTTACGTACCTCCTCCAAGTAAGCTTCCATGTGTTCGTCCTTTGGCTTGTACTCTTTGTTGGAGAAGTTGACGAGGAGTTGGGAGTCACCCTTGATGGTAAGGCGTTTGATCCCCAGGCCAGCCACGGCCCTAAGACTGGCAATCAAGCCCTCGTACTCTGCGATGTTGTTGGAGACCTTCTCGCCACGCTGGAAGCAGAGTTGCACGGTGTAGTACAGCTTGTCCTTGCTCGGCGAGATAAGCAAGACTCCAGCCCCCGCGCCCTACCACGCAAAGGCACCGTCGAAGTGCATGACCCATCCGTCGGGTGCTTCGTCACTGGGCACGAGGGATTGGTCCTCATCCAGCCCCCGGTGAGGGACGTCGGTCCACTCCGCGATGAAGTCGGCCAGGGCCGCGCCCTTTATGACCCTGGTCGTGCTAAACTCCAGCTGGAAAGCCTGTAGCTTGATGTTCCATTCTGCGACCCTCCCGATGGCGTTGGGGCTGTGCAGCACCTTCTCCAGGGGATATGCCGACACGACCTTGATGGGGTGGCCTTGGAAATAGTGATGCAGCTTCCTAGAGGCGACGAGGAGCGCGAGCAGGTGTTTCTGCTGCATGGGGTAATGCGCGCGGGCATCGCGCAGCACTATGCTGACAAAGTACACCGGGTGCTCGACGAGAGGTGAGGAGTCAATGGCGCCTTGCTCCATCGGGGGCGCGAGGGTCTCCTAAAGCTCGGGGGTCGATGAAGCAGCGGGGCCCTCAGGAGCATCACCCTGGGATAGCGAAGGTTGCGCGGCTCCCTGCTGGCCACTCTGCTTTGAGCCTGCGCTGGCGGGCCCTTCTCTGACCGCCACGAGCACCGCACTAGCCGAGTGGGGAGTGGCCGCCAAGTAGAGCACCAGAGGCTCACGCGGGCGGGGCGCCACCATGACAGGTGGGCTCGTGAGGTATCGCTTGAGGTCTTCGAAGGCCTCCTCAGCTTCCGGGGTCCACTCGAACCCTTCTTCTTCATCAGCTTGAAGAAAGGGAGGGCGCGCTCACCAAGCTTGGAGATGAAACGCCCCAAAGAGGTTACGCACTCTGCGAGCTTCTTCATCTCCTTCAGGGTCTGAGGCGGGCTCATCCACTCTATTGCCTTGACCTTCTCGGGCTTGGCTTCAATCCCTCTGTGCGACACCAGGAAACCCAACAGCTTGCCGGACGGGACCCCGAACACACATTTCTCTGGATTGAGCTTCAAGTTTATGCTGCGCAGGTTAGCGAACGTCTCTTCCAGGTCTTTGATCAGGGTCCTTGCTTCCCATGACTTGACCATGATTTCATCGACGTATGCCTCCGTGTTCCTCCCCAACTACGGCCCGAGCGCTATGTGCATGAGTCGCTAGAAGGTGGCGCCAGAGTTCCGCAGCCCGAAGGGCATGCAAGTGTAGTAGTACACACCGCACGGAGAGATGAAGGCTGTCTTCTCGATGTCCTCCGCCGCCATCTTGATTTGGTGATATCCCGAGAAGGCATCCAGGAAGCACAGCAAATCGCACTCAGGTGGAGTCCATGATCTGGTCGATACGTGGGAGCGGGAAAGGATCCTGAGGGCAGGCCTTGTTGTGGATGGTGAAGTCGACACACATGCGCTCCTTCCCGCCTTTCTTGGGGACGATCACGGGATTCGCCAACCAATCCAGGAGCCGCACCTCCCGGATGACGCCGGCCTCTTGGAGCTTGCCGACCTCCTGGATGATGAACGCATGCTTCTCTTATGCCTGGCGCCGCACTTTTTGCTTCACCGGGCGCGCGCCTGGGCACACCATCAGGTGATGCTCAATCACCTCCCTTGGGACACCTGCCAGGTCTGACGCTTCCCATGCAAATACGTCTTTGTTGGCCCTCAGGAATGCCACCAGCGCCTCCTCCTGATCCGGAGGAAGGCCCGCACCAATGGTGAAGGTTGGGCCTGAGGCCCCGGTGTTGATAGGCACCTGCTTCGTATCGGCCCGGTCCTGAGAGAACAACTGCTTTTTCTTTGTGGGCGTGGCCTCCTGAGCCACCGCCGCGCCCGCGGTGGCAGGGCGCGTAGTGGCCGCGGCCCTGTAGACAAGCTTGAGGGCCCGGACCGCATCCTTTGTAACCCCGACCACTGTGATGATGCCGCTGCTGCTCGGCATCTTGACGATGTTGTAACCCAGATGGGTAGCCGCCATGAACTTGGCGAGGGCCGGATACCCTAGGATGGCGTTATACGGGAGGCCGATATGGGCGACGTCGAAGTTGATGAGCTCAGTGTGGTAGTTGTCGTGCATGCCGAAGGTGACGGGGAGGCGTATCTACCCCAGGGGAGTGGCCGCGCCCTTGACCACCCTCGAGAAAGGCCGGGTGGGGAGTAGCTAATCATATGGTACTTGCAGCAAATCGAAGGTTTCCACCGAGAGGACGTTCAGGCCGGCGCCTCCATCGATGAGGGTCTTGGTCACTGCAACGTTGCTGATGGTGGGAGTAAATAGCATGGGGAGAGCACCTGCCGCGGTCATGGCCTTGGGGTGGTCTCTGGAATCGAAGGTGATCGCGGTCTCAGGTCCGGCGCGGCCTTGCGCCGCCACGTGCTGCGGTCGGGCGGTACCTTGCTGACGGAGAAACTACTTGATGTGGCGGCCTAAAGCAGGCTCCTATGATCCGCCGATGATGCACGCGACCACGTGGGGCACTAGGTCCGCGAAGCGCGTGACGAACTGGTCGCAGAGTTCCTCCCAAGAGGAGATCGAGGCGCGCGGGAGGCCGCAGAGCCAATATCGAGGAGCCTCCGTGAGGCCAAGGGGGAACCAGTTTGCCATGGCCTTGTCATCGCCACCCACCGTCTCGATGGCCTGCGCGTACGACCGGAGGAACCTTTCGGGGTCCGCGATGCCGTCGTACCACGGGGGCAACACCGGCCTAAACTTTGTGGGCCACTGCACTCGTCGCAGATCGGAGGTGAAAGCCAGGCAACCCGCGGCGCTCCCGTACGCCTCGGGCGGCCACGCCTGCAGGGCCGCGCCCACCATGGGGGCCACGAGGCGAGGACGAAGCACGGTCGGAGGAGGAGCGGACTTCGACACGCCCCTACCTGGCATGCCAAATGTCGGATTCAGGGCTCCGCAGACCCAAGAAGGTTCAAACTCTGGGGCGTGTGCGAAGATCTCAACCTCTCAAGCCTAGAGCCCATCGCCCCATAGCCTAGCCTAGCCGAATTCACGTGAGCAAGGAAGAAGATGAACATGGCAATTTACCCAGGTTCGGGCCACCTTGTGGTGTAATACCCTACTCCTGCTTTGTGGTGGATTGGCCTCATGAGGGGCTGAGGATGAACTAGTATAGAGGATGAACAACCTCGCGAGGGCTCGAGGGTGAGAATGAGTCGACCCCCTCTATGGTGGTGGTTAACCTATATTTATAGTGGCCTTGGTCCTCTTCCCTTGAAACTTAGGCGGGAAGGGATCCCACAATGGCCAATTTGAAAGGGGACAAGTAGTACATCCTATCCTGACAAAAGGTGGTCTTCTCCTGCAAAGCTTTTGGTCGTGACGCAGCGGTGGGCTCGGTGATGACCTCCGCCTTGCCGAGCTCATGGTCTTGGTCTTGTAGCACCGGAATGGAAACCTTTGGGAGATGCCTCGGGAAACCACGCCTGTCCTTGCCTCCTTAGCACCAAAGAGGAAACTGCCTTCTCTGCGCCCGCTGGCGCCTGCCTGGCCTTGGTTGTCATGGCTCACGTCATCGCAGCCTCGTGAGGCTGGGTACCTGCATAGAAATCTCCGCTCTTTGGGAGGCCGCTTGGGGAGGCCGCTCCCTCGGGAGGTCTTGGTGTCGTCCTCCTCACGAGGCTTGGCCCCTCGCGAGGGTCTTGTCTTGGTGGTCTTGGAGGCGGGCCATACCAGGCCGTTGAGGGAGCCATGCTGTGAGCCGCAGGCAGGCAAGTCTGGGTACCCTGGTTCCGAGAACGCCGACATCTACCGCCTGGAAGGTTTTTATGTTTGATAGCACATGATTAGTATGTGCAGACCGTGTGCGATGTCTCTTACTCCTGCTCTGCTTCAATCCCTTGATTCAAATTTTCAGTAGCCCCGGCATTTTACCCCCGCCTCTGCATCCCTTGCAATCTCAAAAATATCCGCTCGCCCTTGATTCAAATTTTCAGTCGCCTTGCCTTGTTACTCCCGCCTCTGCATCCCTCACAATCTCAAAAATATCTGCTCGCCCTTGATTCAAATTTTCAGTAGCCCTGACTTTTTACTCTTGCCTCTGCATCCCTCGCAATCTCAAAAATGTCAGCTCGCCCTTGTTCCAAATATTCAGTAGCCCGGCATTTTACTCCCGCCTAGTAAAATTTTCAGTTGCCGCGGTATTTCCTCAAACACCACCTTGCCCCCCGCCCTCCCTCCACACACACCACATACTCCCCAAAAACTCCGCTCACACAGACACACACCACCCCTCCCTCGCTCGAAACCATTGGTAGGTCGCCGCCATCGACGCCGCCTCCATCCTCAACCTCTGCCTGTGTGCCGGGGAGCTTGAGGAGCCAATGGCCCAAAAGAGGTTTATCGCGGCCTCTTTGCCCAACGCCGGCGAGGTGGCTCCCAAGGTGTCCCCGTCATCCTCCACGGGATCTTTATCGATCCGCCATCACCGGTCGCCCGATCCACCCGCCGCCGCGCCCCTACGCCGGTTCGAGGACTTCCCCGTCCTCCCTTGGGCCCGGCCGCCGACGAGGTCCTACCTCGGGGTCTGGCAGCGGTGGTGGGGGACGTGGGTCACTGAGATTACGGATCGGGAGACCCACACCCGCCGATGGCTCGGTAGCTTCCACACAGCCGAGCTCGCGGCCATGGAGTACGACCGCTGGCAGGTCCGCTACCCCGGCGTGGCGGCTAGGCTCAATTTCCCCTTCGGCACACGTCCGGTCGACCTTGTTCCGCCAGAGCCAGGGGTGGTGAGCTCGGCTATGGAGTGGGAGGACCACGAGGCGTGGGAGCGCCTCAAGGCTGAGGCCGCCGACGAGGCCTACATGCAAGATCTCCGCCGGCAGCACCCGGAGCTCGTGGAGGTGGAGCGGGTGATCTTTGCTGGTGCGGAGGGCGGCGAGGTTATCGTGCTCTCCTCTGATGATGAGGTCGAAGGCGTTGAGGACGGCGGCATGAAGGGCGGCGAGGTGGGCGGCGAGGACGAGGAGATCGATGTTAACGAGTGGAGTGTCTTCCCCAACGACCCCGACGACGGCACCGGCTCGTGGCACACCGTACCTGACGAGGAAGGATTGGCTCGACCTCCACTCCGACCGAAAGTAGTTTAGTTTAGTTTAAATTTATGTTTTATGTTCGGTTATGCAAAACTATCAATGTTTATGTTTGAATGCATACTACTTTTGGTTGAATCTACTTTGAACTTGATCAAACTGAAGTTTACAACATTAAGTTTAGGGGATTGACTAGAAACGGCCAAAAATTGCTGGAGTATATATATATATATATCCACTAAGGGTTTTAGTCTGTTTACTTTTAAAGGATCAGCTAGAGATGGCCTTATGCCTTTTTCATTTCAATTCTTCACAATGTGATGCTCTATATGTGCAACTATTTGCCGTGCAGTTCAATTTCATCAATAAAAGTTTCAACAATACCACTATGAATTACGATATTTGGTTGCTGTTAAGGATGTTGCAGTTAACATGCCTTTTCGTTTTTTTAACAATAACTAGTGTACTTTAGATCTGCACAATACCAGTTTGAATGACTATATTTGCTTGTTTTTAAATGTTATGCCTGTTGCAGTTAACACGCGTTTCCACTTCTTGTTTTGCTTAACTAGCGTGCTTAAACCTGCACACTAAAGCTATCATTTATAGATTATGTTGTCTACCATGTATATATTTGGTTGGTGTTTAGCCTGTTGTGCTTAACATGCCTTTATATGTACTCATACAGGACAATATTGAGAACAGCTGCTGTTTTCCAGTGAGGTTAGTTTCATCGCATTGCTTGTATATACTCTTTGTTCAGGATATCGGTAGCTGGTACCATATAGCCTGGGGGCTGATAAGGGATTAATCATCGAATCGGACATTTCACTGAATATATCTGTAACCCATTTATCAGTAGCTTAACTAGGGCCATATTTAATATATCTGGGGCTACATAGCAACATGCATTGTACTGAATGACTAAATATGCAATCCTAGGCTACATAGCAACAAGGAAGAGTGTTACCTTAATGTTCTGATGATGTCTAGATATACATGTAATAAGATCTTATATAATGGGATGGAGGGAGTGTTGTACTACATCATTTTGCAATTGTTATTTAGCTTCTAATATTAACTTGGTGCTTTTAGGTACATATATCATTGCCAAAGATCCATACTTCGATCCTTTCTGCGTATGGGGCAATGAGATATTCATGAACCAGCATCAAGTGAGGAAACTGATAAAGATTGTTATTAAAATGGGTCAAAAGATGTCAATCGAACTATTTGTTTACACTTTATGCAAGACAACAGTGAATTGCAGGATGGTAAGTAAGAAATCCGTAGCCTTCTTTTTACTTCCCATAATGAGTTGTGTTAGATGACAATGTCTAAATCTTTTTTCCTTTGCAGTGGATCCTGAAGCAGTTTACTCAAGATTACCTATCAAACTACATGATTGGCGGCCGGCCATCACAAGGGGTTGGACTAGAGTCATGCGTGCCTTCTGCATCGAGGAGAGCACAATAGGGGCATTCTGCTTCACCTTGTTCAGCAACCAGAATGTCTCTTGCCTCTTTCTTTACCATCTGTAATAGTACAAGTATACGACCCTGGTTCATCATTCTTTATTTGGTGCTTATGTAATTCTTGAACTTATGTACCTGTGAATCGAATAATGCATTGGTTGTTTGAACCTGATGGATATGAATAAAGCTATAGCCTACTTTCAAATTCAAATTAGGTACAATTTTAAATAACAACAATTAAATTAGGGTGAAATTACGCTCTGCAGGTCATTACGGCGCACACGGTCTATAAAGCACAGCGTGTGTGATATACATCATAATCCGACATGGTTCACGGAGAGGAAACATGTGTAACCATGCACACAGTTGCCGTTTGCAAAGCATGTGTGATGTCAGACAATATCACAAACGGTGCGGGAAAACTAAATGTGTGTGATTGTCGACCTATCTTACACGGTTTACAATGCTGAAGTTTGTGATGTGCCAGGCATTGTAAATGTAGAGCCAGTTTGGTACGTGCCTGGAATGTGCCTGGTTTTAGGTAAAACCATAGAACTCCGACTGCGATGGCAATGCGAGCACAAACGAGTAGCAAGGATGAAGCGTTTGGGATATTCGAGATATCAGAAACAGTTTTATAGGGACAACTGTATGCATCAAGGTTGCCTATCCCCGACGGTTTCTGGGTCGTGTGGGAAGGACCCCCCTATCGCAGTCACTCACTTGGCGACGGTTCAAAATGCTGTCGTGGAAAGGGGTTAAAAACCGTTTCTATAGCACCTCGCTCTACCAGTGATTGACCACCTTCGGGTTAGTACCTTCGGCACTATTAATCTTGATAGCTCCAGAGTGATAAAATTCTTTGATAATAATAGGTCCTTCCCATTCAGAAATAAGTTTTCCTGCAAAAAATCTAAAACGCACTACTACAGGATGCTGCTAACGCGACACTACAATCAGAGACCCTTCGACAAAACTGTGTGCGATGCATTAATCGCTAATGGTGATGTAAAAAACCATCAAAAAAGACGAGAAATGTTTTCGATGGTGGATACATCAAACACGGTTCAGATTTTAGGTGCGTGTGCAATGTGGGGCATACGGTTGATCCATATGAACTGTTTGCGATGAGGCAGAACAACAGAAATGGGCAGCCAAATCAAGGTGTGTGCGATATATGGCATACAGTTCTCCCTGATAAATTGTTTGTGATGAGGCGGAACAACAGAAACGGGCAACCAGATGAAGGTGTGTGCGATATACGGCATACTGTTCACTTGGATGAACTATTTGTGGTTAGGTAACACAAAACAAACGGTCAGCCCGATGAATGTGTGTGCGATATACGGCATACCGTTCACTCGGATGAACTGTTTGCGTTGAGCCAAGAGAACAGAAACGGTTCAACTTAACAAGATGTGTGTGATACACAGCAAACAGGTCTACAATCGGAAATGTGTGGGAAGACGGATAACAACACAGATGATTCCTGTTAACAAGCCGTGTGTGTTGTGAGCAAACGATTGCTGGTATACAATTGTGAGTGATTGATGAAAACATCACCGACGAGTTCCATTGTTTAGTCCGTGTGCGATGTGATTTGCTCTGTCCGCACAACATCTACGCTGTGTCTACAGAGCATCAACATATATACTTAAAAGACAGCATTGCATAACCAAATTAAGCATACAATTACACAAGTGACTACACACATAACATTTCCACACACCAAAGTAAGCAATTACATGCATACTAAACTAGGAGAAACGAGGATCTAATCATCTACTTCTAACTGGATCCCTGGCCGTTTTGGGGAAGGAGGCACTTCCTCAGGTCAATGATCCGCTTATACATGTCGTAGCTCGTGTACGCCTCCTTGGCCACGTACACGATGTGAGCTTTGTCGAGTTTCTCCATCCAGGCCGAGTGCCAGGCATGCTTGTCCTTGTTGTAGGAATCCTTCATGTCTCTGTAGTAGGGGTCGATGATGGCCATGGCGAGGTGAACCAGTGAGTCCTTCTCATGCTCGTTGCTGCCCCAGATCTTGTATTGGCCCTGGATGTCGACAAGATTCTGGCAGGCGATGCTCGAATTCTTGAGCACCTTTACATCATTGGTGATGTCCACCATAGCGAACATGTAGTGGGGGGCTGTTGACAAACCTGGTGAAACACTCACAAGGCCTTGTGGCCAGTCAGTAGTGGTAGACGAGGACGTGATTGCGCACGCACATCTGGGCGACGACGACCTTGGGATGAGACCCGGCACAAGCATGGGTGTACTCGAGGCCGAATCCGACCACCTTGTACTTCTCCTCAGCAAGCAACAGCTCCATGATGTGGATGGAGTGCTCCACCCAGACCGGGTTGTTGGTGTACACCACCGAGATCTCCGTGAACCTTCTATGGGTGTCCAACACGGCATGCATGGTAAACTATTGCTCGTCATAGGCAGCCGCTCGGAGCGCCATTGGAGCCACGCAGGATACCCTCTAAGAATTTGTCGTGGTGTGTGTGCTTCTTGCAATAGTGGGGCACGATCGAAAGGTTGAAGAGACACAAGGGTTAAATGGCCACTGTAATAAATGGGGGTCGGCCGGCCTGTAATCATCACATCTTGTCACCGCGTTCATAGCGGAGGATTCCAGTGCACGCATGAGAACACCACACATGTTTCGTTTGACCACGTGTGGGCTCGAAGAGGCGCCAAATGTATCATTGGTGAGCCTGTTCCCGCGCAACTGCGCAGTTTACCGCGCAAGCTTCCCGCCCGGCTAGTTTGGCCACGCGTCGGCTAGAAGAGGGACAAATTGTGGGCGTTTATTGGCAAAAAGCTTTGTAAAAACGAAGTGTGTGGAATGACTTCATTCATAAGTTTACCCGTGGGTGATGAGGTCAAAGTTACACAGAAGGGTAATGATGGACACTTGAGTGCGATAATTAATTCTGCGCTCTACAGGGTACACGGTTGAAGAAACCAACTGTGTGCAATAATGTCGAAGATCGCAGTCGAGTTATCTATACAGATTGTGTGCTATGAGATCGACAAGGTAAACACATTCGAGAATGGTTAATAAAATCTAAGTCCATTGCATATTAAGGTCAAAATAGTCCTACCAATATACGAGTCTCATACGATGCCATTTCAACGATTGTACCACAAAAGCTCGAAATGTTACAAGGTTCAAATTCCAGAGTTATATGGCTCAAATTCGAAGATTACAAGGTTCAAACTGATATAAGAAATGAAATTCAGCTCATCAGCTACAAACACCCGCGCTGATCCGCTGAACATGGATATAAGAGAGGTTCAAACTAATATTACCACTTGTAAGGCTGGTTTTGAAACCTCATAATTTTTGCAAAGGGGTCAGCCACTGAGAAGTCATGTATGGGGTTGACACGATGACTTCCGATTACTCTGTCATCTGAAGTTCCAAAATGAAATTCAGCTTTTTCGGAGCCTATTCCATTCCGCCGCAGCCGCCGGCGCTGCTCAACAAACCATTCATTTTTGCGAAATAAATGTAGGGCAAACCTCATTACCTGCAGCACCCTTGCTCTGACAACAAAGAACCTGGCGAATATAATCTTTGGTAAGGTCCCTCGGTATGAGTTCAAAGTAATTTCTGAGAGATGCAGATCTAGGCATTCGATGTGATTGTTATATTGTATCACATTATCCACCACCGGTCCTAATCTTATCTGCAAATGAAGGAAATGTGTTAGTGCCTACATGCAGTTTTGAACACTACTACGGGCCTATTTGGTTTGCAGGATTTGTAAAATGCACTAACGTGCCATCTTCTGTCCGACATGATTAACATGGGCATTTGATTACAATCTAGAAAAATGTAGCCTTCTTCACAAGAGATTGGAGTTGATGAAAAATTCCCTAAGAAAACTAGTACAGATGAATCCAAAGGAGAAATGCTTATGGATTGTAACCATATGGATCAAGCAACCAATATAGGGGGGGGGAGCATGTATGTACTGAAATCCTCCAAAAATCCATCAGAAATCGTAGTACATTGTCATTGTAAACTTGGGAAAAGGTGTCGAAAATTGAACTCCCTTATGGTTAACATTTAACAGGAAAGGAACATCACCTCGATATATAGCTTCTCCAGGCATGGAAAGCATCTCAGGAAACTGACAACTTGGTCCAGGTTGGGGCCGATAGATTCTAGTGCCAAGACCTTCACTGTGCGCAGTTTCGGGGTCAAGCTTGTCGGAATCATTTTCTGGATGACAGACGAACATACATCTTCAAAATTAGAAATAATGTTAATTTCTAGAAGGAGAGGTAGAAGGCGGCTGTTGTACCTAAACGGGTGTGGATCCAATAACAAGTTCGGAGTATTTGTCAGACGAGTATCCGACCACTGTCAATTTTGGCGCAGAAATGACATTGATTATTGTTGGACCTTCTTGATCAACTACAAGTAATCTCTCAAGTGAAGGTGTGTCCTCAATGACCATACCGTGGTACACATTTTGTTATGCCTTCTTGCAGCACCAGCAACACACATAAATAGTCCAGAGAGTCATGGAGGTGATGTGGAAGCTCCTCAACCCATTGATCGCCTGAAGACGAAGTTACTTGAGTGCAGTATAGCCACGGAGCAGGTGCTTAATGTCAGTGTTTGGGAGGCAGATGGCGACGAGCTCAAGGTGCTTAAGTCGTGGTAGAATAAGAGCGGGCGCGTCATTAAGGGGGGATGACAGTTCATGAACTTGGCGATGCGCAGCGTGGGAGCGAGGCGGAGCGCGGACATCGGCACCGAGCGCATATGCCCATCATCAAAAGTGAGCTCCTCGAGTTGATCTAGGGTGGGGGATCGGAACCACTTGTCAAGCTTGGCTCAGTCCTTGCCGTTGGAACGGAACTTGCCCATTCTAAGGCCTCTGGTTGGGCCATGGTGACTATCGAGGATCTGGGAGAACGCATCCAAGTTTTTGCGATAGCCATGACAGAGCTCGTGGGTGTCGGTGAGGTCGAGAGGGGTGGAGTGCCATAGGGGGCGCCACCGCCGGGAAAGGACGGTTGTCTGCGCCCCATATTTGATTGGGAGGAGGGAGATGATGACTATCAACATATGATCAGGGAGGCTGCTGATGAAGTCTAGGCCTGCTGGAGTCACTTGTGGTTCTTGCTCGACCCGCCTCCGCTTGTTGGCAGCTCCATTCTCCACCTCTGGAGTCTCCTCATCGGCGGAGCTTTCTGATAGAAGTGGGAGTACAGGGAATATTTAGTTAAAATAGGGTAAAAGAAAAGTGTATTGGTAACTAGAAGTTAGTAGGTAGGAATAGAGTAAGAAAATGGAATAACAATTGGTTGCTAAAATACTACACAATTCCTTTGATATTGCTGGGTAAGTCAACATGCACATACTTGAAAAGAACACTTAACTTCGAAAAAAGTCTGGACAGATGATATCGTCGGGGATGTTAGCATATATCTCATGACCAGGCTCTTTTATGTGCAGTGCAATTTTAGTGCCAGCTTTCAGTACATAAAACTTAGAAATTTCTGTCCAAAGGCCCCTGCCAAAATAGGAGTCACCACGTTCATCAAGTCTTACAGTAGCAACGATTGTAAATCCATTGTTTGTGTTCAGTCTGGCATCCCTGCAGTCTTGATTTATGTAAAGGGAAAGATTGTGTAATACAGATGCTGTTGCATAGCAAGGGATGTGCTGCAGAAAATGTTAGGATTATTAAAGAATATGGTAAAATGCAAATATGGGCGAAATTGAAAGAACAGTACAGCAGTTGAAATCAAAGGAAAAAAAACTATAATTAAACAGATAGGATAACCATGATATCATGGAAATATGAGAGTAATCGAAAGAACAATACATCATGAATTTGCCTAATATAGAAAGAAGAGGAAAAAAATCCCCTTTGATGTATATGCTGCATGTGGCACCTTTTATCCAGATGTAGCAATATATAGTGTATGTTCAGGAAAGTAGGCCATGCCAACCGATTTAGGGTGAGATTGAACATATCGTGCGCATCGTGAGGTCATCTGGTACGGTGAGCTGGAACTCCGTGGATGTCTGGCCGAGGCCGCAAAGTTCTGATGTGTCCACGCACTATAGACTCAATGAATGAAAGAAAACCCTCAAATCAGCTTGAATAAAAATGAATTCATGGTGATTTCGGCCGGGTGAGTAAAGGAGGCAGATGATCTGGGATAAGAGATGAGATAATATCTTAGTAAATTAGTTACCTTGTTGTCCATGAGAAAAAACCCTCAATACCGCGGATTCCCCAATCGGGTGGAGTTGGGTCGACCGCGAGCAGCATGGAGAAAGTCGATGGCGATAGGCGGCATCAAGCGGAAGTGGCGAAATGCGATGGGGTTTGCCGGCAGCCTGGTGGCGGCGACAGGCGTCGAGCTAAGTGGGTGCCGTGGTGATAGGCGGTGCCATGTAGAGTCGCGGAGGAGCTTGTGTAGGTGTGAATGGGGAATGGAGGGGGTGGCGGGTGGGTTGAGGGTTTTTGTGACGTGGGGATGGTGAGGGTTTTCTTTTTTCTTTTTTGAATTGGGTGGTGAGGGTTTTCTGTCCCACAAAGAGTTTCGGAGGCAACGGTTTGCTAGTGCCAACCATGTGTGATTGACATAATTAGGAAAATGAAAGTCATTGCACACGGTTCCAATTTGGGAACCGTGTGTGATTGACATACTTCCTCCGTCCTGGTTTATTGGCCCCCTTTGTAATTTGCGCCAAATTTTGACCCAAGATTTAACTAACAAATGTTTATGCATGTCACCAAAAAATTATATCATTGAACACTATGTTCAAATACGAATCCAATGATATAATTTTTGCTGACATGCACTAACATTTTGTCAGTTAAATATTTGGTCAAAATTTAACAC
This sequence comes from Thinopyrum elongatum, assembly GCA_011799875.1. Classification (NCBI taxonomy): domain Eukaryota; kingdom Viridiplantae; phylum Streptophyta; class Magnoliopsida; order Poales; family Poaceae; genus Thinopyrum; species Thinopyrum elongatum. The sequence continues at coordinate 536,036,036 of CM022303.1, forward strand.
AAATTACAAATGGGACCAATAAACCAGGACGGAGGTAGATTCCATCAACCGAACTGATTGCATCCATATCCCACATTTAGACATAAGTAAACATAGATTAAACATACTCAGACATAGATAATAAACGTACACAGGCATAGTTCAACCATATATAGTTCAACCGTCATTAAGCATACTCAAGCACATTTATAATTAAGACACTACATAGCCATACATAGTTCAATCTCATCTGCCGGCACGATCGTGAAGCTTCTCCAGGTACTCCGTGTACGCGGCGTGCGCCACCCTGCAAGAATACTTCTGCCCGAAGGAGCCAACGGCTCGTCCTCTTGCATGCGCCAGGACACTTTCATACGCGTCATGAAACTTTTGGTTGCAAAATGGGCATCAAAAGCCCCAGTCCCATGTCCTAATGTGCTTATTATGAATTCCCGCATAAAGCTCCCTAAGGATTTTCCTCTTGTACCTCCTCTGGGCATCTTCATCCTCGATGTCGACATTGACAGATAGCACCTATACATATAGTTAAAAAATGTGGTGTCAAATTTGGAATACAAACTGATCTCTAGCTAACATTTGGCAGTTGCCAAAATTTGGTATCAAATCATTTTTTACATGCCGAAAAGAAGGATTAGGAATTTATGGATTTTATGGCTATTTTTTTAGACATATCCAAAGATGATGGTTCGATTTTTAAGCACAATCATCTATGTACAGACCAATCTTGCAAAAAAATGGCACAAACATATATTTAGGTCATTCAAAAATCAATTGTCAAGCCCTGGCTAGGAATTATTTGCACGAAATACTAACCCTAGTCGGATTATTAGCAGAAATCATTTGTATAGATGAAACAACTAATCACTAATCATTTCTACCATTCAACAGTCAATACACTACACAGATCTAACGAAACTTACTCAGATTTCATGGATTGAGAGAACATAACACTAGGATTTCTATTTCAAAAAGGGGGAGGAAGGAGTAACCAGAGAAACCCTAGGATATATTTGACACATAAATGAGTATAGATGAACAATCGGTTGTCCGTCGTCGTCGGAGTGGTCGTCGGAGTTGTCGCCAGAGTCGTCGGTGGAGTCATCACCGGGGTCGTCGCCGGAGTCGGTGTGGACCTCCGGCTCCGGTTGTGGAAGCATGATGCCGTCGACGATGACAAGGTGCAGCGAGACCTCGGCGGCGGCGATGGCAACCTCTGTCTTCATCTTCACGTTGTGCACCGGTGCTTTCGCAGTGCCGTCGTCGGCACTCCCTCCGATGGGGCGGTTCGGCGGCATCCTCATACACAGACGGCGGTGAGGACTGAGAGCGGCGTCGAGGATGCAGGCGGAGAGAGAGGATTGTGTGTGCGGCGAAGATGGGGGGTGCGGCCGCTCGGGCGTGCGATTAATATGGAGTAGTGGGAGAGAGGCAGGCGGCGGTCAAAGGCTGTCTTGCCTCCTGGTGAGCCTGCGCACCGGACTGCTGGCATGCCTACCATCATTTCACACAGCTACTCGCACGCCTCCCGATGACACTGCATAGCGAGCATGCCTCCCGTCAATTCACACACCTGCACGCACGCCTCCCGGTCTGCCTACATCGTGGACTGGTCACATGCGTCCCATCAACTCACGCCTGCTCGCACGGCACAGGGGTCGCATGGCGGCACGTATATTCTTTTTCTATTTTGATGATTAATGCTGCCACTTTATTGCTTAATCGAAGCATGGCATGTATCCATTGTTGGTCTAACGCCCACGGTACGAATAAATAATCCGTTTGCGATATTGGTTTCCAATAATTAATAATCGCCCGTTTGTAAGAAGATAAAAATTACATCAAAACTTGTCTCAAATTTGACAAAAAAGTACAATACCACAGTGCATTGGTGTCCATATGACAACACGATAAGTTTCATGAATTTCAAATAAGTTTTGGATGTACTAGATTTTAAAAATCAAGATTCTCAATGTTTGAAATTTCTTGCACGGAGAGTAAACATGCACCCAGTGAGACACATGTGTTTTTCCTATCCATTTAGGTGCACTATCACGTGTGCATGTAGCTCAAATTTGATTTTGCACATTATACCCCTAGAAAATCAATCAATGTACTAAAACGTCTTAATGATCTCTATTTTTTTTTCAAAATTAAAACATCCCTCCTTTGGTAACATATGTTCACCGCGGGAAAATTTAACATGCATGCATCGTAGTTGTGGTTGATGTGCGGTGTGTGTGTGTGTGTGCGTCTGGGGGGGGGGGGGCTGGCAGGACACTACGAGTCATGACACACCATGTGGGTTGGCCGTTTTGTGAGGCAGGTCCCACATCAAAATCGTGGATTCGTTATTTAAAACATTACACAACCGTTTCATACATTAATGTTTGGGCCACATGCAGTTGGTGGTTGTCCTACATGACACTCACTCACATGTGTGACACAATCTGTGGGTCCGCGAGGTCGTCGTCCATCACTTCGACCAACAGCCGACGTACAGAGAGGTTAATTTGACCAGCAAGATTGATTCTTTTTAGTTTGTGTTACAGTGGGAGTATATAGTAAGCGTCGAAGAGGTGGGAGGGGACTAGCATATATACTACGTACGCGTCTGTGAACACACCTCACTCAGTGTCGGGACTTTTCGGTTTCAGAGGCACGTGCCACATAAAAGTTGTGCATTAGCTATTCAAACATCACACATCACCTCTTTGGACCACATGCATATGCAGACGGTGGTTATCCTAGGACACTCATGTGTGACGCTTCCATCTATGTGCCCGCGAGGTCGTCGTCCATGCATGCATCACTTTGACCTACATCGGGAGAGGTTAATTAATTTCACCATCAAGGAGGATTCATTTTGGTTTGTATTACAGTAGGAGCATATATATAGTATGCGTCGAAGAGGGGGAAGGGGACCAGCATATGTAGTACCCTTCATGAACCTCGCTCTGTGTGGGGACTTTACGGTTTTTTTAGGCATGTGCCACATCTAAGTTGTGCATTTTGGGTATTCAAACATCACAACCACACACACCTCTCCATACATATGTTTGTCCACATGCAAAGCGATGGCGCTTGTCCTCTGGCACCCACTCAGGCGGTTATCAGCGATATCGATGCTTTCCATCTGTGGGCCCGCTTGGTCCATCACTACTTTGCTCGACAACGAGAGAGGTTAATTTGACTTAGGAGGGGATTATTTTTTGGTTTGTATTATGGTATCTATATAGGTCATGCTCTTGGATGACATGATATAGATTGAGCACACATGCATGTGTACGCATGAATCCCTCCCACCGAGTCAAAATGGGCAGTACCACGAGACATCATGAACCGATCTCGCTCTGTGTGGGGACTGTACGATTTTCGACGCACGCGCCACATCAATGTGTATGGTATTCAAACATGCACGCATCACCTCCATACATACATATGCGTGCAGTGGTTGTCTTCGAATGGTACACTCCCTCACATGGTTATCGGCGACAAGCCTATATATTCGTGGGCCTGCGTGGACATCCATGATCACTTTGACCGACAATGAGATAGGTTACCATGGTGGGTTCTTCCTTTGGTTTGTATTATCGTAGTAGGTCATGGTGAGATTTAGACCTAAGTTTGAGCGCATACTATGCATGCATGCATGAATCCCCGTCATCGGCTCGAAGTGTGGTGTGACATACATGCATACAATGCGTCGTCAACTAACCTTTCGCTCCGTGTGGAGATTTTTGGTTCCAAAGCACGGTGCCACAACAAAGTTGTTCCATTGTGTATTCAAACATCAACACTCCATACATATGTTTGGGCCACATGCAGGCACTGGTTGTCTTCGGGGACTAGCTACTTGCGTGATTATTGGCAAACTAGCCCATCTCTGGGGTCGCATGGACTTCCATCACTTAGACCAACAACAAGAGAGAGGTTGTACAACAAAGGTGGATTCTTCTTGGTCCGTTTTACGATACATCTTGGTGAGATGCCCTCTCCCACCGATTGAAAGTGTGTGTGTGTGTGTGTTTGATGGGGGGGGGGACTGCTACTTTGCACTTTGCTAGGTGAACCTTCGTGGGGGCGGGCATGCGTTCATAGCTTAGGATTCCCCTCCAGCCGACACGAAGGGGGGGGCAAGCAATACCATGCACTTTGTGAGATAGGTGCCACATCAAAGTTGTCCATTTGGTATTTGAACATCAATCCACCCTTTTCATACATATATTTGCTCCACATGCAAGTGTGTTCGTGTTCTGAGCCTTTCCCACATCATTTTCGCCAAATTTATGAACGTTAGACAAGTCGGATGATGCAACAGACACGGTTCACTCACACAAACCGTGTGCCACGCCGGTGCCCCTATCACGCACATCAGCACAGTACATTGGGCTCCATGAGGCTTCCCCTCTCAAAATTATCTAACCCGCCTGCAGGGTTTTTCTGTTTGATAACACACAATTATTATGTTTCGACCGTGTGTGATGTTTGTTGTTCCCGCCCCCGCCTGCATCCCTCGAAAATATCTACCCAGGTCGAGGGTTTTTCTGTTTCATAACACACGGTTGTTATTTCAGGACCGTGTGCGATGCACCATCATCCAAATTTTCAATAGCCCCGGCATTTTACTCCCACATTTGACTCCCGCATAGTAAAATTTTCAGAAGCCGCATCATTTCCTCAAACCCCCCCCCCACCCCAAAAACTCCTCGGGCGCGTGCGCGCGCACACCCCCCCCCCCACTACAACCCCTCCCTCACTCGAAACCCTAGCAAGGTCGCCATCGCCGCCGCAAGGCCTCCATTGTCAACATCAGCCGGTTTGCCCGTGCAGCTTACCCACCGATCTCCATACCCTAGCCGCCCTGAGTTTCTTAGATGATGCCTGCCAAATGCCGCCTTTCCCATAGATACCCATCCCCGTCCCCCACTCCAGAGCATCGTAGCCTAAGCCTGGCTACGCTTCCCGTGGAGCTCGAGGAGCAACTGGCCCAAAAGAGGTGTATCACGGGCTCTTCGCCAGACGTCGCCGAGGTGGCCACCGAGGAAGCTGACGACCATTACTGGCCGCAGGCTCTCAATCAGCGGGCTAGAGTATGCGGGTATGTCGCGGATGCCGGCTATGACATCGAGGTCGTCGACAGCAATGGCCTAGCGCGGGCTATGTCACAGGTTAAGTGGCCCACCCCCAACCCCTCGGGTTCAACCGTCGTCTATCTCATCCATGGCCCCGCCATTGATCTCCTCTGGCTCGCTGTCAAGAATTTTCCATCCTACATCGCCATCGAGCCCCTTTTGTTATTTCTGAAGAAGATGCCAATGATGGGGACCCTCGATCGAAGAGTGAAAACGTGATCATTGGCATTGGCATTGAAGCTTTGAATTTCGGTGGCACTGAGCTTGGCCACATGCTTCCTGAAGACATCCTTCTCATGATCGATCTTGTTCTTCTGCTCAATCACATTCTAAGCAATAACAAGTTCTTTTGCGATGAAAGCATGGAAGGTGCCGCTGATGCCAATAGGCAGCTGAAGATCATCAAGAGAAAGGGATGAATCTTGAAACCATTCATCAATTAAGTTGTTCAGAATGTCAGAATCGAATAGAGGCAGGTCCTTGAAGATATCAGCTTCGTCCTACTTGTTCTTGACCAGTTGCTCTAGAGCATCATCATCAAGATCATCATCATTGGATAGATCTATGATGTCATCATCATCTCGTAAAATGCTGGATAGGGCCTCGCCCTTTGGATTTCTTTGTCTTTGGAGAATTCCGAGACATATCTTCAGAATACATACTGGATTCAGGAGGTGCAATTTTCAGTGGCTTCACTCTTGAAGCTTTTGGTGTAGTGCCAGCTTTTGAAGCCTTAGATTTATTGGCTAGCTTCGGTGACTCAGGGGAAGCAGTTTGCTGATCTCCTTCTTGGGCAGCCTCAGCACTTGCTCTCAGTTCAGCATAGTGTGCAAGATAAGCTGCGAAGTCATTGAAGGGGCCAACCAGGTTTGGTTCGGCCTGGCGAGTGCCATCTGGCCTAGGCTCTGCTGGACCAGGGTTGAAGTCAATCCCATAGTCCTTCTTGTTCTGAGCCACTGAACCCCTAGTAAACTGGTAATTGGCTTCAAAGAGACCATCTTCACGCCACCACCATATGTTCGAGGGATCGGGATTTTGAGGCATTGCACGTCTCACCATGCACGGGTAGAAGCCTAACCCGATGTTGTCAGTCTTTGTCTTCAAAATTAGCTTCTTCTAGAAGATATCTACCCATGGTGGCCTCATAGCATTCTTTTCAACATACTCGCGGTTTACAAATAGATAATGAAACCATTTCTCCGCCCAGTATCTACGAATCCATTGCACTCGTGATTTGCGTTCCCCATAAGTTTCCTCTGGATCTGACTTGTACATCTCATAAAGGTCAGGAGGAAGATCAAGAGGAGTGTTTTCACGTTGTTGTCTTCGCCCTTTCTTCGGAGATTAACCACCATCCATTGGCTTCACATAACTGATTTGCTTCGCTCTGCTCATAAGACAGGAACTGTCTTCAGGAGAGTCAAGATGAAGCTGTAAGAAGTCTACAAATGAATTCAGACTATGAGAACCAAGAGACTTGCCCACGGACATGTACCTGTGAAAGAATTAGAGATGTGAGCGAAGAAGGAGAGGTCATATGCATTCTCAGAGGATTTTGAAGTTAAAATCAATTTGAAGATAATGACCTCATAGCACGAGGACATACACTTATAGAGAGAGGTTGGTTCCAGATTTGTACGAATCCAAAAATAAGTACAAGTGAGGAATCATACTAGTCATGAATCATAAGTGAAATAACTTTGCAAGTTATGAGATGCGAAAGACTGAAGATAAAGATTTGGGAGTAAAAGAACAACTTCTGAAGATATTTGAAAAATTGGCGGATCTAACGAAAGGTAAAAAGTGAGATTTATTTATGGCACGAACAACAGACAAAGAACTACTAGACGAGGCTAGAAGGAGGCCGACCAGTTCGATCTCCCGCACCCTAACTTGGCGGCAAAAGACAACTACGGTGGCGGCGGGGGGAAGATGTCTGCGGTCGGCGTGAGTATGCCGTCGAAGAGGTCGCGGCAGCTGAGCGCTTCTTCTCTGCCGATGATGGAAGCTAGCGATGGTGCTAGGGTTGCGAAGGTGAGAGCGACAGGATATTCAGAGTGGCAGGTGTGGAAGGATTTAATGACCGCGGGGGCAAAGTATTTATAAGGAGGAGTTCGGCATGGTGAATTTACTACGCTGCGCCTGGCGGTTCGCATTTGTGCGATGCATGGCCTACATGCGTAGTTTCTACAACTGTGTCATGACCCCACCACATAGCTGTTTTGGCGGGTCGTTCATAGTTATGAAGATTTAGAGAGAGTAGGAGATATAAGCACAAAGTAAGGGTCCGATCACATTCACTTAGCGTAGAGAAAAGCAACTTGAAAACGTGGCTATAAGTGAATGTTGTTGAGGACAAACACACACACACACACACACACACACACACACACACACATATATAATCAAATTAAGTGCGAAGAAAAATCCATTATTGAAGACAAAAATAATCATGAAGATAAAGCAATGTATGTGACACCAAATGAAAATCTTCAAAAAGGTTTGGTGGTGGCGTTACCCACCGTATAAGAAGTATTAGACCCAGACACGGCGCACAATTATTGTGGCGCTCTAAAGTCAAATTACACATTAATATCTTCACACTTAGAGTGTATGTCGTCATGAATTGAAGACATACGTTACATCGTGTGTTGTACAGCTAAGTCATCAACATGCATAAGCGTTAGGATATGTGTCCATTCACAGGAAATTTGAGGATTCTAAGATAGCTCACATCGCAACTTGCAAAATCTCTTCTCATCCAAAGGCTTTGTGAAGATATCTACCAATTGCTCTCCAGTCTTGACGTGATTGATATCAATGTCTTCCTTCAACACATGATCTCTGAGAAAATGATGACGAATCTGAATGTGCTTTGTCTTGGAGTGCTGAACAGGATTGTGTGCAATCTTGATACGTCTCCAACGTATCTATAATTTTCTATTGTTCCATGTTATTAAAGTATCATTCTTGGATGTTTTATACTCATTTACTACCAACTTTATATCATTTTTTGGGACTAACCTAGAGACATAGTGGCCAGTGCCAGTTGTTGTTTTCTGCTTGTTTTTTACTTTGCAGAATATCAATACCGAACGAAGTCCAAATGCCACGAAACTTTTTGGAGATTTTTTTCTAAACAGAAGACACCCAGCGGGCCAAGGAAGTGCACCAAAGGAAGCCCATGGGGCCCACTAGGCACCAGAGCGCGCCAAAGGCCCCTGGCGTGCCCTGGTGGGTAGTGGAGCCCACATGAGGCTTCTCCACTGACTATCAGCTCTATAAATACTCTAAAATCCCCAAAACCCCGGGGGAGTCGAGAAAAAGCAGTTTTTGCCGCCGCAAGTTCCAGAACCACGAGATCCAATCTAGAGGCCTGCTCCGGCACTCTGCCGGAGGGGTCAACGATCATGGAGGGGTTCTTCATCATCACCCTTGCCCCTCCGATGATGCGTGAGTAGTTTACCACAGACCTACGGGTCCGTAGGCAGTAGCTAGATGGCTTCTTCTCTCGTTTTGATCTTCAATACAATGTTCTCCTCGATGTTCTTGGAGATCTATTTGATGTAATGAATTTTTGCGGTGTGTTTGTTGTGATTCGATGAATTGTGAGCTTATCATCTGTTCTATCCATGAATATTATTTGAGTCTTTGATGAACTCTCTTATGCATGATTATTAGCCTCATATTTCTTCTCTGAAACTTTGGTTTGGTTTGGCCAACTAGCTTGATTTTTCTTGCCATGGGAAGAGGTGCTTTGTGATGGGTTCGATCTTGCGGTGCTCAATCTCAGTGACAGAAGGAGGCATGACACGCATGTATCACTGCCATTAAGGATAAAAAGATGGGGTCTATTCCTACATGAATAGATCTAGTCTACATCATGTCATCGTTCTTATTGCATTACTCCGTTTTTCCATGAACTTAATACACTAGATGCACGCTGGATAGCAGTCGATGTGTGGAGTAATAGTAGTAGATGCAGGCAGGAGTCGGTCTACTAATCTTGGACGTGATGCCTATATACATCATCATTGCCTTGGATATCGTCATGATTATTCACTTTTCTATCAATTACCCAACAGTAATTTGTTTACCCACCGTATGCTATTTTCTCGAGAGAAGCCTCTAGTGAAATCTATGTCCCCCGGGTCCATTTCCTATCATATTATTTTCAGATCTATTATTCCAAAAAACCAAAATACCTTGCTGCACTTTTTCTTTATTTATTTTATTTTGTGTTTTTGCTAAATCTATTTATCCAATCTCATACAATTTAATCTATCTCAATACCGAGGAGGGATTGACAACCCCTCTTACGCGTTGGGTTGCAAGTTTTTCTGGTTTGTGTGCAGGTGCTGTTTACATAGTGTTGACTGGTTCTCCTACTAGATTGATAATCTTGGTTTCATAACTAAGGGAAATACCTACCATTGCCATGTTGAATCATCCTCTCCTCTTCGGGGAATTACCAACGCAGATACAAGCAATCAGGAAGAATTTTTGGCGCCGTTGCTGGGGAGGATCAAGTCAAGATAGTCGCCCATCAACTTGCCAATTTCTGGCGCCGTTGCCAGGGAGACATCATCAACATCTATCAGGTTCCTACGCACAAACGCTCATCTCCTTGCAATTACTTTATTTGCCATTTCCTCTCGTTTTCATCTCCCCCACTTCTAAAACATTTTCAGAAAAACACAAATATATTAGCCTTCTTTTTCATTTGCCTTTTTCTCATTCAATCTTTTGTTTGTGTGTGATCTTGTTTGCGTAGTCATGATGTCTCAAGAAAATACCAAGTTGTGTGATTCTTCCAACACTAATAATAATGATTTTATTAGTACTCCGATTGCTCCTCCCGCCGCTAGTGTCGAGTCTTATGATATTAATGCCGTTTTGTTGAATCTTGTTATGAAAGAGTAATTTTCCGATACTCCTAATGAGGATGCCACGTTCCATCTAAACACTTTCGTATAATTGTGTGATATGCAAACGAAAAAAGATGTGGATAATGATATTGTGAAGTTGAAATTATTTCCTTTCTCTTTGCGTGATCGTGCAAAATTTTGGTTTTCACCTTTGCCTTGCCATAGTATTGAATCATGGGATAAGTGCAAGGATGCTTTTATTACTAAGTATTTTCCGCCCATGAAAATTATTTCCCTTAGAAATAAAATCATGAATTTTAAGAAACTACAGCATGAACATGTTGCACAATCTTGGGAAAGAATGAAATTAATGCTAAGAAATTGTCCTACTCATGGTTTAAATCTATGGATGATTATACAAAAAAATTATGTGGGATTGAACTTTTTTTCTAGAATTCTTTTAGATTCCGCCGTGGGTGGTACTTTTATGGAAATTACTTTGGGTGAAGCTACTAAATTTCTTGATAATATTATGGCAAATTATTCACAATGGCATACCGAAAGAGCACCTACTAGTAAAAAAGTTAATTCGGTTGAAGAAATTAGTACTTTGAGTGAAAAGGTTGATGCTCTTGTGAAGTTGGTTGCTAGTAAAAATGCTCCTATTGATCTTAATGATGTGCCTTTGTCTACTTTGATTGACCAAAATAGTGATCCCGTAGATGTGAATTTTGTGTCGCGAAACAATTTTAATAACAATGCTTATAGAGGTAATTTAAATCCTAGGCCTTTTCCTGAAAATTCCTTTAATAATTATGGCAATTTGATACGTCCATTTTGCATCATTATTTTATGTCGATATTTATTGCATTATGGGCTGTTATTTCACTTAAAGATACAATTCTTATGCCTTTTCTCTCTTATTTTATAAGGTTTACCTGAAGAGGGAGAATGCCGGCAGCTGGAATTCTGGACCGGAAAGGAGCAAATCTGAGATAACTATTCTGCACAACTCCAAATGTCCTAAAACTTTACAGAGAATTGTTTTAAAAATATAAAAAATATTGGGTGAAGAAACAACAGAGGGGAACCCACCAGGTGGCCACAAGCCTGGGGGGCACGCCCTACCCACCAGGGCGCCCCCTGAGCTTGTGGGCCCATAGCCAGCCCCCGGTGTCCATCTTCTGCTATATGGAGGGTTTTGACCTAGAAAAAATCATAAGGAAGCTTTTGGGATGAAGCATCGCCGTCTCGAGGCGGAACCTGGGCAGAAGTAATCTAGGGCTCTGGCAGAGCGATTCTGCCAGGGAAACTTCCCTCCGGGAGTGGGAAATCAAAGCCATTGTCATCACCAACGATCCTCTCATCGTGGGAGGGTCAATGTTCATCAACATCTTCACCAGCACCATCTCCTCTCAAACCCTAGTTCATCTCTTGTATTCAATCTTTGTCTCAAGACCTCAGATTGGTACCTGTGGGTTGCTAGTAGTGTTGACTACTCTTCGTAGTTGATGCTAGTTGGTTTATTTGGTGGAAGATCATATGTTCAGATCCTTAATGATATTTATTACCCCTTTAATCTTGAACATGAGCATGCTTTGTGAGTAGTTACGTTTATTCCCGAGGACATGGGAGAAGACTTGTTATAAGTAATCATGTGAATTTGGTATTCGTTCGATATTTTGATGAGATGTATGTTGTCTTTCCTCTAGAAGTGTTATGTGAACATCGACTACATGATACTTCACCATGATTTTGTCCTAGGGGAAGGCATTGGGAAGTAATAAGTAGATGATGGGTTGCTAGAGTGACAGAAGCTTAAACCCTAGTTTATGCGTTGCTTCGTAAGGGGCTGATTTGGATTCACATGTTTCATGCTATGGTTAGATTTATCTTAATTCTTCTTTCATAGTTGCGGATGCTTGCGAGAGGAGTTAATCATAAGTGGGAGGCTTGTCTAAGTAAGGACATCACCCAAGCACCGGTCCACCCAGATATCAAATTATCAAAGTAATGAACGTGAATCGTATGAGCATGATGAAAACCAGCTTGACAATAATTCCCATGTGTCCTCGGGAGCGCTTTGCTTTATATAAGAGTTCATCCAGGCTTATCCTTTGCTATAAAAAGGATTGGGCCACCTTGCTACACCTTTGCTACACTTGTTACTTGTTATCTGTTATGAATTATCTTACTACCAAACTATCTGTTATCTATAATTTCAGTGTTGTTGATTATGTTACTAAGTGGGTAGAAGCTATTCCAACTAATAGTGCTGATCATAACACTTCTATTAAATTGCTTAAATAAGTTATTTTCCCGAGGTTTGGAGTCCCTAGATATTTAATGACTGATGGTGGTTCGCATTTTATTCATGGTGCTTTCCGCAAATTGCTTGCCAAGTATGATGTTAACCATAGAATTGCATCTCCATATCATCCTCAGTTTAGTGGTCAAGTAGAATTAAGCAATAGAGAAATAAAGCTAATCTTGCAAAAAACTGTTAATAGATCTAGGAAGAATTTGTCTAAGAAACTTGATGATCCATTATGGGCTTATAGAATTTCTTATAAGAATCCTACGGGTATGTCCCCATATAAAATGGTTTATGGGAAAGTATGTCACTTACCTCTCAAATTAGAACATAAAGCTTACTGGGCAATTAAAGAATTCAACTATGACTTCAAACTTGCCGGTGAAAAGAGGTTATTTGACATTAGCTCACTTGATGAATGGAGAACCCAAGCCTATGAAAATGCCAAGTTGTTTAAGGAAAAGGTTAAAAGATGGCATGACAAAAAAATACAAAAGTGGGAATTTAATGTAGGTGACCAAGTCTTGCTATACAATTCTCGTCTAAGATTTTTTGGAGGAGAACTTCTCTCCAAATGGGAAGGACCTTACATTATCGAAGAAGTTAATCGTTCACGTGCCATCAAGATCAACAATGCCGAAGGAAATAACCCGAAGGTGGTGAATGGGCAAAGAATCAAACATTATATCTCTGGTACGCCCATAAATGTTGAAACTAATATTATTCATTCCATAACACCGGAGGAGTACATAAAGGGAAACCTTCCAGCATGCTCCATGTTGTGGTGAGCTCACAGCAGATGCCACGGGATGGCTAAAGAGAGGAACAGGCAAGAGGCCACCGGTGGGCTCTAGAGGTGAGGTTGGTACGAGCGAGCATGAGACGCAAGACGTACCTAGGTTTGGGGCTCTCCGGAGAGATAACACCCCTAGTCCTGCCGAGTGTGGTTTATATGAGGATGGTACAAGCTTGCTCCTAGAGCTGTTTTCGGGAGGAAGGAAGGCTGGCCAGTGCATACGCTGCTCCTTCTCCGTGTGTGTGTGTGAGTGTTCTATTGATGATCGCTCGACTGCCCTTTGCATGGGGGAGCACTGGGGGGTCTTTTAGGCTGGCCCCCCGGGGTTACAATGGTAAAGTTACATGGGCGCGTGGCCGGGATGTCAGTGTCTAGCAGCCGGGGCGCCGGGTCTGCCGGGTTCGTCGGGTGCGGGTCGTACTAGGCCCGCCAGGTGCGGGTACGGCCGGCTGCTGAGTACTATAGTCATGCCGCGCAGGATGTCATAGGACGGTCGCGCCTTCTTGCTACAGGGTCGCGCCTCCGAGACGCCGCCCGCCCCAGGCGGTGGCTTGGTTGGCACGATAGCCGAGGCCACCAGGGCTGGCGTAAAGGGGGCGCACTGTAGGCATGCCCATTTGTTGATGGAGGTTTGTCTTGTGGAAACTGGCCGGCATGCGCCGGCCGGCTTAGCCGGGTTGCGGCTCCTAGCTGGGTTGCACTGGGAAGCCGGCCAGGGGCGCGCCGAATTGAGGGGGCCAGCCCTGATGTTTTTGAAAGGATCCGGGTTTCGTTGCCTGCCTAGGGTCCATCCCGCCGACAGTAGTCCCCGAAGCTGTGAAGGCTCGCCGGCTTCAGGCAGGGGCTTCGCAGTTTCACCCACTTGAGAAGGCGACTGCGTTGATGAAGCTTGGGGCCACCGGGTCCGGCAACACCCACTGTGTGCTGGCTTCCAGAAGCCGAATCGAGGCACCCCGGTGTGGGCGGGAAACCCAGGCGGCCGCCGAGTCTTGAAGGGGAAGGGACGCGCCTCCCGCGGCCCGACACAGGCGCCACGTGGTGAACAGGGGCCGGCGAGGCCCTGCCAGGCCACACGCGCGATGGGACGCAATAGCAGGCTAGGCCCCGCCACGACACCGGCGCCTCAGCCCACACACAGGGATTGATTGCGGCCGTCGCGGACGGTTGCACTTCTCGGGGTAATTAATTCATGGCGGAAACATGACCACATAATGCGGGAAGTGGAAACGCGGGCGCAGCCGATCCCACTTCCCCACATCTTGCCACGGTTATAAAATCGGAGGGAGGGGACGGCGGAAACACTCACGCACGCTCCCCTCACCCTCCCCTTCTTCTCTCTGCCCAACTCTCGAGCCTGCCAAAGGTAATGCCCGAATCGCCCACCGACCGCGCTAGCTTTCTTCACGCCGCCGCGCACCGCATTCTTGCTGAGCTCCACAAATGGCGCCGCCAAAGGGCTCGTGGGAGGGGTACGAGGTCACCGACGACGACATCCAGTACCTCCGCGACACCAGGCGACTGGCGTCGGCGGCAAAGGAAGCCGCGCGCGCAGCCGGGGAGGAGAGGGAGCCGCAACCGCAAGAGGGCGAGCGCGTGGTCTTCTATAGTCACTTCAAGCGCGGGTTCAGCCTCCCCGCGAGCACCTTCCTTAAATTCTTCGGGCTGCAGCCGCACCACTTGGGCGTGAACGCCGTGCTGCAACTCTCCGGCTTCATCACCTTGTGCGAAGGCTACCTGGGGGTGGAGCTCTGGAGCCGCCTCTTCTTCCTCAAACAGCAGGGCCGGAGGCCGGAGCCATGTTCGATTACGGGGCTGTCGTAGTCTCGATCCGGCCGAACGGGGTGTTCCCCAAAATGCCTATTAAGGATTCTGCCAATAAGTGGCAGAATTCTTTCTTCTACGTGCGCAACATCGGCGGAGGAGCCGATGCTATCAACTTGCCCCCGTTCATCAATGAGCAGCCGCTCGCCAAGATGAACTGGGGCTACATGCCCAAGAACCCGCCCCAGGGGTTGCAGAATCTGTGCAGCCGGATCGGGGAGATGACCGCGCGTGAGGGGATCAAGGTGACGGATCTTGTCGCCGCCTTCATTGCGCGCCAGGTGCTGCCGCTGCAACGTCGGGCGCACATCATCAGCCAGATGGGTGACCGCCGAGATCCCACCCGGATGTCTTCCGGGAGGCTGTCGCCAGAGCAGGTAGCTGACCAGGTGAGAGCCATCTCCAAGGCCGTGATGGCTCCTGACGGGCACTTTGGGAAGGCGCCCTATAACGGAGAGAACCCGGCGCCAACAGTGAGTCCTTGGTCCCCCTTCTTTGCAATGTCTCAACTCTTTCTCCATCCTGATGCGATGAGGGGGGTGCTGCTGAACGCTATCCAGCAAACGCTTGATGGGACGAGAGCGCAGGTACTAGCCGCCGCACAAGCCGACTCGGAGGGGGCGGAGTCCTTCACCGAGAACACGGAGCCGGCCGATGCTGAAGCCGGCGCGGCGCACCGCGCGGTTAAGTCTCCGCACCCAGACCTCTTGTGAGACTGGTCGGACAACGATGTGGAGATCTTGACGCACGCTGGTGGTGCAGCGCCGTCGAGGGGAGGGGACAGCAGCATCGACCCCCCAAGACGGCTGAAAGAGATGGCCGACGCCGGGTCATCCCGCGCGCTAGCTGCGGCAAGCCGGCCGCACGGAAAGGACGAGGTGCCGCCAAAGCCGGCCGCGAAGCACGCGGCGGAGGGACCAACCGCGCGTGGCAAGACGACCGCCAAGAGAGCACGCCGAGTCATCCCGGCACCGCTGGTAAGGCAGGCCATCCTGGCGGTGATTGGGTAAGTTCCCTTTTGTTGATTTCTGCATGCTGCTTGGTTGCACCTTTCTTATGTTTTCTTGGTGTGGCCCAGGACGCCTCTTGACTTGGCGTTGGCTGCGATGGATGCCACGTCCGGAGGCGGCTTTTTGTTCCGGAGGACTCGAATAGCGCCATCGACCGGACAAAGGGCTCGCCCGAGGAGGACCTTGTTCTGGACCCGGAGGACGCAGAGCTCTGTGCCTGGTGGGACCGGAATAAGGCCCTGGAGGAAGAGGCGGCGGCCGCCAGGGCGACGGAGGAGGCCTCGGCCCGGGCATGGGTGAGGGTTGCCGAGGCGAAGAGGTAGGCCACCGCGGACCCAGCGGTCGCGAATCAGCCCTGGCCAGAAATGGCGGCCAGCATGGAGCTGGCGGAGACGGTCGTCGAGTCACCGGCGGAGGAAGCACGCAACCCGGAGTCAGCCGTCGATGATCCGGAGGTGGAGGAGATGGCCGTAGACACCCCGCCTCGGAACGACATGACCGAGCGGGCAAAGGAGGGGCGCACCGGCGACGCCGTCCCGGGTGGAGCACCATAGGCGACGCCGGCTGGAGCGCCGAAGTCGACGCCGGCCACAGAAGAGCCAGCAGGGAGCGAGCGCACCTTGGTGGTCCCACCACCGAAGGTTGCCGTGAACCCGGAGCAGGCACCGGGAAGCGGCCCCGTCGCTGGGTCATAGCAAGCCCGGGCCGGGTCCAGTGGAGCCATCATCGGGCCACGTGCGCAGGAGGAGGCAGCGATGGACGGCGTGCACCAGCATCTTCGCGGGCGCGCGGACCGGCTTCACGCCTTCGCCCAAAGCGAGCTGGAGCGGGCGCTGGAGCTGGAGCGTTCCATGATCGTAAGTTTTCTTGCTTGTCTTTCTGGCTGGTCAGTGGGGGCACGCTAGCGCACCCACTGGGTGTAGCCCCCGAGATTTAGGCCAACTATGAAGTAATTGGGTCAAATCTTAAAAAATGTATTTGCGATTTGTGCTAATCCTTGCTTTCCTGCAGCACCTGGACGGCCTCCGAGTCGGCATCCATAACCGGCTTCTGGAGAAGCACCGCCAGGTCACGGCGCAGCTTGCCGCCAAGGAGGAGGCGCTCCATCTTGCCGAAGGTACTACTTGCGTGCTCTTTTAGTGCGGGCGTGCTAGCGCACCCACTGGGTGTAGCCCCCGAGATTCAGACCAACTATCAAGTAGTTGGGTCGAATCTTAAAAGTTTTTTTCTTCTTTTCTTGTGGCATCTTGACTTGAAGCTTTGCCGCGCAGCCACCGCGGCCGAGGTGCCAGACCTGCGAAGCCAGCTGGACGAAGCCGGCCAGCAGCGCGACCAGGCAGTCGCGAATAACAGCCAGCTCTGGGCTAAGGTGGAGCAGCTGAAGGCGGAGGCCGCCAAGGCGGCAGAGGCCCACCAAGCGGAGCGGGGGACTTGGAGCGGCACGGTATGTTGTGCGAGGCGTAGCATCTGGACAAGCTCCTCGTCAGTAAGTGATTCTTCATTGATTTCGCCGGGTTGCAAGCCGGCTGGATTTTTACATGGCTGACTGTTTCCTTTCTCCATTTGACAGAGTACTTTCCGGAGACGCAGGAGACGGCGGACGAGGCCGTGCTTGCCCACCGGTCGACCCAGGCGGACGCGGGTGCCTGGAGATTTTTGGACATCATGCACGCCTCCGAGGCCCGCCTGAGGGCCCTGGACAAGCAGACGGCGCGACTGTCCGAGGCCGGATTGGGGATGGCGGCGGCCCTCTCGCTGGGTGGCGTTGCGCCCAACAGCTTCACGCGGTTGGCGCGCTGGCTGGAAGCCGGACCTGCGCGGCTCCACGCGTGGCGCGTCTCCGCTTCGTCATGTCCTGTACCCAGGCCTGAGCCTGAACCAGCTGGCACGGAGCACCTGCTGGAGGCAGAGGCGGGCTGGATTGCCGCGCGGGCCAGCTACCTTGCCTCGTTCGCCGCGCATGATGAGTTCCAGGTGGAACGGACGGAAGGCGGCAGGGAGGTGCCGCCTGACGACTTCGGCCTGTCTCTCAATGACCTGGCAGGCAGCTCCGAGGAGTCAGGTCCCTACCCGGATGACGGGGCCGGGTTGGACGACACCGGCGCCTCGGTGACCCGGAGGCCACCGCGGAGGAGCCGGCGGTCGCGCCAACCGACGCAGTCGCTGCTTGAAGCCGTCCTGCTCTTTATTTTTCTTTTGAACTTTGTTAAGCAACATGTCCACCCACTGGGGGCGTAGGGGGAATGTAATGAACTCTGGCCGTGGGCCTTTATCTTTGTAATATAAATATTTTCGTGAGTATTTGCGCTTGTGCTTTCCTTACTTAAGCTTTTTCTTGCCCGTTCCTTCTTTGGGCTTCCCCCCTACGAGTCGAATAGCCGGGTTTCGGTCTGTGACAAGAGGTTTGGCCATGGGAAGGATTGCGCAGTACTTTGGCTTTTTCAAACGTTAAGCACTAGCAAAACACCCACTGGGCCGGCTGGCTCGCAGCCGGTCGTGCGACAACTTGGTGCGGTGGTGCCGGATTGACCGATCCGGCCAACCCAACTTAGCGGATCCCTGCATGCTAGCGCTTTGGCCCGTGGTTCTTGCCGGCCGAATAGCCGAAGCCGGACTATGGCTTGGGGCGAAGGAAAGGGCCGCGGCGACTTGGACATGCCAAAAATGGGCTAAGGGAGATGGCGGTGCACGGCCAAGCCGGCTAGCCCCCGAGCCCCCGAGTCGGACGGACCGACCCGACGGTGGAGGGCAGAAAATTACAAGGGTGTGCGAGACACAATAATTGATAGGAAAAGGTAGCCCACGAGTGTCGTTCGGGGGTCCTGCTGTTTTTCATTGAACATCAAAAGGTAGCGATACATACGTGCATACAGCTAACTGTAAAATGGGCGGAGGAGCTCTGCATTCCAAGGCCGGCTTGTTTCTTTGCCGGCGGTGTCTCTCTTGCGTTTGTTCGGCTTGCGCGCACCGATGATGTAGTAGGCGTTGCGGTCACACAAGGCTTTGCTGACGATGATGGGTTCCTCCCATGGGGAGGCCAACTTGTGTTGGCCGGCTTGCTGCTGGACAAGCCAAAGTACGAGGTCGCCCTTGCGGAATGCGAGGGGCTTGATCTTCTTGCTGTGGTAGTGTCTCAGGCTTTGCTGGTAGATGGCCGATCGGATGAGGGCCAGTAGGCGTGCTTCTTCAAGCAGGTCGATGCCGTCTTCGCAGGCTTCTCTGGCTTGAGCTTCTGTGTACATTGTGACTCATGGCGAGTCGAATTCAATGTCAGTCGGGATGATGGCTTCTGCTCCGTAGACATGGAAAAACAGGGTAAACCCGATCGACCGGTTTGGCGTTGTCCGGAGACTCCAGAGGATGGCTGGCAGCTCATCGAGCCAGCTGCCGGGTGAGCGGACGAGGGGCTCGATGAGTCGCGGCTTGATGCCGGACAAGATCAGGCAATTGGCCCACTCGACCTGGCCGTTGGACTAAGGATGAGTGACGGAGGCCAACTCAAGCTGGATGCCGGAGACGGAACAGTACTGCGCTAGCGCGCCCTTAGCAAAGTTGGTGCCGTTGTCCGTGATGATGTTGTGCGGGACGATGTTGTGAACCGTGATGCCTTCGACGAACCGGACGGCCGTCGACCCGTCCAGCTTCTTGATTGGCCGCGCCTCGATCCACTTGGTGAACTTGTTGACCGCCACCAGTAAGTGTGTCATGCCGCCTCGAGCGGTCTTGAAGGGCCCCACCGTGTCCAG
Organism: Thinopyrum elongatum; assembly: GCA_011799875.1. Taxonomy (NCBI): domain Eukaryota; kingdom Viridiplantae; phylum Streptophyta; class Magnoliopsida; order Poales; family Poaceae; genus Thinopyrum; species Thinopyrum elongatum. The sequence continues at coordinate 536,055,723 of CM022303.1, forward strand.
CCCCTAGACGGCAAAAGGCCAGGTGATCGGGATGGTCTGGAGGGCTGAAACTAGCTGGTGGATGTGCTTGCTGAAGCGTTGGCAACCTGCGCACTTGAGGACGAGCGACTCGGCGTCTTTGAGGGCCGTGGGCCAATAGAAACCTTGGCCACCACGCACTTGGAGGCGGTGTGGTGCCCGCACTCGCCCTGATGTATGTCGAGGAGAATCTCTATGCCCTTGTCTTGCTCAACGCAGCGCTGGAACACGCCCGTCGTGCTGCGCTTGACGAGCTCATGGTTGATGATGCTGCAAGAGGACGCCCGACACTGCACTTGTCGGGCCTCAGTCTCGTCCATGGGGAGCGCTGCACTCTCCATGAAGGCCAGGATTGGTTGGGCCCATGACGGAGCCGTCACCACAGTGAACATGGCCACCAGGGCGGGATCCGGGGCTGCAACCCCCGGGCCGGGATCAGCAGCCCCCGGGTTGGAGGCGACGGTCGCTGGGTTGGAGACGGCAGCCCTCGAACCGGGATCAGTAGCTCCCGGGTCAGAGACAACAGCCACCGGGTTGGAGACAGCAGCCCCCGGGCCGGGATCAGCAGCCCCAGGGCCGGGATCGGCAGCCCCCAGGCCGAAGCCGGCAGCCCCTGGGACTGGGCCGGGGTCACCAGAGTTGGGGAGTGGAGCTGCAGGGTCATTCGGGATGAAGATGGACTCGGAATCCGGAGACGGCTTGACGGATGGCTTGCGTAGGTGCTCGAGGGAGACGCCGGACGGAATGGCTTGCCGAGAGGAGCCGATCTTGGCCAGCGTGTCGGCGGCTTCGTTCTCCGCGCGAGGCACGTGGAGGAACTCACAGCCGTCAATTTTCCGAAAAGCTACTGGACTAGGAAGCGGTAGCTGGCCATGTTGGCATCCCGGGCATCCCACTTGCCGGAAGACTGTTGCACCACCAGATCCGAGTTGTCGTAGCAATGGATGCACCGGATGCCGAGTTCCTTGGCAAGCCGGAGGCCGTGCACAAGGGCTTCGTACTCTGCGATGTTGTTGGAGGCGGCGAAGTGGGTTTGCAACGCGTACCGCAGCCGGCCGCCCTTTGGGGAAGACAACACGATGTCGGCTCCCAAGCCGGATCACATCTTGGAGCCATCAAAGTGCATGTGCCAGTGCGTCGAGTCAGGTGACAGTGGTAGGTACTGGGTCTCCGTCCAGTCGACGAGGAAGTCGGCCAGTGCCTGGGACTTGATTGTAGTGCGGGGCTCGTAGAGGATAGTGTGGCTGGCCCGCTCGATGGCCCACTTGGCTGCCCAGCCGGCGGCATCCCAGCAGCCCATAATTTTGCCGATGGGGGCCGTGCTGACCATGGTGATGACATGCTCTTAGAAGTACTGGTTCAGCTTCTTGGCGGTGAGGTACACGCTGTAGCACATCTTCTGGTAGTGTGGGTAATTCTGCTTCGAGATGGAGAGCACCTCGCTCAGGTAGTACACCAGGCACTGAACCCGCTGGGTCTTGCCCTTCTCTGGACGCTCGACCACCAACACCGTGCTGACCGACCGCGAGGTGGCAGCGATGTATAGCAACAGCGGCTCCTTGTCGGCCGGCGCAGCCAGGACGAGTGCAGTGGAGGGCATGCGCTTGAGATCCCGGAACGGTTCATCCGCCTGGTCGTTCCACTCGAACGGCGACATCTTCTTCTTTAGCTGATATAGGGGCAAGGCCCTCTCGCCCAGTCGGCTGAGGAACCGACTGAGAGAGGCCAAGCAGCCGGTGAACTTCTGGACATCCCACAGCCGGGTTGGCTTGCGCATGCCGGTGAACCGGCTGAGAGAGGCCAAGCAGCCGGTGAACTTGATGGCCTTGATCTTCTCCGGGTTCTCCTCAATGCCGCACTCCGAGACGAGGAAGCCGAGTAGCTGTCCGGCCGGCACGCCGAACACGCACTTCTCTGGGTTGAGCTTGATCTGGTACTTGCGCAGATTGGCGAAGGTTTCCTTCGGGTCATCAAGGAGCGTGAGGTGCTGCTTGGTCTTCACCATGATGTCATCGACATAGACGTGGATGTTGTGGCCGAGTTGCGGCAACAAGCATTTCTACATGCAGCACTGGAAGGTGGCACCGACATTCTTCAAGCCGAACGACATGGTAATGTAGCAGTACGCCCCGAAGGGCGTGATGCAGGATGTCTTCAGGGCGTCACCCGGGTGCAGATTGATCTAGTGATAGCCGGAGTAATCATCCAGGAAGGACAGGAGCTCACAGCCGGCCGTGGAGTCGATCACTTGATCTATCCGCAGGAGGGCAAAAGGATCCTTGGGGCATGCTTTGTTGAGGCTGGTGTAGTCGATACACATGCACCAAGTATCATTTTTCTTCAGGACGAGGACTGGGTTGGCCAGCCACTCGGGGTGAAACACTTCCATGATGAAGCCGGCTGCGAGTAGCCGGGCGACTTCTTCACCGATGGTTCTTCTCTTCTCTTCTGAAAAGCGACGCAGGGGCTGACGGACAGGCTTCGCATCCTTGCGGACGTGTAGTTTGTGCTCGGCGTACTTCCTTGGAACAACCGGCATGTCCTTTGTGGACCATGCAAAGATATCCTGATTCTCACGAAGGAAGTCAACAAGCTCGCCTTCCTATTTGCTGCTGAGGCAGGTGCCCACAACAACGTACTTGCTGCAGCTGGGTTCTTCCGGGTTGAGCGGGATCTTCTTAGTATCCTTCAATGGCTGGAACCAGGCTTCACCGGCCGACTCCTTGGCCGGAGCCGGCACGGCCGGCTAGCGCCACAATCCGGTTGAGCTGGCGCTGCTCCTCGGCTATGACCAGCGACTCGGCTAGCTTGGCGCCGGCTTGAGTGCATTCTAGGGACTTCTTGTAGTCGTCGATAACGGCGATGAGTTCCTTGGGACCCGACATCTTCATCTTTAAGTAGGCGTAGTGGGGGACCGCCATGAACTTTGCCAGCGCGGGCCGGCCCAGCAGTGTGTGGTAGGCACTGGACAAGTCCACCACCTTGAACCAGATAGGCTCACGTCGGAAATGGTCGCTCATACCGAACAGGGCGTCAAGCCGGATCCGGCCGATCGGAGAGCAGGAGAGGCCCGGCACGATGCCGTGGAACACTGTCCAGGATGGCTCCAGCTGCCTCGCCTCAATGCCGATCTTGGTCATCGTGTCACGCTAGAGGATGTTGATGCTGCTATTGCCATCGATGAGGACCCGCGAGAACTTGCATGTGCACTTCACAGCGACTATGGTTGGGTCGAGGACGACGGCGTAGCCACACGGGTTGGACATGATGGCCGGGTGGTCCTCCCCAGTCCAGATGACCGAGAGCTCCGACCAGTGCATGTACTCAGGCATGGCCGGGATGACGGTGTTCACTTCCTGCTAGAGTAGGCGCTCGGTACGCTTGTTGTCACCAAAGCTGGTGAAGATGACATAGCAATTGTTCGCGTTGGGGAAGACTTCATCGCGCATGGCGCCGTTTGCCGGGGGCGGGGGTGGAGGCGGAGGCGGCTGCCCCGCACCCGAAGCCGGAGCTGGAGGCGGCGGGATGTCGCCCCGCATGATGCACTTGGTGATGGCGCACTGCCGAAGCATGTGCGTGGAAAGCCTTACGTCGTTGTGGTGTTTGCAGGGAGCGTCGAGCATCTCCTCGAAGCTCATGGCGGGTTGCCTTACAGTCTTGCCAGTTTGTCGGCGCTTGCCGGCCGGCTCGGCCGCGGGCGCCAGGTCGGCGGCCGCGACGAGGCGGTTGTCATAGCGGGGAGCCTGCTGCTTGGCCTTGCGCTTGTTGTTCTGCTGGTTGTTTTGCTGGCGGCTGCTCTCGCTAGCCGGCTTGGAGGGTGGTGTCGGCAATGCCTTGCCGGCTTCGTCCAGTACTACTTGGATCTTCATGGCGAAATCGGCCGTGGCGTACTTGTCTGCCGTGACCATGAGCGCGGCCATGGTGGTCGGCTCGGAGTGCAGGAGCTTGTGCTTGAGGAGGGTGCCATCCCGGCAGCCGCTCACAAAGTATTAAATGGCTTGAACCTCGTGGACGCCCTCGCAGCTGTTCCGGAGCTCGGTCTACCATGCGAGGTACTTGCGGCCGGTTTCGTTTGGCCCCTGCACGCGCATGGCGAGCTGACTGGCATGGCCGGGTCGCTTGTAGGTGCTGGTGAAGTTGCGCACGAAGGCTTGCTCGAAGTCAACCCATGAGTTTACGCTGCCAGCCGGCAGGCTGTTCAGCCATGTCCGGGCCGAGCCCTGGAGCATGAGCGGGGCGTAGCGCACGGCCAGGTGCCGATTGCCGCCCGCGATGCCGATGGCGGCGGAGCAGTCGATGAGCCAGTCATCCGGCTTGACGGTCCCGTTGTATTTGGGGTTGTCACGGGGAAGTGTGAATCCTTTGGTGAAGGGCTCATCCCGGATGCGTGGGCGGAAACAAGCCGGACCGACCGCGTTGTCCTCCTCCAGCTCGAGGGAGAGGGAGAGCTGCTCGATGCGGTGACCGGCGTCGGTGTCGTCGAGGGTGCGTGGGCCCAGCCGGCTTGCGACTGCACCGCGGGGAGCTGGTTCGGCTGAAGCCGTACGGCCACGCCGGCCGGATGGCGGGGGAGGGTCTTGCCGGTGCCGGTCCTCCGGGGCCGGCTCGGCGCCCAGATTGTCGACAGTCGTCAAGGCGCGGTTGCGTCGGGTTCGAGTTCGGCCGGAATGAGCCTCGCTGGGGGGCGGCGAAAATGCCGTGTTCTGCTGCTCGGGATCCTTGGTGCGGCGTGAGATGGACACCGCGGGACGGTCGAGGCGATCCTGATGTGTGTTCGCAGTGCCGAGTAGCTCGCGCATGCACTACATACGTTCTTGCAGCTCCTGGCCCTACAGCTGCAACATGCCCTCTGCGGCCGCCTCCGCAGCGCGCATGTTCTTGACGGGGGTGTCGTAGAAGGGTGGGATCATGCCCAGCGAACGATCGATGGCAGCGCCACGGGTTCGCACCTCGGTAACCCGGCTGGGCTCAGCCGCGGCGGGGGTGAAGTTGTATGCGGCGTCGCGCTCCCGCTGGATGGACTCCAGCCGGCGCTGCGTAGCAGCAAACGTCGCGGCCTCATCCAGTAGGTGCCTGCGCTCCTCCTCCAGCTGGGCTCGGGCCTGGGCGGCGTTGGTGGCATTGATATCGGTGGCGATGGGGACGCTGAGGTTCTGCATCATGGTGCGCAGTAGGTCGGCCATGCTGGCACGCTCCACTGCGGCCCTGGCGGCAACGCCCTTCTTCACGGTGCTGGATGAAGTGGAGCCAGATTCGGTTGACGAGCACATCTACCCGGACGCAGAGATCCGCCACGCCGTCTGAGGGGTCGCAGCCAACAGGGACGGGGGAGTCGGTAACACCGAGCACCTCGCTGGGGTAGTCATCGGCGGTGGGGGCGTCGGAGATGTGCAGCGCGCCGAAGGGGGCGATGAGCGAGCGGGCGAAGCCGGCTGGCGCCGTGCCGGTCGTAGGGACCAGGCCGTGCACGCAAAGCTCGCCGGAGTCGGCGAAGGGCCCCGTCTGGAACATGTCTCCGACCGGCACCTCAAGTTGCCCCACGTTGGGTGCCAACTGTCGTGGTGACCTCACGACAGATGCCATGGGATGGCTAAAGAGAGGAACAGGCAAAAGGCCACCGGTGGGCTCCAGAGGCGAGGTTGGTACGAGCGAGCGTGAGACGCAAGACGTAACCAGGTTCGGGGCTCTCCGGAGAGATAACACCCCTAGTCCTGCCGAGTGTGGTTTATATGAGTATGGTACAAGCTTGCTTCTAGAGCTGCTTTGGGGAGGAAGGAAGGCAGGCCAGTGCATAGGCTGCTCCTTCTCTGTGTGTGTGTGAGTGTTCTACTGATGATTGATCGCCCGCCCTTTGCATGGGGGAGCACCGTGGGGTCTTATAGGCTGGCCCCCAGGGGTTACAATGGTAATGTTACATGGGCGCGGGGCTGGGATGTCAGTGTCTAGGAGCCGGCAGTGGGGGCCGCCGAGGCGCAGGGTCTGCCGGGTCCATCGGGTGCGGGTTGCACCGGGCCCGCCGGGCGCGGGTACGGCCGGCTGCTGAGTACTGTAGTCACGCTGCGCGGGGCGTCATGGGATGGCCGCGCCGTCTTGCTACAGGGTCGCGCCTCCGAGACACCGCCCTCCCCAGGCGGTGACTTAGTCGGCACGACAGCCGAGCCCGCCGGGGCCGGCGTAAAGGGGAGCGCACTGTAGCCATGCCCATTTGTCGATGGAGGTTTGTCTTGTGGGAACCGGCCAGCATGCGTCTGCCGGCTTAGCCGGGTTGCGGCTCTTGGCCGGGTTGCGCTGGGAAGCCGGCTAGGGGCACGCCGGATTGAGGGGCATTGCCAGCCCTGATGTTTTTGAAAGGATCCGGGTTCTGTTGCCTACCCGGGGTCCATCCCCCCGACACTCCAGAACCCTGAAAAGGAATAGGTATGTGATACGGTAAGTAAACCGACTCCAAAAGTTTTCCAAAAGCATTTTTACTCTGTTTTGGAATATTTAAAAAATTAGGAAAATGAAAAGTAGTCCGAAAAGTGCACGAGCAGGCGACAAGCCTGGGGGCGCGCCCTACCCCCCTGGGCGCGCCTCCCAAGCATGTGGCCATCTCGTGTGCCCTCCGGGCTCCGTTTTCTCCAAGATTACTTGTTTTGCACAGTAAAAATTCATTATATAATCTCCCGAAGGTTTTGACCACCATATCATGGAAATATCCTCTGTTCTTGTTTCGAGCTATTTTTCTGACAGATCTAGATCACCATGAAGTTTCCAAGAGCCCCCAAGGACAAGTTCTACGAGAAGGTCATCAACCCCTACCTTCCGGAGGTGATACAACACCCTCAAACCATTGAGATGCGTGAGGTGGTGCTTCACATCCGGGAAGTTCAAGGGCTAAGGAGGACCGGAAGCGTGGAGGCCTGGCTCAAAGCGGTGGAGCAGGAGGTCTTCAAGTGCCAAGGGATGGTGGAACGCGGACTCAACGCCAACCACTCCATGATCACGGAATTCACCAATGACCACAAGCTGGACAACAATGATATTGGAGAGGCCATCTTCAAGCTTCATGAGAATATCGAGCACCTCCAAGCCCAGATCTATGACATGCAAAACCAAAACTGTGAGTATGAATACAGATTTAAGGGGATGAGTTTGGCTGCAGATTTGAGGGTTCCGAAGACTCGTTCATCCTTCTACGGTGGTGAGACTATGCCTTGGAAAATGAAGGACAAGCCTACCAGATCATCAACTTCATCACCACCACCTCCGAAGAAGGAGGCTTGGGTACATGGGTATGGGCACTCCCCTTGGTTTGTGCCAAGCTTGGGGGAGGTGCCCCGGTATCGTATCACCATCACATCTTTATCTTTATCTTTTACCTTAGTTCGATCCTTTTGGTTAAATCTTGATCTAGTAGAATAAAAGTTATAGTATGATCTAGTCTTTGAGTTTTGCTTTGAGTTCTATCTATGTAATCGAGTGCGAGAGTTACATAATAAAGATTATTTTTGAGTTGATGGCTTTGCTTTCTTGCTTTTATCTTGGAAAAGAAAAAGAATAAAAGAAATAAAAATATTATATATAATCTTATGGAGAGTGATGACTTCACATATAAGAAGTATGATGCATGAAATTTGTTGAGGGTTGACAAACATAGTATTGGTCATTGTTGCAATTAATAGGAAGTAATAAAGAAAGAGAGGTTTCACATATGAATACACTATCTTGGACATCATTTATGATTGTGAGCACTCATTAAAATATTATATGCTAATAAGTTGATGTTGGACAAGGAAGACAACATAATGTGTTATGTTCCCTTATATCCGAATAGAAGTTATATTGTCATGGATCCTCCAACATGTTGATCTTGCTTCTTATCCTATGATAGCCAAAAATTCTGCACTAAGTAGAGATACTACTTGTGCATGCAAAAACCCTTAACCCAGTTTTGCCATGAGAGTCCACTATATATATATCTACCTATGGATTGAGTAAGATCCTTCAAGTAAGTTGTCATCAATGCAAGCAATAAAAATTGCTCTCTAAATATGTATGATCTTTTAGTGTGAGGAAAACAAACTTTATACGAACTTGTGATGGGGAAGCAATAAAAGCGACAGACTGCATAATAAAGTTCTCTATCACAAGCGGCAATATAAAGTGGCGTTCCATTGCATTAAGATTTCGTGCATCCACATAAAAAGCGCATGACAACCTCTACTTCCCTCTGCGAAGGGCCTATCTTTTATTTTTACTTTCTACCTTTATGCAAGAGTCATGGTGATCTTCACCCTTCCTTTTATATTTTCTCTTTTTGGCAAGCACTATGTGTTGGGGAAAGATCCAGAATATATATCCACTCGGATGTAGGTGATCATAAATTACTATTATTGACGTTACCCTTGAGGTAAATGGTTGGGAGGTGAAACTATAAGCCCCTATCTTTCTATGTGTCTGATTGGAGCTTTAATCTCATAAGTATCGCCTGAGTGTTAGCAATTATGAAAGATTAAATGATGGTTGAGTATGTGTACTTGCTAAATAAAAAGCTCTTACATTGACTCTTTTCGATGTTATGATAAATTGCAATTGCTTCAATGACCGAGATCATAGTTTGTTAGTTTTCAATAAAGTTTTTGATCTATACTTTACCTTGTGAAAGAATTATCACTTTGGCATAAGAAGTTATATGACAATATGTTGCTGTTCTAAAAGATGATCATGATGCCCTCATGTCCGTATTTTTATTTTATCGACACGTCTATCTCTAAACATGTGGACATGATTATCGATTTCGGCTTTCGCTTGAGGACAAGCGAGGTCTAAGCTTGGGGGAGTTGATACGTCCATTTTGCATCACCTTTTTATGTTGATATTTATTGCATTATGGACTGTTATTTCACTTTGAGATACAATTCTAATGCCTTTTCTCTCTTATTTTATAAGGTTTACATGAGGAGGGAGAATGCTGCCAGCTGGAATTCTGGACCGGAAAGGAGCAAATCTGAGATACCTATTCTGCACAACTCCAAATGTATTGAAACTTTACGGAGAATTGTTTTGGAATATATAAAAATATTGGGCGAAGAAACTACAGAGGGGGACCCACCAGGTGGCCACAAGCTTGGGGGGGCGCGCCCTACGCCCCAGGGCGCGCCCCTGAGCTTGTGGGGCCCCTGGCCAGCCCCCGGTGTCCATCTTCTGCTATATGGAGGGTTTTGACCTAGAAAAAATCATAAGGAAGCTTTCGGGATGAAGCGTCGCCGTCTCGAGGCGGAACGTGGGCAGAAGTAATCTAGGGCTCCGGCAGAGCGATTCTGCCGGGGAAACTTCCCTCCGGGAGGGGGAAATCAAAGCCATCGTCATCACCAACGATCATCTCATCGTGGGAGGGTCAATCTTCATCAAAATCTTCTCCAGCACCATCTCCTCTCAAACCCTAGTTCATCTCTTGTATTCAATCTTTGTCTCAAAACCTCAGGTTGGTACCTGTGGGTTGCTAGTAGTGTTGATTACTCTTCGTAGTTGATGCTAGTTGGTTTATTTGCTGGAAGATCATATGTTCAGATCCATAATGATATTTATTACCCCTCTGATCTTGAACATGAGCATGTTTTGTAAGTAGTTACATTTGTTCTTGAGGACATGGGAGAAGTCTTGTTATAAGTAATCATGTGAAATAGGTATTCGTTTGATATTTTGATGAGATGAATGTTGTCTTTCCTCTAGTGGTGTTATGTGAACTTCGACAACATGACACTTCACCATGATTTGGGCCTAGGGGAAGGCATTGGGAAGTAATAAGTAGATGATGGGTTGCTAGAGTGTTAGAAGGTTAAACCCTAGTTTATGCGTTGCTTCGTAAGGGGATGATTTGGGTCCACATGTTTCATGATATGGTTAGATTTATCTCAATTCTTCTTTCATAGTTGCGGATGCTTGCGAGAGGGGTTAATCATAAGTGGGAGGCATGTCCAAGTAAGGACAGCACCGAAGCACCAGTCCACCCACATATCAAATTATCAAAGTAACGGATGCGAATCATACGAGCATGATGAAAACTAGCTTGACAATAATTCTCATCTGTCCTCGGGAGTGATTTGCTTTATATAAGAGTTCGTCCAGGCTTATCCTTTGCTATAAAAAGGATTGGGCCACCTTGCTGCACCTTTGCTACACTTGTTACTTGTTATCCGTTATGAATTATCTTACTACCAAACTATCTGTTATCGATAATTTCAGTGCCTGCAGAAAACACCTTGCTGAAAACCGCTTGTCATTTCCTTCTGCTCCTCATTGGGTTCGACACTCTTACTTATCGAAAGAACTACGATTTATCCCCTATACTTGTGGGTCATCACAATTCCTATGGTAATTTTTCTTATAATAATAATAGGATGCCCTCTGATCTTGAGAGTAATATTAAAGAATTTATCAATGCACAAAAAGTTTTCAATACTACGATAGAAGAAAAATTGAATAAGATTGATGATATGTCTAGGAGCATTGATAGAATTTATCATGATGTAGAAAATCTCAAGATTAAAAAATTTCCACCTAAGGTTGATATTAATGAATCAATTAAAGCTTTATATGTTTCTATGACAATTGATGAACACGGCGGTGGTTTTATTTTGATGAAATTGATGAACTCTCATGCTTCACTTATATTATTTTGAGAGTCCTAAAATAGTATGGCAATTTGCTTAGGTTATGAATTTGGTCCTAATATGATGGGTATTCAAGAGGGATATAATAAAAACTTTCATGAAGATCATTGAATATATGAGAAGTTTGATTCCTTGCATTTGTTTTGAGATATGAAGATGGTGATATTAGAGTCATGATAGTTAGTAATTATGGATTATTAAAAATACTTGTGTTAAGGTTTGTGATTCCTGAAGCATGCACGTATGTTCTATCATTATGTGATGAAGTTGGAGCATGATTTATTTTTTAATGTCTTCCTGATGAGTGATGGTCGGGGACGAGCGATGGTCTTTTCCTACCAATCTATCCCCCTAGGAGCATGCGTATTAGTACTTTGTTTCGAGGGCTAATAAATTTTTGCAATAAGTATGTGAGTTATTTATGACTAATGTTGAGTCCATGGATTATACGCACTCTCACCCTTCCACCTTTGCTAGCCTTTCTAGTACCGCGCAACTTTCGCCGGTGCATTAAACCCACCATATACCTTCCTCAAAACAGCCACCATACCTACCTATTATGCCATTTCCATAGCCATTCTGAGATATATTGCCATGCAACTTCCACCATTCCGTTTATTATGACACACACCATCATTGTCATATTGTTTTGCATGATCATATAGTTGGCATAGTATTTGTGGCTTCGCCACCGTTCATATTTTTTCTACATGTCACGCTAGATCATTGCACATCTCGGTACACCGCCGGAGGCATTCATATAGAGTCATATTTTTGTTCTAGTATCGAGTTGTAATTCTTGAGTTGTAAGTAAATAAAAGTGTGATGACCATCATTATTAGAGCATTGTCCCACGTGAGGAAAGGATGATTGAGACTATGATTCCCCCACAAGTCGGGATGAGACTCCGGACTTAAAATAAAAAAAAGAGCCCAAAGAGCCCAAAAAGAAAAAAAAAGGAGAAAAAAGAAAAAAGAAAAAAGAAAAAAGAAAAAAGAAAAAAGAAAAAAAATGAGAGAAAAGAGAGAAGGGACAATGTTACTATCCTTTTCCACACTTGTGCTTCAAAGTAGTACCATGTTCTTCATATAGAGAGTCTCCTATGTTATCATCTTCATATATTACTAGTGGGAATTTTTCATTATAGAGCTTGTCTTGTATATTCCAATGATGGGCTTCCTTAAATTTCCCTAGGTCTTCGTGAGCAAGTGAGTTGGATGCACACCCACTTAGTTTTCTTTTGAGCTTTCATACACTTATAGCTCTAGTGCATACGTTGCATGGCAATCCCTACTCACTTGCACCAATATCAATTGATGGGCATCTCCATAGCCTATTAATTTGCTTAGTTGGTGTGAGAATTTCTTTCTCCTTTTTGTCTATTACCACCTTCTATTCCACCCATAGTGCTATATCCATGGCTCACGCTCATGTATTGCGTGAAAGTTGAAAAAGATTTAGACCGTCAAAAGTATGAAACAATTGCTTGGCTTGTCATCGGGGTTGTGCATGATAAATACTTTGTGTGATGAAGATAGAGCATGACAAGATTATATGATTTTGTAGGGATAACTTTCTTTAGCCATGATAAGAAATATTACTTGATAAACATGTTAGGTAGAATTCCACATCAAAAATTCTGTTTTTATCATTTACCTACTCGAGCACGAGCAGGAATTAAGCTTGGGGATGCTTGATACGTCTCCAACGTATCTATAATTTTTTATTGTTCCATGCTATTATATTATCCATCTAGGATGTTTTATATGCATTAATATGCTATTTTATATCATTTATGGGACTAACCTACTAACCTAGTGCCTAGTGCCAGTTGCTGTTTTTTCCTTGTCTTTGTCTTTTACAGAAAATCAATACCAAATGGAGTCCTAATGAAATGAAACTTTTTGAGGATTCATCTTGGACCAGAAGACAACCACGAAGCTTCGGGAGGAGGCCAGAGGAGCCACTAGAGGGCCACAAGCCATGCACCCCAAGGCTTGTGGGCCCCTCGGGACTCCTCTAACCCTAATCTCAACTCCATAAATACCCAAATATTCCTCGTATACCAGAGGGCACACCAAAAATACTTTTCCGCCCCCGCAAGCTTCTGTTCTCGTGAGATTCCATCTTGGGGCCTTTTCCAGCACTCTGCCAGAGGGGGATTCGATCACGGACGGCCTCTACACCAACCTTGCTGCCCTTCCGATGATGTGTGGGTAGTTTACCACAGACCTACGGGTCCATAGCTAGTAGCTAGATGGATTCTTCTTTCTCTTTGATCTTCAATACAATGTTCTCCTCAATGTTCTTGGAGATCTATTCAATGTAATCTTCTTTTGCGGTGTGTTTGTTGAGATCCGATGAATTGTGGGTTTATGATCAGATTATCTATTAATATTATTTGAGTCTTCTCTGAACTCTTTTATGCATGATTAAGATAGCTTTTTATTTGTCTCTGATCTATTGATTTGGTTTAGCCAACTACATTGATCTATCTTGCAATGGGGGAGGTGCTTTGTTTCGGGTTCAAATTTTGCGGTGTACTCACCGAGTGACAGAAGGGGTAGCGAGGCACGTATTTGCATTGTTGCCATTAAGGATAAAAAGATGGTTTTTTTTACCAAATTGCTTGGATCTATCCCTCTACATCATTTCATCTTGCTTAAGGCGTTACTCCGTTCTTGTTAACTTAATACACTAGATGCATGCTAGATAGCAGTCGATGTGTGGAGTAATAGTAGTAGATGCAGGCAGGAGTCGGTCTACTTTTCATGGACATGATGCATGTATTCATGATCATTGCCTTGGGTATCGTCCTAATTATGTGCTTTTCTATCAATTTCTCAACAGCAATTTGTTCACCCACCGTATGCTTTCTTCAAGAGAGAAGCCTCTCTAGTGAAACCTATGGCCCCGGGTCTATTTTCTATCATATTTTGGAATGGTTGAAATGGTAGCACCCAAATCAGACAAAGCATAGCACTCATAATCTTTAATCTTAATCTTAATAGTAGGTTCCCATTCATCACAAAGCTTTCTAGGGATTTAAACTTCCAATTCAAGTTTTTCTTCAAATGATTTCATCATAGCATCAACAATATATTTAGTAAAAGATTTATTTTGATTATAAGCATGAGGTGAATTAAGCATGGATTGCAACAAGGAAATACAATCAATCAAAGAACAATTATCATAATTAAAGTCCTTCAAATCCAAAAGAGTGGGCTCATCACTAGTTAAAGTTTTGACCTCGCCAATCCCACTTTTATCAATTTTTTCATTAAGATCTTCACCCTCCAATTTATTGGGATGTCTTCAAGCTAAAGTTGACTCATCTCCAGTCCCTTCTTTATCAAGTTTTATATTATCAAACAAAGAGTCAATAGGAGTCACACCAATCACTTTAAGATCTTCATCATGATTATCACAAAAACTAGAAGAACATACTTTTTCTAGCCATTCTCTCTTAGCACGCATCCTAGCGGTTCTCTCCCTACTTTCATTAATAGAAATTTTAATAGCTTTCAGATACTCATTAATATCAATCTTGGGTGGCATAGATCTAATCTTAAAAGAATTAATCTCGTGAGAAATTCTATCAACGTTAAGCAATCTTAAGCAATTTTTCTTCTACCATAGCATTGAAAATCTTTTGAGAATTAATAAATTCTTTGATATTGTTCTCAAGATCAGAGGGTATCTTATTATAATTTCCATAAGAATTGTTGTAGGAATTACCATAATTATTAGAGGAATTACTAGGAAATGGCCTAGGGTTGAAATTACCTGTATACGCATTATTACCAAAATTGTTCTTACCAATAAAATTCACATCCATAGATTCATTATTATTCTCAATCAAAGTAGACAAAGGCATATCATTGGGATCAATAGGAGCACTCTTACTAGCAATAAATTTCATAAGTTCATCCATCTTTCCACTCAAAGTATTAATTTCTTCAATCGCATGCACTTTTTTACTAGTAGAAGATCTTTCGGTATGCCATTGGGAGTAATTAGCCAAAATATTATCTAGGAGTTTAGTAGCTTCTCCTAATGTGATTTCTATAAAAGTACCACCCGCGGCAGAATCTAAAAGATTTCTAGATGCAAAATTAAATCTAGCATAAAAAAATTGTATGATCATCCACAAACTTAAACCATGAGTAGGGCAATTTCTTATCATCAATTTCATCCTCTCCCAAGATTGTGCAACATGTTCATTATCAAGTTGCTTAAAATTCATTATATCGTTCCTAAGGGAGATGATCTTAGCGGGAGGAAAATACTTGGAAATAAAAGCATCTTTACACTTATTCCATGAATCAATACTATTTTTAGGCAAAGATGAAAACCAAGTTTTAGCACGATCTCGTAGTGAGAACGGAAATAGCTTCAATTTAACAATATCATTATCCACATCCTTTTTCTTTTGCATATCACACTAGTCAACGAAAGTATTAAGATGGGATGCATCATCTTCATTAGGACTACCAGAAAATTGTTCTTTCATAACAAGATTCTACAAAGCGGCATTAATTCCATAAGATTCCACACTAGTGGCGGGAGCAATCGGAGTACCAATGAAAACATTATTTTTAGTGTTGGAAAAATCACACAACTTGGTATTTTCTTGAGACATCGTGACAAAGCAAGCAATCTAGCACACAAGCAAACGAAAAGACGAACGAAAAGAAGGCGAATAAAATGGCAAATATTTTTGTGTTTTTCTGAAAACGTTTTAGAAGTGGGGGAGAGGAAAACGAGAGGCACATGGCAAATAATGTAATGCAAGAGATGAGAGTTTATGATAGGTACTTGGTAGGATTGATGTAGAACCTCCCGGCAACGGCGGCAAGAATTCTTCCTGCTACTTCTTGAGCTTGCGTTGGTTTCTCCCTTGAAGAGGAAAGGGTGATGCAGCAAAGTAGAGATAAGTATTTCTCTCGGTTAAGAACCAAGGTATCAATCCAGTAGGGGGAACACACAAGTCTCCAATGATAGCACCTGCACAAACAAACAAATACTTGCACCCAACGCGATAAAAGGGGTTGTCAATCCCTTCACAGTTACTTGCAAGGATGAGATCTGATAGAGATAGGTATAAAAGATAAGTAAAAGTGTAAAATAAAGTAAATATAAATAAATTGCAGCAAGGTATTTTTGTATTTTTGATTTTATAGATATGAAAATAATATGATAGAAAATAGACTCGGGGGCCATAGGTTTCACTAGAGGCTTCTCTCTTGAAGAAAGCATACGGTGGGTGAACACATTACTGTTGAGCAATTGATAGAAAACTGCATAGTTATGAAAATATCCAAGGCAATGATCATGAATATAGGCATCACGTCCATGACAAGTAGACCGACTCCTGCCTGCATCTTCTACTATTACTCCACACATAGACCGCTATCCAGCATGCATCTAGTGTATTAAGTTAACAAGAACGAAGTAACGCCTTAAGCAAGATGACATGATGTAGAGGGATAGATCCAAGCAATATGGTAAAACCCCCATATTTTTATCCTTAATGGCAACAATACAAATACGTGCCTCTCTACTGATAACCCACAAGTATAGGGGATCGCAACAGTTTTCGAGGGTAGAGTATTCAACCCAAATTTGTAGATTTGACACAAGGGGAGCCAAAGAATATTTGTAGGTATTAGCAGTTGAGTTGTCAATTCAACCACACCTGGAGATTAATTATCTACAGCAAAGTGATTAGTAGCACAGTATTATGATAGTTTTGATAGAAGTGGTAACAGTAATAGTAACGGTAACAGTGATAGCAATGATTTTGTGGCAAGTGTAACAGTAACAATAGCAATAGTAACTTAGCAAGAACAACATGTGGAAAACTCGTAGGCATTGGATCGGTGAATTTGTTGGATGATATTCATCACATAACAGTCATAACCTAGGGCGACACAAAACTAGCTCCAGTTCATAAATATAATGGAGGCATGTATTCCGTAAATAGTCATACGTGCTTATCGAAAAGAACTTGCATGACATCTTTTGTCCTACCCTCCCGTGGCAGCGGGGTCCATAAGGAAACTAAGGGATAGTAAGGCCTCCTTTTAATAGAGAACCGGAACAAAGCATTAACACATAGTGAATACATGAACTCCTTAAACTACGGTCATCACCGGAAAGTATCCCAATTACTGTCACACTGGGTTTACGGATCATAACACGTAATAGGTGAATATGACTTGCAAGATCGGATCTAGAACATAGATATAATGGTGAAAACATAAACGGTTCAGATCTGAAATCACGGCACTCGGCCCTAGTGACAAGCATTAAGCATAGCAAAGTGATAACAACATCAATCTCAGAACATAATGGATACTAGGGATCAAGCCCTAACAAAACTAACTAGATTTCATGATGAATATAATCCAACTCCTCACCGACTAGGGAGCCTATGAAGAAATTACTCACTCCCGGTGGGGAGCATCATGGAATTGGTGATGAAGGGGTTGGTGATGACGAAGACCGAAGATTCCCCTCTCCGGAGCCCCAAACGGGCTCCAGGTCCGGCCTCCCGATTAAGAACAGGAGGTGGCGGCGGCTCCGTATCGTGAAACGAGATGAAATTACCTCTCTTATTTTTTTCTTCTTCTGAAAATAGGAATTTATAGTGCTAGAATTAGGTCTGCGGAGCCCTGAGGGCCCCACAACCCACCAGGGCGCGCCTGCAGGCGGGGGGTAGGGCGCGCCCTCCGGTGGTTCTTGGTTCTAGTATTTTTTTAATATATTCTGAAATAATTCTCCAAAAAGTTTTGTCAAAATCCGAGAACTTTTGTTTCTTCACAAAAACAACACCATGGTAGTTCTGCTGAAAACAGCGTCAGTCCGGGTTAGTTTCATTTAAATCATGCAAATTAGAGTCCAAAACAAGAGCAAAAGCACTAGGAAAAGTAGATACGACGGAGACGTATCAACTCCCCAAAGTTAAACCTTTGCTTGTCTTCAAGCAATTTAGTTGACAAACTGAAAATGATAAAGAAAAACTTTTATGAACTCTTTTGTTCTTGTTTACATAAATAAGCTTAAGTAGCACCGATACGCCCATTTTGCATCATGCTTTTATATTGATATTTATTGCATTATGGGTTGTTATTACACATTATGGTACAATACTTATGCCTTTTCTCTCTTATTTTACAAGGTTTACACAAGGAGGGAGAATGCAGACAACTAGAATTCTGGACCGGAAAGGAGCAAATCTTAGAGACCTATTCTGCACGACTCCAAAAGTCCTAAAAATTCACGGAGAATTATTTTGGAATATATAAAAAATACTTGGCGAAGAAAATACCAGAGGGGACCCACTAGGTGGCCACAAGCCTAGAGGGCGCACCCTACCCCTCTGGAAACGCCCCTAGGGCTTGTGGGCACCCTGGCAGGTCTCCGATGCCCATCTTCTTCTATATGGAGGGTTTTGACCTGAAAAAAATCAAAAGGAAGCTGTCGGGACGAAGTGCCGCCGTCTCGAGGCGGAAGCTGGGCAGAAGCAATCTATGGCTCCGGCGGAGTTGTTCTGGCGGGGAAACTTCCCTTCGGGAGGGGGAAATCGAAGCCATCGTCATCACCAACGATCCTCTCATCGAGAGGGGGTCAATCTGCATCAACATCTTCACTAGCACCATCTCCTCTCAAACCCTAGTTCATCTCTTGTATCCGATCTTTGTCTCAAAACCTCAGATTGGTACCTGTGGGTTGCTAGTAGTGTTGATTACTCCTTGTAGTTGATGCTAGTTGGTTTATTCGATGGAAGATCATATGTTCAGATCCTTAATGATATTTATTACCCCTCTGATTATGAACATGAATATGCCTTGTGAGTAGTTACGTTTGTTCCTGAGGACATGGGAGAAGTCTTGTTATAAGTAATCATGTGAATTTGGTATTCGTTCGATATTTTGATGAGATGTATGTTGTCTTTCCTCTAGTGGTGTTATGTGAACGTCGACTACATGACACTTCAGCATGATTTGGGCCTTGGGGAAGGCATTGGGAAGTAATAAGTAGATGATGGGTTGCTAGAGTGACAGAAGCTTAAACCCTAGTTTATGCGTTGCTTCGTAAGGGGCTGATTTGGATCCATATGTTTCATGCTATGGTTAGATTTATCTTAATTCTTCTTTCGTAGTTTCGAATGCTTGCGAGAGGGTTTAATCATAAGTGGGAGGCTTGTCCAAGTAAGGACAGCACCGAAGCACCAGTCCACCCACATATCAAATTATCAAAGTAACGAACATGAATCATATGAGCATGATGAAAACTAGCTTGACAATAATTCCCATGTGTCCTCGGTGCGCTTTGCTTTATATAAGAGTTCGTCCAGGCTTGTCCTTTGCTACAAAAAGGATTGGGCCACCTTGTTGCACTTTAGTTACACTTGTTACTTGTTACCCGCTATGAATTATCTTATCACAAAACTATCTGTTACCGATAATCTCAGTGCTTGCAGAGAATACCTTGCTGAAAACCGCTTGTCATTTCCTTCCACTCCTTGTTGGGTTTGACACTCTTACTTATCGAAAGGACTATGATAGATCCCCTATACTTGTGGGTCATCAAGACTCTTTTCTGGCGCCGTTGCCGGGGAGTGAAGCACCTTTGGTAAGTGCAATTTGGTAAGGAAATATTTATATTACATGCTAAAATTTACTGTCACTTGTTGCTATGGAAAATAATCCTTTGAGGGGCTTGTTCGGGGTATCTTCACCCCGACTGGAAGAGCAAAGAGTTGCCCCTTAACCTGCTGAACTTACCAAAAATATTTACTATGAAATTCCTTTGGGTATGATAGAGAAACTGCTAGCTAATCCTTATGTAGGAGATGGAACATTACATCCTGATATGCATCTAATCTATGTGGATGAAGTTTATGGATTATTTAAGCTTGCAGGTTTGCCCGAGGATGAAGTCAAGAAGAAAGTCTTCCCTTTATCTTTGAAGGATAAGGCATTGACATGGTATAGGCTATGCGATGTTATTGGGACTTGGAATTACAACCGATTGAATTTGGAATTTCATCACAAGTTTTATCCTATGCATCTAGTTCATCATGATTGGAATTATATTTATAATTTTTGGCCTTGTGAAGTATAAAGTATCGCTCAAGATTGGGGGAGGCTTAAGTCAATGTTATATTCATGCCCCAATCATGAGCTCACAAGAGAAATTATTATTCAGAATTTTTATGCTCGGCTTTCTCGTAATGATCAACCCATGCTCGATACTTCTTGTACTGGTTCTTTTAGGAAGAAGACTATTGAATTCAAATGGGATTTATTGGAAAGAATTAAACGCAACTCTGAAGATTGGGAACTCGACGAAGGTAAGGAGTCAGGTATAAACCTCAAGTTTGATTGTGTTAAATCTTTTATGGATACCGATGCTTTTTGTGAATTTAGCACTAAATATGGACTTGACTCTGAGATAGTAGCTTCTTTCTGTGAATCATTTGCTACTCATGTTGATCTCCCTAAGGAGAAGTGGTTTAAATATCATCCTCCCATTGAAGTGAAAATAGTAGAAGTTATTAAAGTTGAAGAGGAAACTATTACTTATAATGTTGATCCTATTGTTCCAACTGCTTATATTGAGAAACCGCATTTCCGTGTTAGAATAAATGAATATGCTAAAGCTTCAGCTGTGGTTCTTAAGAGTCATACTAGAACACCTACACCCCGAAACAAATTAAAGTTGAATCTAGTATTCCTATGGTTAAAGATATCTTGGTCGATAATATTGATGGGCATGTTATTTATTTCTGTGATGAAGCTGCTAGAATTTCTAAACCTGATGATAAATATAAACATAGACCTGTTGTTGGCATGCCTGTTGTTTCTGTTAAAATAAGAGATCATTGTTATCATGGCTTATGTGATTTGGGTGCTAGTGTGAGTGCAATTCCTTTTACTTTATATCAAGAAATTATGAATGATATTGCACCTACTGAAATAGAAGATATTGATGTCACTATTAAACTTGCCAATAGGGATACTATATCACGTATTGGGATTGTTAGAGATGTTGAAGTCTTGTGCGGGAAAATAAAATACCCTACTGATTTTCTAGTTCTTGGTTCCCCACAAGATGATTTTTGTCCCATTATATTTGGTAGACCTTTCTTGAACACTGTTACTGCCAAAATAGATTGTGAGAAAGAAACTGTTACTGTAAGTTTTGGGGATGTGTCTCATGAGTTTAATTTCTCCAAATTTCGTAGACAACCCCATGATAAAGAATTGCCTAGTAAAGATGAAATTATTGGTCTTGCTTCTATTGCGGTGCCTCCTACTGATCCTTTAGAACAATATTTGCTAGACCATGAAAATGATATGTTCATGAATGAAAGAAAGGAATTAGATGAGATTTTCTTTAAACATATGCCTGTTTTGAAACACAATTTGCCTGTTGAAACTGTTGGAGATCCTCTACCACCCAAGAGTGATCCTGTGTTCGATCTTAAACAATTACCTGATACTCTGAAATATGCTTATCTTGATGAGAAAAAGATATATCCTGTTATTATTAGTGCTAACCTTTCAGAGCATGAAGAAAAGAAACTATTGAAAACTTTGAAGAAGCACCATGCAGCTATTGGATATACTCTGGGTGATCTTAAGGGCATTAGTCCCACTCTATGTCAGCACAAAATTAGTATGGAACCCGATGCTAAACAATTTGTTGATCACCAGCGATGGTTGAATCCTAAAATGAAAGAAGTGGTAAGAAATGAAATACTAAAGCTTCTAGAAGCAGGTATAATTTATCCTGTTGTTGATAGTAGATGGGTAATTCCTGTTCATTGTGTCCCCAAGAAGGGAGGAATTATCGTTGTTCCTAATAATAAAAATGAATTGATTCCACAAAGAATTGTCACAGGTTATTGAATGGTTATTGATTTTAGAAAGTTAAACAAAGCTACTAGGAAAGATCATTATCCTCTACCTTTTATTGATCAAATGCTAGAAAGACTATCAAAACATACACACATTTGCTTTCTAGATGGTTATTCTGGTTTTTCTCAAATACCTGTGTCACAAGAGGATCAAGAAAGAACTACTTTTACTTGCCCTTTTGGTACCTTTGCTTATAGATGTATGCCTTTTGGTTTACGCAATGCACCTGCTACTTTTCAAAGATGTATGACTGCTATATTCTCTGACTTTTGTGAAAAGATTGTTGAGGCTTTCATGGATGTTTTCTCCTTTTACAGAACTTCTTTTGATGATTGCTTAAGCAACCTTGATCGAGTTTTGCAGAGATGTGAAGAAACTAATTTTGTCTTGAATTGGAAAAAGTGCCACTTTATGGTTAATGAAGGTATTGTCTTGGGGCATAAAATTTCTGAAAGAGGTATTGAAGTTGATAAAGCTAAAGTTGATGCTATTGAAAAGATGCCGTGTCCTAAAGATATCAAAGGTATAAGAAGTTTCCTTGGTCATGCTGGTTTCTATAGGAGGTTTATTAAAGACTTATCTAAAATTTCTAGGCCTCTCACAAATCTTTTGCAAAAAGATATTCCATTTGTTTTTGATGATGATTGTGTAGAAGCATTTGAAATAATTAAGAAAGCCTTGATTTCTGCACCTATTGTTCAACCACATGATTGGAACCTACCCTTTGAAATTATGTGTGATGCTAGTGATTATGCTGTTGGTGCCGTTCTTGGACAAAGAGTTGATAAGAAATTAAATGTTATCCATTATGCTAGTAAAACTCTAGACAATGCTCAAAGAAATTATGCTACTACTGAAAAAGAATTTTTAGCAGTTGTCTTTGCTGGTGATAAGTTCAGATCTTATATTGTTGATTCCAAAGTAACTGTTCACACCAATCATGCTGCTATTAAATACCATAGGGAAAAGAAAGATGCTAAACCTAGACTTATTAGATGGGTTCTCTTGCTGCAAGAATTTGATTTGCATATTATTGATAGAAAGGGAGCTGAGAACCCCGTAGCAGACAACTTGTCTAGGTTAGAAAATGTTCTTGATGACCCATTACCTATTGATGATAGCTTTCCTGATGAACAATTAGCTGTCATAAATGCTTCTCGTAGTACTCCATGGTATGCTGATCATGCTAATTATATTGTTGCTAAATTTATACCACCAAGCTTCACGTACCAACAAAAGAAAAAGTTTTTCTATGATTTAAGACATTACTTTTGGGATGACCCACACCTTTATAAAGGAGTAGATGGTGTTATTAGATGTTGTGTACCTGAGCATGAACAGGAACAGATCCTATGCAAGTGTCACTCCGAGGCCTATGGAGGACACCATGCTGGAGATAGAACTGCACACAAGGTATTACAATCTGGTTTTTATTGGCCTACTCTTTTCAAGGATGCTCGTAAGTTTGTCTTGTCTTGTGACGAATGTCAAAGACTTGGTAATATCAGTAGACGTCGGGAAATGCCTATGAATTATTCACTTGTTATTGAACCATTTGACGTTTGGGGATTTGATTATATGGGATCTTCTCCTTCCTCTAATGGGTATACACATATTTTGGTTGCTGTTGATTATGTTACTAAGTGGGTAGAAGCTATTCCAACTAGTACTGCTGATCATAACACCTCTATTAAAATCCTTAAAGAAGTTATTTTCCCAAGGTTTGGAGTCCCTAGATATTTAATGACTGATGGTGGTTCACACTTTATTCATGATGCTTTCCGTAAATTGCTTGCTAAGTATGATGTTAACCATGGAATTACATCTCCATATCATCCTCAGTCTAGTGGTCAAGTAGAATTGAGTAATTGAGAAATAAAGTTGATTTTACAAAAGACTGTTAATAGATCCAGAAAGAATTGGTCTAAGAAACTTGATGATGCATTATGGGCTTATAGAACTGCTTATAAGAACCCTATGGGTATGTCTCCATATAAAATGGTTTATGGAAAAGCATGTCACTTACCTCTCGAACTAGAACATAAAGCTTATTGGGCAATTAAAGAGCTCTACTATGATTTCAAACATGCCGGTGAGAAGAGGTTATTTGACATTAGATCTCTTGATGAATGGAGAACCCAAGCCTATGAGAATGCCAAATTGTTTAAAGAAAAAGTTAAAAGATGGCATGATAAAAGGATACAAATGCGTGAATTTAATGTAGGTGACCTTGTCTTGCTATATAATTCTCATTTAAGATTTTTTGCAGGAAAGCTTCTCTCTAAATGGGAGGGCCCTTACATTATCAAGGAAGTTTATCGTTCTGGTGCCATCAAAATCATCAACGAAGGTGGTAAATGGGCAAAGAATCAAACATTATATCTCAGGTACTCCCATAAATGTTGAGACCAATATTATTAGTACCTTAACACCGGAGGAGTACATAAGGGATATCTATGAGAACGTTTCAGACTCCGAAAAGGAATAGGTATGTGGTACGATAAGTAAACCGACTCCAAAACTTTTCCAATGGCAATTTTACTCCGTTTTGGAATATTTAAAAAATTAGGAAAATAAAAGGTAGTCCAAAAAGCGCACGAGGAGGCGACAAGCCCTGGGGACGCGCCCTACCCCCCCTAGGCGCGCCTACCAGGCTTGTGGCCACCTCGTGTGCCCTCCGGACTCCGTTTTCTTGTGGAACACTTCTTTTGGTCGGTAAAAATTCATTATATAATCTCCCGAAGGTTTTAACCACCGTACCACGGCAATATCTTCTGTTTTCGTTTTGAGCTCTTTTCTGCCAGACTTTTCAAGGCCAGGCATCATGTCTTCCTCCTCCTCCAACAATGTGGACGACGATGCTTGGTTGATGCAGATGGAACTCAGGAGGGTGGAGGCTGAGGAAGTCACGATGGAAGAAGATCAAGGGGATTCGCTTGAGGTCCACCCTCTGGTTTTGGAGAGAGGAACTCTGGCTGGCATCTCCACTATTCCCAATCCCCATCAAGCCGTGGGGACTACAAGCAACCATGACGGCCAACAGATACAAGAAGGACTTCCTCCTAGGAGGCCCTTACACAGGTTACATCGAAACAACTTTCATAATTTGGTTCATAATTATGGAGTGGAGAATACTCCTCGCACAGACATACCCTCCAATTGGGATATATACTGTCCAAGTGAAAGTGGTGCAGGGAAAAGCTCATGGTGGCCAGAAAACAAGCATCTTTTAGAGGAGAATCAGAAGAAAGCAATTATGCTTCAACATGTACTCCGACAATTGCAGGATCTGAAGGGTAGCTTAATGAAGCTAAACGAAACTCCATCACCATCACCTCCGAAGAAAGAGACCTAAATACATGGGTATGGGCACTCCCCTTGGCAACCGGCAAGCTTGGGGGAGGTGCCCCGATATCGTATCACCATCACATCTTTACCTTTATCATTTTTCTTAGTTCGATCCTTTTGGTTATATCTCAGTTTAATAGAATAAAGTTTTAGTATGATCTAGCTTTGAGTTTTGCTTTGTGTTCCCTCTATGTAATCGAGTCCGAGAGTTATATAATAAAGATTAGTTTTGAGTTGAGGGCTTTGCTTTCTTGCTATGATCTTGAGAAAAAGAAATAAATAATAAAAGAAATAAAAAGATTATATAATGATCATATGGGAAGTGGCGACTTCACATATAAGAAGTTTGTCGCATGAAATTTGTTGGGAGTTGACAAACATAGTTTTGGTCATTGTTGCAATTAATAGGAAGTAATAAAGAAAGAGAGATCTCACATATAAATATACTATCTTGGACATCTTTTGTGATTGTGAGCACTCATTAAAATATTATATGCTAAAAGGTTGATGTTGGACAAGGAAGACAACATAATGGGTTATGTTTCTTAATATCCGAATAGAAGTTATATTGTCATGGATCCTCCAACATGTTGAGCTTGCTTCTCATCCCATGCTAGCAAAATCTTTTGCACCAAGTAGAGATACTACTTGTGCATCCAAAATCCCTTAACCCAGTTTTGCCATGAGAGTCCACCATACCTACCTATGGATTGAGTAATATCCTTCAAGTAAGTTGTCATCGGTGCAAGCAATACAAATTGCTCTCTAAATATATATGATCTATTAGTATGAAGAAAATAAGCTTTATACGAACTTATGATATGGAAGAAATAACAGCGACAGACTGCATAATAAAGTTCATTATCACAAGCGGCAATATAAAGTGATGTTCTTTCGCATTAAGATTTTGTGCATACAACCATAAAAGCGCATGACAACCTCTGCTTCCCTTTGCGAAGGGCCTATCTTTTATTTTACCCTCTACCTTAATGCAAGAGTCATGGTGATCATCACCTATTCTTTTTACACTTTTTCTTTTTTGGCAAGCACTATATGTTGGGGGGAGATCCAGATATATATATCCACTCGGATGTAGATATCCATAAACTATTATTGTTGACATTACCCTTGAGGTAAAAAGTTGGGAGGTGAAACCATAAGCCCCTATCTTTCTCTGTGTTCGATTGAAACTTTGATCTCATAAGTATCACGTGAGTGTTAGCAATTATGAAAGACTAAAGGATAGTTGAGTATGTGAACTTGCTGAAAAGCTCTTACATTGACTCTTTCATACGTTATGATATATTGCAATTTCCCCAATGACTGGAATAATAGTTTGTTAGTTTTCAACAAAGTTCTTGTTCCATACTTTACCTTGTGAATGAATTGTTACTTTGGCATAAGAAATTATATGACAAAATATGTTGTTGTTCTAAAGATGATCATGATGCCTTCAGGTCTGTATTTTATTTTATCGCCACCTCTATCTCTAAACATGTGGACATGATTATCGATTTCGGCTTCCGCTTGAGGACAAGCGAGGTCTAAGCTTGGGGGAGTTGATACGTCCATTTTGCATCATGCTTTTATATTGATATGTATTGCATTATGGGCTATTATTACACATTACGGTACAATACTTATGCCTTTTCTCTCTTATTTTACAAGGTTTACACAAGCAGGGAGAATGCCGGCAGCTGGAATTCTGGACCGGAAAGGAGAAAATCTGAGAGACCGATTCCGCACAACTCCAAAAGTCCTGAAAATTTACAGACAATTATTTTGGAATATATAAAAAATATTGGGCGAAGAAATACCAGAGGGGACCCACCAGGTGGCCACAAGCCTGGGGGGCACGCCCTACCCCCCTGGGCGCACCCCTAGGGCTTGTGGGCCCCCTGGCAGGTCTTCGGTGCCCATTTTCTGCTATATGGAGGGTTTTGACCTGAAAAAAACTCAGAAGGAAGCTTTTGGGACGAAGTGCCGCCGTCTCAAGGCGGAACCTGGGCAGAAGCAATCTAGGGCTCCGGCGGAGCTGTTTTGCCGGGGAAACTTCCCTCCGGGAGGGGGAAATTGAAGCCATCGTCATCACCAACGATCCTCTCATCGAGAGGGTGTCAATCTCCATCAACATCTTCACCAGCACCATCTCCTCTCAAACCCTAGTTCATCTCTTGTATCCGATCTTTGTCTCAAAACCTCAGATTGGTACCTGTGCGTTGCTAGTAGTGTTGATTACTCCTTGTAGTTGATGCTAGTTGGTTTATTCAGTGGAAGATCATATGTTCAGATCCTTAATTATATTTATTACCCCTCTGATTATGAACATGAATATGCTTTGTGAGTAGTTACGTTTGTTCCTGAGGACATGGGAGAAGTCTTGTTATAAGTAATCATGTGAATTTGATATTCGTTTGATATTTTGATGAGATGTATGTTGTCTTTCCTCTAGTGGTGTTATGTGAACGTCGACTACATGACACTTCACCATGATTTGGGCCTAGGGGAAGGCATTGGGAAGTAATAAGTAGATGATGGGTTGCTAGAGTGACAGAGACTTAAACCCTAGTTTATGTGTTGCTTCGTAAGGGGCTGATTTGGATCCATATGTTTCATGCTATGGTTAGATTTATCTTAATTCTTCTTTTGTTGTTGCTGATGCTTGCGAGAGGGGTTAATCATAAATGGGAGGCTTGTCCAAGTAAGGACGGCACCCAACCACCGGTCCACCCACATATCAAATTATCAAAGTAACGAACACGAATCATATGAGCATGATGAAAACTAGCATGACAATAATTCCGATGTGTCCTCAGGAGCGCTTTGCTTTATATAAGAGTTCGTCCAGGCTTGTCCTTTGCTGCAAAAAGGATTGGCCCACCTTGCTGCACTTTATTTATACTTTTTACTTGTTACCCGTTACGAATTATCTTATCACAAAACTATCTGTTACCGATAATTTCAGTGCTTGCAGAGAATACATTGCTGAAAACCACTTGTCATTTCCTTCTGCTCCTCGTTGGGTTCGACACTCTTACTTATCAAAAGAACTATGATTGATCCCCTATACTTGTGGCTCATCAAGCTCCCAGGTTTTCAACAAAGATCTTGACTAACCATGTCAACAATAACTCTTAGAAATTATAGTAACTCATATCAATGACATGATCAACTAGAGAGCAATAATAAGATATCTCAAATGACAACACTTTGTCAAAACAATAATGATATAATATGACAATAGTGGTATCTCGCTAGCCCTTTCTGAGACCGCAAAACATATATGCAGAGCACCTCCAAAGTCCAAGCAGTGACTAAACATTGTAATTCATGGTAGAAAATATCCAGTCATGATGCATCCAACATTAACTATACACAATGCATGAGGATGACAATAGTGCTCTCAGGTCTAGCGCTTGTTTGAGAAGGTGATGACTCAACATAAAATTAAATGGAGAGTCCCTTCGTAGAGGGAAGCAGGGATTTGCAGAGGTGCCAGAGCTCATAGCTTAAATCAGAGATAAATATAATTTTGGGAGGTGCACCCTTCCTGTCAACGTTAAGACCAAGAGTTATCAATATCTTCCATTCTAAACACATTAGTGGTGCTTTCCAAGTGGTAAAAAGTAAAGGTTTAATCCCCTCCACCAACAAACACACTCCATGGCTAGCCGAATCAACGGGTACCGTCCATACCAACAACAATCCTGGGGGAGTTTTGTTTAATTATTTGCAACTTTTGATTTTGGGACTGGGCATCCCTATTACCGCCCCTCTTGTGCAAGGACGAGTGAATAAACACTCATCATAAGAATAACCCGCTTAGCATGGAAGATACTGACCGCCCCCTATCGCTCCATGAGCGGTCTAGGCACACAAAACAGATGTTCATTTGAAATTTTAGAGGTGGCACATGCAAATTTACTTGGAACGGCAGGGTAATACCGCGTATAGGTAGATATGGTGGACTCATCTAGAATAACTTGGTTTAAGGATTTTGATGAACAAGCAGTATTCTCGCTTAGTACAGGCGTAGGCTAGCAAATAGGTTGTGAAGCGGCCAGCTAGAGAGCAAAAACGGTCATGAACATGCGTTATGCATAATCAACATTGAATACTAGCATGAGTAGGATATGAACACCATGAACATAAATATCGTAGAGGCTATGTTAGTTTTGATTCAACTACATGCATGAACACGTGCCAAGTCAAGCCACTTGAAACATTCAGAGGAGGATACCATATGATCATACTACATCACAATCATTTTAATGCATGTTGACACCTAAGATAAATCATTATCCACTCCTAGCTACTTAAGCTTGGCATGACAAACTATAATCTCTAATTGTCATTGCAAACATGTTTGATCATAATATGCTGAATCATGGATACTAGGTTAAACATATTTACAAAAACAAAAACAAGTTGAGTTCATACCCGCTTCTCTCTGCCACAGTCAATTCATCAAATATCATCATTATTGCCTTTCACTCTCACGACCGAATGATATGAAAATAATAATAGTGCAAGAGTGCCGTGGACTAAGATGGAATCTGCAAACATTTTATGCAAAAGGAGAAGACAGTGTAATTTGGGCTCTTTGTTAGATCAACAATAATACATACGAGAGCCACTCAACATTTTCATCATGGTCTTCTCCTTGGTACGACTCAATAAAAAGAAAAGAATTTCAGAGAAACACACTGAAATATTTTTGGAGTTTTTAGTTTTTCTTGAGTAAAGCAAATTAAAGAAGGGAAAACAAAAACTAGAAAACTATTTACACGGGAAAGCTCCCAACAAGCAAAAGAAGAATATGGAAATCTTTTTGGGTTTGGTTTTAACACTACAACTAATTTAAGCTAGAAAGAAAAACCCAAAAGAAGCGAGAAATATTTTTGGGTTTTCTCAAAGTTTTTCAAACACACAAGTAGAAAGCGAGAAAATAAATCTAGCATGGATAATACGAGGAAAAAGTGTGGACACCGACAACTGGAATGAAATGTGTGAACATGAATGTAATGTTGGTGGAAATACGTACTCCCCCAAACTTGGTAATTACCATCCGTGGCCTGGATAATAATCTGAGTGATAGCCCATGGAGGTTCTTTGTGCAGCCTCCTCAGCCCCGCGAGCAGCCTCGACCTCTGCATTGTACGAACGGGCCTCGCTCCCTAGAACGCAATATCTTCTTTTACTATTGTCGGTGTTCTGGGATCGGGGGTACCCAGACCGGCCTGCCTGCGGCACACGGCATGGCTCCCTCGATGGCCTTGTATGGCCCAGCTACAACGACTCCAAGGCAAGACCCTCACGAGGGCTCCAAGCCTCGCGAGGTGGACGACATCAAGACCTCCAGAGGAGCGGCCTCCCCAGGTTGCCTCCCGAGGAGCAGAGATTTATATGCAGGTACCCAGCCTCACGAGGCTATGATGATGTGAGCCATGACAACCAAGGCTAGGCGGGCGCCAGCGGGCGCAGAGGAGGCAGTTTCCCTTTCGGTGCTAAGGAGGCAAGGACAGACGCGGGTTCCCAAGGAATCCCCCAAAGGTTTCCATTCCGGTGCAACAAGACCAAGACCACGAGCTCGGCAGGATGGATGTCATCGCCGAGGCCACCACTGCATCACGACCAGAAGCTTTGCAGGCGAAGACCACCTTTCATCAGGATTACATGTACTTCTTGTCCCCTTTCAAATTGGCCATTGTGGGATCCCTTCCCACCTAAGTTTCGAGGGAAGAGGACCAAGGCCACTATAAATATATGTTAGCCACCACCGTAGATTGGGATCCCCAATCGGACCCTTGACCATTCCACCCTCATCACTTGAGCCCTCGCGAGGCCACTCAAACCACTGTACTAGTTCATCCTCAGTCTCCTCGTGAGGCCAATCCACCACAAAGCAGGAGTAGGGTTTTACACCGCAAGGTGGCCCGAACCTGGGTAAATTGCCGCGTTCATCTTCTTCCCCGCTCGCGTGAGCTCGACGAGGCTAGGCTATAGGGTCGCGAGCTTGAGACTTTGGTTGGTTGAGATCTTCGCACACGCCCCAGAGTTCAAACCTTATTGGGTCTGTAAAGCCCAGAATCCGACATTTGGCGTGCCAGGTAGGGGCGTGTCGAAGCTCTGCCTCTTCACCGACCACGCTCAAGCCCACCCCATCGCGTTCATGGCGAAAGCTCGCGGGGCTCGCGCTGAGCGTTGGGCCGCTCGCATCGCCATGGCGGCGCCCTTCAGCCGCTGTGCCGCTAGCCGCATCGTTCCCCCCTCGGCTAATACGGTTACCAGCGCTGCCCCTCATCGGCGGCGGAATCCATCAACCCCACTCTTCGCGCAGCACAGCGACCACACCGCCACGCCCTCTTTCAACCCCGATGCGGCGATGCTTCCCCGCACTCATCGTGGGCTGACAGATGCGCAAGCCGCGCTCCTTGTGGCACGTGAGCTATTGCGTTACCGTCCCACCGGTGATGGCCATGACACTTGGATTAACAGGATCGCTGAGCTGCTAGACGCCGCTTGTGGGGGCATGGAACCTTTTTGCCTCCCACCTGCGTCGCGGCCCCGTGCCCGCGCCTGCCCTTGCTGCATCTGCTCGTCCTTCCGGGGAGGACCTTGGGATACCCGCAGTGGCGAGGTCGCCGGTGGGATGCCCCCATAGGCCCGAGAAATAGCTCCATGGGTTTCTATCAGGGCAAGTAGCCCTCTGCGGGAGGCACCACGGTGGGCCGCCTCTTGACCGGGGTGATCCGGTGGCAGCGGCGGCGAACGACAGGGCGAGGGGGCCCGAAGGCTGATTTCACGCACAGGCGCCTGGACAAAAAGCAGGCGACATCACGAGCGGGCATGGTGCCGCCACTGCACTTGCGTCACCAACGAACGAGTCCCCCGGAGCGGGCGGAAGTAAGGCCCTCGTGCACCATCCCCGCCAGCATCGGCCATCAAGACTGTCAAGGCCTCGCGAGGCTGGGGGCCCTCATGAACTAATTAAGCACCCCCATCCGCATCATTACGGTGACAACCCCCTGTTACAGCCCCTCTCTTCAGAGCATATTGTGCTGACCTTGGAACGCAGGTGGATCACGTTTTGATGGCGCACCCATGGAGCATCGGCCGGGCCCGGCGTGCTGACACGGAGGTCCCAAGAGACCTCAAGCCGAGAAGCCTCAAGAAGGCTCTGGAGGCCCACGGTGGGGGTCGGTGCGGCGAGTTTCAGTCCTTGCTATAGTTCGTCCGCACCACGGTGACTCAGGCTCGCCGACAGGACCCCATTCCCCTTCGCCTCCGGGGCTAAGGCGGCCCACACACACGAGGCCAAATCCCGTCCCCCCGCGAGGCTTGTCATTTGACGAGGCATGTCGGAATGCCTTGCGGGGGGCAGGTCCTGTGCTCCTCAAGGAGAGCCGTCGACAAGCCTCGCCCCCCGCCACGGGGTGCGGGCAGGCGTTGCGGCGCCATGGCTGCCACAGCATACGCCTCCGGACCCTCGAAGTCAGAGACCCCGTCCTGAGGCGGGCCCTCCCAGGGAGGGCCTCCATAGGCTCTGGCCTAGGGGGGAGGGCCTGTCCAGGCCCGTCACCCCACGCCGGAGACGGAGGACGGGGTCCCCGCCCTGAAGACACGGCGCCCCAGGCTCTACTCATGACACTCTCACGTAATAATGAGTGGGGCTGTACACGCCCCGGAGTCCCCCGACGCGTCACTCCATGGCCCCGCGGGGGCTCCCACCCACGCCCTAGTAGAAGCCCCATGCTCTGCGCTGGCGAACGACACGGTCAATTAGCGACTATGCCCACACCTAGTGGAAGCCCAATGCTCCGCGCTGGCGGACGACACGGTCAATCGGCGACCATGCCCACGCTTAGTGGAAGCCCCATGCTCCACGCTGGCGGACGACACGATCAGTCAGCGACTATCCCCATGCCAAGTGGAGGCCCCATGCTCCGCACTGGTGGGAAGACTAGCTTAGGTGCTGGATGCGGCTGTTCTTGCCACGCTCTTGTAACCAGTTGCGACTTTTTGGAATGAATTTGAAGTTTTTGTGTCTTTATTCGAAAGGGGTGGGATTCTCATTTTTCTCATAGCGTTTCTCATTTTGAGTCTTACTTTTAAGAGGTCTGCCGACTGCCAGCTTCCCTCTCTCTCAAGCGCCCCGCGAGCGGGGGCTGGGCATGGTGTGCATGCTTGGGCCAGCCTAGCAGCGTTGAGGACACACTAAGGCTCCCGGCCACGATAGCCGCGGGCCTGCCTGTGCGCACACCTCGCCAAGACTTTGGCGTCCGAATCCTCACGCGACGCTCTCGAGCGAGTCTGCGGGTGCGCGCGGCCCAAGGCCCCTAGCGAGCGTCCGCCTCCTGACCTTGCCTCCTGACATTGGCAGGGCACCGTGACCCGATGTAACGATAACGATCCACCCTTGCTCAGGGGCTGTGGGCGCACGATAAGAAAAGGGAAGGCGGCATAAGGGAGCACAACGTCACTTGATACATCATAAAGGAATTTCCACAAAAGTGCTTTCATATCCCTGCGGGGTTACATTCAAAGTCTTAACAGGAAAACAGGGAAAAGACAGCCTAGGGAGATGCACCATCACCATCGCTGCTGCCGCTGTCATCGTCATCAACCCCATGCCACTCGATCGCAGGCTGGCCCTCATCACCAGTAGGGGTAAACTCCGTGATCAGGTCGTCCACGTGATCCTCCATCTAGTCCGTCAGGGCGCCCTGGATCACCTCGGGCATGGGGGCTGTCATGGCCTCGAAGTCGAAGTCAGGATCAACGCGAAGAAGGTGGCAGAAGACGCGCGAGGACGCACGCGCAAGATGGTCATGGCTCTTCTCTTCGACAAGCTGGCGCGCCCTCTCAGCCCCACCTTCAAGACGTTCCACGACCCTGGTGAAGAAACCAAGATAGCCGGCATCGTCAGCAACAAGTGGGCTGGAGACGTTCTCGTCATAGATGCTGCTGCAGTCCCTGGGCTCGGTTCACCTCGTTCGAAGCCTTCTCCTCGAGGGAAGTGACGTCCCCCACCTACTTGTAGAGGAAAGACAGCTTGTCCTCGGCCGCGGTCTAGGTGTCCAACGCAGTTTTCTCGCGCCGCTCCGCCGCGACAAGCTTCTTCTTGAGGCCGTCAGCCTCGCCTTTCAGCTCATTGTGCCGCGTGCAGAAACGAGACTCCTGAAGCTTCAGCCTCCGGCGGTAGTCTTTGGCGAGGGCCCTGCGGACCCCCGCCACCCTCTCGTCGGTCTCTCCTTGGATCATCACCTCTCGAGAGGCGAGGGCATCCTCGGCAGCGGCCACTTAGCGTTCCATCACCTCCAGCCGCTCATGCTCCAGGCTTTGCTCCAGGGCCTCCAGAGTCAATGCGTCTTCAAATGTGTAGAGCCTCGCCCGTGGATGGCCCGCCCGCCGAGGCGGCGAGCGCGGCCTTCCGCGCCCGGACTTGTCGTTCGAGGGTGGCATTTGAAGCTTGAAGCTCCTCCCCGCGCTCGCCGCGTCCTGAAGAAAGCCGTGCTTGACGGTGCTACACCCGCGCATGAGCTCCAACGCTCGACCGGGGCTTTCCTCCATCCCCTAGTCAGCAGGGGAGGCGCACGAGGGCCCACCCATCTCCGGCAAGGGCCCGGGGGCTGGGGTTCCACTGTCCGGCCCTTCGGCTCGAGGCAGGGCTCGATGCGAACTCACCCCCCCCCCGGCTCGAAGATGGCGCCATCGCACGAGCCGTCTAGCCGCCGGTGAGAACTACTGAGGGAGCCCTAGGCACTGCCCCTGCAATCTGGAGGCCGCCCCTGAAGAAGGACGCCGGAAGTGCAGGCTCGAGGCCCCCCGAGGGTGGCCTCGGCTCGGGTGCGGATGCCTCCTTACGCGCGGCCACGCGGCTCGCGAGGCGCTAGACCACCACGGGGCCGGCGCCCTCCGGAGGCGGCAGCGGAGGCACGCTCGTTCCTTCATCAGAGGGGGACCTGAGGAGCAAGAGTCAGAGAAACATACTGTGTGAAGATCAAAGAAGGCCGGGCACTTACTCATCTACGGCGATCCACTTCCTCTTCTTCAGGGCCCTTGGGGCAGGGCTGTGGCGGCCACTGAGCTCCTTCCTCCTCTGGGATGCGCGGGGACTGGGGGACAATGCGCTGGAATCCAGCGCACGGCCCCCCACGGTGGGGGCAGCGATAGTGTCTCCAGGCGAGGCGTCTCCTCCGTCGCCCGGGGGTGAAGGTGGACACCTGAGGGACGCACGGCTCAGAGTGCTCCTCCGCAGCTGCTCAGGGGGCACGCGCCTTAGGGCCCCCGGGCCCTGGGGCCACCAGGAGGGGGTTGTCGCGATGCCCTACGTGGTCCTTGGCGAGCAGGCCCCACTCGTCGAAACGCGGCATCTTCTTGGCGAAGGCCTCCCTGTTTGGGTCATTATACAAGGGGAGCCCTCCTGAAGGAAGCACAGCGGGTTCTCCACCGGTTAGTAGGCGGAGCACCCCGCGCAGTGTGCTGGAAGGGAGGGAAGGCTCCTGAAGCCTCATGCCATCCGCGGGGCCGGTGAAGGCCCACATTGGACGGGAATGGCGCTAGAGTGGAGTGATGCATCGCCGGACGAACTCCCTCACCACCATCGCCATCGTCACTCCCGCCTTCCTCAATTCGGCCAGTCTGGCCATGACTCACACGAGCCGCTGTTCGACAAGCTCCATGTGCTCCCAACCGGAGCTTGGCTTCGCGGGGCTGCCAGAATCAGGAGCAAGGGGCTGTACACGGCGGCGTCGACGTACACCCATTGCTTCCGGAATCCCTCCACGTCCGGGTGGAGCGCGGTGTTGATACCAGTGCCCGCGGTCGCTACCACCGCTCGGAGCGACACGCACCCTGAGTGCTGCCCGCCGGTACCATCTAAAGAGAGAAGAAGTGGCGGAGCAGAGCCATGGACGGGGCGATGCCCACGAAGGCCTCGCACGAGAACGCAAAGGCGGAGAGGAGAACAACGGACCAAGGTTAAGATGCAGCACGTGGACTTGGTAGTGCGTAAGCACGGCATTGAAGAAATCCGAAAACGGCGGCAGCAGGCCAGAGAAGATGGCATGAAGATGAAGAGGGATGTTGGTGGCCTCCAGATCATCTAAAGACCGGGAGGTAGGCCAGATCTTTGTCGCCTTCCACTCATTGGAGTCGGCGGCGATCGCGTGCCAGACCTTGTCCAGCCCCTCGAGGTTGATCACGGTGGACCGGCCCAGCGCAGGCTCAGCCATCATCGGGGTCTTGCCCCTCTTCTTCTTGGGAGCCATGGCGGCGGGGCGGATTGAAGTAGGCACGGGATCCGGTGAGGAAGGCGAGAGCTTGCAAAAGGGGGAAGGAGCAGAAGGCAAGCACGCAGCGGGGCAAGGATGGCTCTATGGCGTGCGCCAGCCTTTTGTTAGCCTGGGCAGTTGCCAAGGTGACATTTGGGAGTGGAGGCATCCACGTCCTATCGAGCGCCACGCATCAAGCCTAGCCCGCAGGCGATTGGGGCCCGTGGCGCTTCAGCCTTCCCTCTTTGGCTTCGCCTCAAAGCCAACCCGAGCGCGCCTTGTGCTCGGGGGCTACTGTCGCCGTTCTGGGATCGGGGGCACCCAGACCGGCCTGCCTGCGGCCCATGACGTGGCTTCCTCAATGGCCTTGTATGGCCCAGCTACAATGACTCCAAGGCAAGACCCTCGCAAGGGCCCCAAGCCTCGCGAGTCCGACGACATCAAGACCTCCAGAGGAGCGGCCTCCCCAGGTTGTCTCCCGAGGAGCGGAGATTTCTATGCAGGTACCCAGCCTCACGAGGCTATGATGACATGAGCCATGATGACCAAGGCAAGGCGGGCGCCAGCGGGCGCAGAGGAGGCGGTTTCCCTTTCGGTGCTAAGGAGGCAAGGACAGACGCGGGTTCCCAAGGAATCCCCCAAAGGTTTCCATTCCGGTGCAACAAGACCAAGACCACGAGCTCGGCAGGACGGATGTCATCGCCGAGCCCACCACTGCGTCACGACCAGAAGCTTTGCAGGCGAAGACCACCTTTCATCAGGATTAGGTGTACTTCTTGTCCCCTTTCAAATTGGCCGTTATGGGATCCCTTCCCACCTAAGTTTCGAGGGAAGAGGACCAAGGACACTATAAATATAGGTTGGCCACCACCATAGAGAGGGATCCCGAATCGGACCCTTGACCATTCCACCCTCATCACTTAAGCCCTCGTGAGGCCACTCAAACCACTATATTAGTTCATCCTCAGTCTCCTCATGAGGCCAATCCACCACAAAGTAGGAGTAGG
Source organism: Thinopyrum elongatum (assembly GCA_011799875.1). Taxonomy (NCBI): domain Eukaryota; kingdom Viridiplantae; phylum Streptophyta; class Magnoliopsida; order Poales; family Poaceae; genus Thinopyrum; species Thinopyrum elongatum. The sequence goes on from CM022303.1 coordinate 536,092,958, forward strand.
GTTTTACACCGCAAGGTGGCCCGAACCTGGGTAAACTGTCGTGTTCATCTTCTTCCCCGCTTGTGTGAGCTCGACGAGGTTAGGCAGTAAGGTGGCGAGCTTGAGACTTGGGTTGGTTGAGATCTTCGCACATGCCCCAAAGTTCGAACCTTATTGGGTCTGCGGAGCCCTGAATTCGACAACTGTGATAATCAAAGAGAGTAGGTGCAGGCAAGACAACAGGTACAATGGGTTCTTTATTAAACCTCAAGCTATAAGTATAATTATCGACTGTGCCTGTAAGGAACTTATGACATTTCATGGCCCCAAAGTCTAAGTACTGAGTGGGTAGGATGGGAACACTAGGCAGAGGTGTCACACCAACCTCTTGAGCTACACGAGAAGCATAAATCCCACCATAGAACTGACCACTATCAGCATTACGGTGCAACCTCCGTGCAACGATTGCTCCAAGATTATAACGTTTAATTCCGATCAAAGCTGTGTGTATGAGGCTCAAGTCAGGAGAACATAATGGGCTACAATCTTGCTTGCCCCTGATACATTTGTCATTAAAGAGTGCAAAGTAGAAAAAGAATTACATCGGGTCGATGGCTCTCCTCTCCTCTCCTCCCCTCGCCCGACGCCTCCCCTCTCCACCTCCCCCTTCGCGGCCTCACTGGAGTCTGCTGGTCGCAGGCCCCTCCCCTCTCCTCCTCGCTCGCCCCCCCCTTCTGTGCCCTTGCCTACCAGTTCTAAGGACCTTCTTCCCCTTCCCTCATCTCTTCATCCGTCGAACAAGTTCTGGGCTTTGGAGGATAGTGACTCGGGGTCGGAGGACGAGGCGCTCGTCCCTGCTCACCCTCTCCGGCCTTCTTCACCAGCTTCGAGGGTGAAGGCTCGTAAGTTTAACCCTTGGGGGTCGTGGGCGGGCCTGCTGGTCGCCGCCCTCCTCGGCGGGGTGGCAGGTGGTTCATCGTCGCGCGCGTGGATCTTGTAGGTTGCCTGATCTCCCCTCCCCACGTTCTCGTTCCGGCGCCACCTCCCCGTCGATTTGGCCTGGCTCTGGTGGGCACTCGGCGGATTGCCTTCCCCCACCGGCTCGTGGTGCCTACTGCTCTCCTGGCTCTGTGGTCGCCTGCCCGTCGTCGGTGGTGGTCGGCGGCGGGAGCGTGGAGTCGGGCTCTGTCGTGGTCCCTTCCCTAACCCTAGCCACCTCGGCTACGGCTGGCGTGGGGTTCGGGCTGTCTGGCGCGGGGGCTGCTCTGGCTGGTGGGCCGGGTGGTGAGCCCGCGGCCCACTCCCTCTCTGAGGCCGATTTCCCCCCTCTAGTTCATTCTGGGCCCGTGCATCGTGACTTGGCCCTCCCAGTGCCTTCCAGTTCGGCCGGCCCGTTATCTGTGGCCCGACCTGCCAACCCACTTCCCATGGGATATATATCGGTCCAGAAGGGCGCGGTCGCCCCCGATCTAGGGTTTCCTGCCTCCATTTCTGACGTGCGCCGCTATCCCTTGCATAATCGTTGTTTCTTGAGAGCTCGTCCACCCCCCTCTCTCGATCTCGTTTGCGGCGGCGGTTGCCATGGACAAGTCCAGGGCTTCCTCCTCGGAGGTGCTGTCGGGGAGCAAGCATGCGCGGGAGGGATCGGTCGAGGCTGGTCGATTTGCAGATCTAGCTAATGAAGCTGAGCTTCAGGAGAAGCTGGAGGCGGAGCGTTACGTTCGGGAGCAGGTGGCGGTAGATCAGGAGGCGTGGGCGGCGGGGCCGGCGTGGTTGCCGCAGGAGGAGCATGAGCGGGCGGCGGCGGCGGCGGCTCAGGAGGTGGGGTTGGTTCCTTGGGAGGCTGCAGCCTCGGGCTCGTCGGCGGATTCGGCGGCTCCTTCTCACCCCGATCCCCCTCGTCGGCCGGCAGGCCAGGCTCCGGCGGCTGGTCGCGGCTCTGGATCTGGCTTCGGTACGGCGGGCCGTGGCCGTGGCGCGGGCAGGGGCCGGTCCGGCGGATCTGGGGCCGGCTCGGGCAGCGGTTTCTCCTCCTTCCCCTCCAAGTTTTGTCGCACCTCCCCCCAGATCCCTGGCCCCTCTTGTGGTGGGATTGGTGACAGGATTCTTCCCCTCCACCACCGTTCCCCCTGGGCGTTGTTCCCTCGCATGGATCTGGGCCGGTCTCCGGTGGTGGGGGAGGTTCATCCGGTGGGTCGGCCACCCTCACCTGCTTTGCTTGCCACCGTGCTGGCCACTTCCAGTCACGCTGCTCCTTCCCCCCGTTCAGTCTGATTTGCCGTTCAGAAGGGCATCTCACTGTGGACTGCAGCAATCGATCCCCTTTCCCTGCTTTCAAGAAGTTTGGCTCGGGGTTGCCGGACTGCGAGTTCTTTGCGCTTGATGGTGAACTGGGGATGCCCGTGTTTGCTCCTGTGGCATCCACAATGTGGCAGTCATTTCGATTATCTCTGACCTGGTGCCCCTTCAGGTGATTTCGGATGAGCTTAAGGAATGGGGGCTCGATGGTTGGGACTGGCAGATCCAGCAAATTTGTGACAGAGACTTTGCTGTCACATTCCCCACTAAGGAGAGCCTTAAGATGATGGCGTCGTGCTCGAGCTTCACCCTCCCTCTAATCCAGGTGATGGTGTCAGTCAAAGCTACTGTGGATGGGGCCAAGGCGGTGGCCTCCCTCTCCGATATCTGGGTATTGCTTGAGGACATGTCGTCTGGTCTGCGTAATGTTCGATTTCTGATGTCTTTTGGAGAATTGATTGGCAAGCCTGTGACAGTAGACGAAGCCTCCCTAGACCCCCTAGGTCCGATTCGCATGAAGATTTGGTGTCTCAATCCGGTGAATGTTCATGGTTCAGTCACTATCTTTCCCACCTTGGAGGCCTTCCGTATCTGTGTTCGCTCTGAGGCTGTGGCGGCTCAGTAGGTCCCTACTCCCCCTCCCCCGGCCCCAAAACCGTCTAACCCCGATTCAGATGGTGGGTGTGAGACGGGTGCTGGAAGCAACGCCAATCTGTTCACCTCGTCGGAGTGGGAGTAAATGGGCTCTCAGTCGTGTGGTCTGTTGACTTTGGTCCTCCTATTGCTGGGGCTGGAAAGGTTGGCAAGGAAGGGGCTCAGGAACCGACGCGTGGAGGCGCTGATGGTGTGGATGGGGCTACCCCCTTCTCCGGGGCTGCCTCTGCTACTCAAGCCCCTGTGGCTTGGCCGGCCTCCCCCTCTCTGTCAGGTATTGTCGATGTGCCTCAAGAGGCCGCGGCCTCTCCTCCTAGCCCAGTTAGCAAGCAGTCCAAGAGGAAGGTGTCCGTGCGGAATTTTTCGGCCAGGGGCAGAGCGGCGAAGGGGAGCAAGGGCTTGGGCGGTGACATGTGTCGTCGGCTAGAGGAGGACCTGGGTGCGGTGGCGGCGGCACGTCTGGGGGCGGACGGGGGTGTCTCTCCTGTGGCTCGTGCTGGGCTAGCCCCGGTCAGATCGCCGGCTTCCATGGATAGGAAGGGGCTTCGCCGACATTCTACTGCTTCTCCTGCCCATGGGGGGCCCGCGCGTGCCGGGTCGTCCAAGGTTTCTGTTCAGCAAGGTACTTCCCCCGTTCCTGTCTCCCCCACCCGTTTGGTCTTGCCTTCTTTACCAGATGCACATCTTTTGAATATTCTTGAGGACATTGGTATTTCCTTGGACCCCAATTTCGGCTCCCCCTCTTCTTTGCTCTCGGTCATTCAGTTGAATGAGGAGGCCCAGGCTGTGTTAGCCAAGGCCAAGGAGGCAGCCGCCTAGTCAAAGGCGGCTGCGGAGGCATCCCATGGGGATTTGGGGGATGGGGGTTGTGGCCCCCCTCCCTCGGCTGCCAAAAAGGTTCGGGCCGGCAAATCTAAGCTTAAACCCTGTGTGATCCCGAGCAGGTCAAGTCTGCGGATCAAAAACCTCTCTTCTAAATGAAAGCTCTTATCTGGAACATTAGGGGTTTTGATGCTAGGGGGCGCCGTGACCAAATTCATGATCTCGTTCGTTCTAATAGTATTGATCTTGTGGGTTTTGTGGAAACTTTTAAATCTAACTTCTCTTGTTCGGAGCTTTCCGGGATTGCTGGGGCGGACCGGTTTTCTTGGCGCTTCCTTCCTGCCTCTGGTCACTCTGGTGGGATTCTTATTGGGGCCCAGGATGATGTGTTTGACTGTGTGGCTTATGATCATGGCCTTTTCTGGGCCAACATGGTGGTGTTTCATACAGAGCGTAACGCCCTTTGGGAGTTCAAGGTGGTTTGTGGTCCTACGGATCACTCGATGTCGCAGCTCTTTCTGGATGAGCTCTCGTCTAAGGTCGATGCGTGCCATCTGCCTCTGGTTATTGCTGGTGACGTTAACTTGCTTCGGTGCCCGTCGGATAAGAATAATAATATCTTTTCTTGGCCACTAGCGAATGCTTTCAATGATTTCATTGCCAATTGTGCTCTTCGAGAACTTCCTAGGTCTGGGGCCCGTTTCACCTGGTCTAATCACCAGGCTAACCCCATCCGTTCTGCCCTGGATCGCGTCTTTGTCAATGCTTCTTGGGACTTGATGTTTTCTCGTGCCTCTCTTAGTGCGCTGCCACACGTTGGTTCTGACCACTCCCCCCTCATTCTTGATCTGGGTATTACCTCCCTCGCCAAAGTATCTAGATTCCAATTTGATGCTTTGTGGCTCCTGATTGACGGCTTCATGGTAATGCTCTCGGCGAAAATTGTTTCTCTCCTGAACTCCAGGACTCGTTCGTTTGGGCCCATGGATGATTGGCATTTCTGCTCTTACCACCTTAGGAAGTTTTTGAAAGGGTGGGGCCGTAATCAGGCGGTCGAGGCCCTTCGCTCCAAGCGAGACTTGTCGGGGCAGGTTTCGGCATTGGATGCGCAGGCGGACTCGGTTGGGTTATCTGTTGATGGTTGGCACCATAGATACGATCTTGAGGCCAGCCTGATGCAGTTGCATCGGTAGGCGGAGCTGTACTGGAAACAAAGAGGTAGTATTAACTGGACCTTGAAAGGAGATCTGCCGACTGCGTACTTCTTTGCGATCGCCAATGGGATACGTCGGAGATGTTTGATTACCAGCCTGATGGTTGATGGCGTGCGTATCATGGACCCTACCACCATCCTTTCTCATGTCCACGATTTCTACGTTGGCCTGTTTGCGGCTAGACCGGACTCGGGGTTCCGTTTATCGCCCAACCTGTGGCCTGTGCACAGCCAGGTCTATGATGAGGAAAATGAGTCCCTGATGATCCCTCTTTCAGTGGAAGAGATCGAGGCGGTGCTCAAAGCGGCTAATGCTAACTCTGCTTCTGGACCTGACGGGTTCTCTATCCCTTTTTTCCGCCGCATCTGTCCCTCTCTCCGACCTCTCGTTTGTGCGGTCATCCAAGGATTTTGTCTGGGGACGGTGGATATCTCTTGTCTGAACTATGCTGTCCTCTCTCTTATCCCTAAAGTCAAAGGCGCTGACCACATATCCCAGTTCCGACCGATAGCCCTCATCAATAACTTCGCTAAGTTCCCGTCTAAAGGTTTGGCGACCAGATTAGGTCCGGTGGCCCACCGTATTATCAGCTCTAACAAAACCGCCTTCATAAAAGGCCGTTACATTCTGGATGGGGTTCTCTGCCTCCATGAAATAGTGCACGACCTCCAATGTGGGAGGACCCGTGCAATCATCCTAAAGCTTGACTTTGAGAAGGCGTTTGATTCTGTGAACTGGTCCTTCCTGCGTCAGGTCCTCCTTGCTAAAGGTTTTAATGCTGGCTTTGTCCATAGGCTGATGCAATTGGTTTCTGGGGGGCACATGGCTGTGGCCGTTAATGGTAACATCACCAACTTCTTTGCTAATGGTCGTGGCCTGCAGCAAGGGGACCCTGCCTCCCCTATCCTTTTCAATTTTGTGGCAGATGCCCTTTCTTGTCTACTATCCAGGGCGGCAGCTGCTGGCCACATCTCCCCGGTAGTTTCTCACCTCCTCCCCCATGGTGTTACCCACCTTCAATATGCTGATGACACGATCATCCTGGTGGAGCTTAATGAAGCTTGCCTGGCCAACCTGAAATTTATACTGCTTTGCTTCAAAGCCTTGTCGGGGCTTAAGATTAATTTTGTTAAAAGGGAGGTCATTGTGACCGGTACCGATGTAGAGGAAGCATCCAGGGTGGCTCATCTCCTAAATTGCTCATTGGGCTCCTTCCCGTTTAAGTACTTGGGATTGTCGATCTCTCCCTTCCGTCTTCATGCCCAGGTCTTTAACCCTTTGGTGGCCAAGGTGGGTAACAGAGTCATGCCTTGGCGTGGTTGTTATAACACCCAAGCTAGGAAAGTTAGTCTCATCAACGCGTGCTTCTCTTCCCTACCGATCTTCACTATGGGCTTTTTCCTTCTCTTGTTGGGTACTCATGCTGGATTTGAAAAACACAGAGGCGCCTTCTTCTGGAACTCGGCCGACAACAGGAGGAAATATAGGCTCTTCAAATGGAAAGTCATGTGTAGACCCAAGAGCCTTGGGGGGTTGGGCATCCTGAACACCGCGGTTATGAACAAATGTCTTATAGTCAAATGGTGGTGGCGGATCATGACTAGTGGCCCTGGCATGCTTTGGTACGATGTGTTAAAAGCTAAATATTTTCCGAACACCAGCCCTATGTTTGCCCTGGCTGCGAATGGCTCTCACTTCTGGAGGGACCTGGTTAAAATGTGTGGAGTGTTTCAGGACCATGTTAAATTTTTTGTGAGAAACGGTCACTCGACGAGGTTTTGGCTGGATTGGTGGGTGGGGGATGATACTTTAGCTAACTCCTTCCCAGTGCTGTTTTCTTACTTTTCCAATCCTGACATCTCAATCTCTGAGCTCTCTCATGTTGGCTGGGACCTGGGTCTTCGGAGGTCTCTGACTCCTGCAGAGTTGTCGGACTGGCACCGCCTTGCTGCTGTGTTCCCGAGCCTCTCGGAGGAGGAGGACTCTGTGACCTGGCCTCATACTGCGTCTGGGTCCTTCTCTGTAAGATCTCTTTCTGTCAGGCTTTGCGATGGGACCCCCACTTCCAAATTCCGTCAGATCTGGCGGCTAAGGTTCCCCCTAAGATCAAGGTCTTCCTTTGGCAGGACTTGAGGGGGCACCTGCCGGCTGCCGATCAGATCCGCAAACGTAATGGACCGGGCTCTGCTTCCTGTGCTCTGTGCGGTGATTTGGAGAACACTAATCATATTTTCTTCTCGTGCCCGCTGGCTAAGTTGGCCTGGTGATGCATCCGGTCTTGGTTGGACGTCAACTGGGCCCCCCATTCTTTTGCTCACCTTTGGACCTTGGCTGATAATATTACTGGTCGAGCAAAGAGGTTGTTCTGGGTTGGTCTGGCGGCTATGTGTTGGTCCTTGTGGACTACTCGTAACAAATTCACTATTGAGGGTGTTTCTCCTAACAAGCCTGCTGATGTGATCTTTAAAATGCTTACCCTCTTGCAGCAGTGGAAATTATTGACTAAAGCGGCGGATGTGGATGGCATGGAGGAGCTTATCAACAAAGTTAAGGCGTCGGCCAATCAGCTCTCCAACCCCCAACCCCAGTGAAGCTTCGTTATGCTGGTTTCTTTGCCTTTGCAGTAGTTTGTTGGCCTGCGTGCCTGCTCTGTTAGGATTGTTGGGCCTGCGTGCCTGTTTCTGTACTTGGCATGTTGCCATGGTTCTGGTTAAAACTCTTAGGTCTCTGTGTGGTGATGCTTTGTGACTCTGCCTGGTGGCTTTATTTATAAAGTCGGGCGCTAGCCTTTTCTCTAAAAAAGGAGTGCAAAGTAGTGAATTGATGGGAAATGAATACTTTTTATTCTACCTTGTGTCACTCCTCTATCCTCTCCATAGCAAAGATTAATCAGAAAAGACTCATACTCAGATTTTGGCGGTTCGTCCAGCGAACCCCAATATGGAATTTTACAAGCATCACAAAACACCTCTAAAGGCATGGTAAATGGATGATCATAAAGACTAAATGAAACTCTAGACTCACGAGGATGAAATTTAAATTTCTTAGTGAACGTTTCTGTGAGGTTGATATGTTGGATGCACTTATCTTCGATGTAGGGGCCAAGCTCGGCGTTGTGAACATATTGCTCAAATTCTTCCTTAATACCTGCGCTTACCATGAAATTATTACACGGCCATAGACATGATTTGGTAGCAGCATCCTGGATTGAGCTTGCACTTGGCTCAACATAAGACCGACGTATCGAGCCACTACTTGATGATGTCTCTGAAAACCTCCTCCTCTAAGAACTCCTAAAGAATTGCATTTTTATTTGCGAACAATTTCTATAAAAAATTGGGACACGAATTTTTTGTTAACAAAACTTCGCAAGATTGATAGAAACTACTCATAAGGATGCATATAGGCCATAAACAAGCATTAAAACTACTTACAACTCTAAGAATTCAACATGCAAGCCCATCTACAGCAGAACCAAAAGTAGCTAATTATTCAAAATATAAACCACTAAAGCAAAAACTAATTAGAGCAATGGAGGAGTCACATACCAAGTAGCAATCCCCCAAAACAGTTTCAAAAACTGAGCTTCGATCAAAGGGATCGAAATCCGCGGGTTTGAGAGCAAGAACACGAGAGAGAGAGAGAGAGAGAGCTATGGTGATTTTTTCTGGAGGTAGGAGATGACATGGGCTAAAGAGATAAGTGAAGGGACCCATATGGGGGCCACAACCCACCAGGGCGCGCCTGGGGTTGCTGGCACCCTAGTGTCTTGTGGACACCAGGTGCACCCCCACCCCCCCTCTGATGTTATTTGCACCAGAAATTCAGAAATATTCAAAAAAAAATCGTGTTAAAATTTCAGGGCATTGTGAGAACTTTTATTTTTGGGTCATTTTTTATTGCACGGAAAATTCAGAAAATAGGCTAACCATGGCATTTTATTTTAATTAACTAAGAAAAACAAAAAAACAAAAGGCAGGGATAGAAAGTTGTGCTCACTAAATTCATCGACTTCATACCTCTCAAAAATGATTCATTAACAAGGTTGATCAAGCCTTATCAACAACCACTTTCGATTAGCATGAAACCGAAGAACTTTCATAAAACACTAAGTTACCTCAACGGGGATATGCATATCCCCAACAATAAGTATTTCATATTTCTTTTTGGCAGTAGGTAAAGGTAGTTGAAAACTTCCAATAGTGAGTGTCGTAGATTTTTCAATAACATTAATACCATTCACTTGGAATTGTTTCTTCGGAAAGTGCACCGTATGCTCATTACCATTGATATGAAAAGTGACCTTGCTTTTATTGCAATCAATAACAGCCCCTGCAATATTCAAAAAGGGTCTACCAAGGATAATCGACATGTTGTCGTCCTCGGGCATCTCAAGTATAACAAAGTCTGTTAAGATACTAACATTTGCAACAACAACGGGCACATCCTCACAAATACCGATAGGTATTGCAGTTGATTTGTCAGCCATTTGCAAAGATATTTTAGTAGGTGTGAGTTTATTCAAATCAAGTCTTTTATATAAAGATAAGGGCATATCAGTAACACGAGCTCCTAAATCACACAAAGCACGTTTGACATAATTTCTTTTGATGGAGCAAGCTATAGTTGGTATTCTGGGATCTCCAAGCTTTTTAGGTACTCCATCCTTAAAAGAGTAATTAGCAAGCATGGTGGAGATTTCAGCTTCATGTATCTTTCTATTATTAGTGATGATGTCTTTCATGTATTTTGCATAAGGGGCCATCCTTAAAATATCGGTCAAGCGAGTACGCAAAAAGACTGGCCTAAGCATTTCAACAAAGCGTTCAAATTCTTCATCATCTTTTTTCTTAGATGGTTTAGGTGGAAAGGGCATGGTTTTCTGAACCCATGGTTCTCTTTCTTTTCCGTGTTTTCTAGCCACAAAGTCTTTTTTATCATATCTTTTATATTTAGGTTATGGTTTATCAAGATCAACAGCAGGTTCTATCTCAACATCATTATCTCGTTCTTTATCATTGTTTGGTTGAGTGTCTTCATGAACATCATCATTAACTTTTTCATTATCACTAGATGAATGTTCATTACCAGATTGAGTTTCAGCATCAGAGATAGAGACATCATTTGTATCCTCAGGAAGTTTTTCTATTTCAGGTTCACTAGAGGTGTGCAAAGTCCTATCATTTTTCTTTTTCTTTTTGTTTTTAGAAGGACTAGGTGCATCAGTGTTAATTCTTTGAGAGTCTTGTTCAATTCTTTTAGGGTGTCCCTCTGGATAAAGTGGTTCTTGAGTCATTTTGCCTCCTTTAGTTGCTACTCTAACAGCAAAATCATTCATATCATTATTCATTTCACTAAGCAATTCTCTTTGATATTTAGCAACTTGTTCTAACTGAGTTTGAACCATAGAAGCATGTTTTCCTACACCCCTAACATCATTGGTAATTATAAATAACAAGTCACTCATGCGAGCAATCATATCAGAATTATATTTCAATTGTTTCATAACATTTGCATTGAAGTGATCTTGTTTGATGATGTACCTATCAAATTCATATAGGCATTGACTAAGATGTTTATTGTAAGGGATGTCACTTTCATCAAACTTTATAAAAGAATTTACCTCTACCACCTGTGGGGGTGGTGTATCAAGTCCATGTATTTCTTCAATAGGTGGTAAATTCTTAATATCTTCAGCTTTAATACCTTTTTCCTTCATACATTTCTTTGCCTCTTGCATATCTTTGGGACTGAGAAATAAGATACCCCTCTTCTTCGGAGTGGGTTTAGGCGGTGGTTCAGGAAGAGTCCAATCATCATAATTTTTCAATGTGTTATGCAATAATTCATCAGCTTGTTCAACAGTTCGTTCCCTGAAAACATAACCAGCACAACTATCTAGGAAGTCCCTAGAAGCATCGGTTAGCCCATTATAGAAGACATCAAGTATTTCATTTTTCTTAAGAGGACGATCAGGCAAAGCATTAAGCAATTGGAGAAGCCTCCCCCAAGCTTGTGGGAGACTCTCTTCTTCAATTTGTGCAAAGTTAAATATTTCCTGTAAGGCAGCTTGTTTCTTATGAGCAGGAAAATATTTTTCAGAGAAGTAGTAAATCATATCCTGGAGACTACGCACACAACCAGGAGCAAGAGTATTGTACCAAATCTTAGCATCACCCTTTAATGAGAACAGAAATAATTTGAGGATATAATAACAGCAAATTGTTTCATCATTAGAAAAAAGGGTAGCTATATCATTTAATTTAGTAAGATGTGCCACTATAGTTTCAGTTTCATAGTCATGAAAAGGATCAGATTCAACCAAAGTAATTAACTCTGGGTCGGCAATGAATTCATAATCCTTATTAGTAACAAAGATAGGTGAAGTAGCAAACTTAGGATCACATTTCATTCTAGCATTCAAAGATCTTTCTTTCAGTTTGCATAATAATTTCTTAAGACCATCCCTATCTATCTATCTATCTATCTATCTATCTCCTCATCCATAACATAACCTTCAGGTATCATAGGCATTTCAAATCCAGGAGAGCTATGTCTAATAGGAGTTTCAAGATTTTTAGTTTCAAGTACTTCATCAGTTTCAATAATTTCATTAGTTTCAGCATTCTCAATATCTTTAGCTCTAGCAATTTGTTCATCAAGAAATTCACCTAGTGGCACATTATCATCAGGCAAGGTACTAGCATCATCATAAACATCATTCATAGCAGAAGTAGCATCATAAATGACTTGCGACATATCAGGATTAATAGCATGTGGAGGTGTTGCAAGTCTACTCAAAACAGAAGGTGAATCAAGTGCAGAGTGTGATGGCAAGTCCTTACCTCCCCTCGTCGTAGAGGGAACGATATTGGATTTTGTATCTTTCAGATTCTTCATAGTGATAAATAGATAATAATCCCAAGTGACTCACCAAATGTAGCTCCCCGGCAACGGCGCCAAAAAAAGATCTTGATAACCCACAAGTATAGGGGATCGCAACAGTTATCAAGGGTAGAGTATTCAACCCAAATTTATAGATTCGACGCAATGGGAGCCAAAGAATATTTGTAGGTATTAGCAGTTGAGTTGTCAATTCAACCACAGCTGGAGATTAATTATCTGCAGCAAAGTGATCAGTAGCACAGTAATATGATAGTTTTGATTGCAGTGGTAACAGTAATAGTAACAGTAACAGTGATAGCAATGATTTTGTGGCAAGTGTAACAGTAACAATAGCAATAGTGACTTAGCAAGAACAATATGTGGAAAACTCGTAGGCATTGGATCGGTGAATTCGTTGGATGATATTCATCATATAACAATCATAACCTAGGGCGATACAAAACTAGCTCCAGTTCATAAATATAATGTAGGCATGTATTCCATAAATAGTCATACATGCTTATGGAAAAGAACTTGCATGACATATTTTGTCCTACCCTCCCGTGGCAGAGGGGTCCATAAGGAAACTAAGGGATATTAAGGCCTCCGTTTAATAGAGAACCGGAACAAAGCATTAACCCATAGTGTATACATGAACTCCTCAAACTACGTTCATCGCCGGAAAGTATCCCAATTACTGTCACACTGGGTTTTACGGATCATAACACGTAGTAGGTGAATATGACTTGCAAGATCGGATATAGAACATAGATATAATGGTGAAAACATAAATGGTTCAGATCTGAAATCATGGCACTCGGGCCCTAGTGACAAGCATTAAGCATAGCAAAGTCATAACAACATCAATCTCAGAACATAGTGGATACAAGGGATCAAGCCCTAATAAAACTAACTCGATTACATGATGAATCTCATCCAACTCTTCACCGACCAGCGAGCCTACGAAGGAACTACTCGCTTCCGGTAGGGAGTGATACGTCTCCAACGTATCTATAATTTTTGCTTGTTCCATGCTGTTATATTATCATTCTTGGATGTTTTACAATCATTTTATAGCAACTTTATATCATTTTTTGGGACTAACCTGTTGACATAGTGCCTAGTGCCAGATGCTGTTTTTTGCTTGTTTTTTACTTCACAGAATATCGGTACCAACCGGAGTCCAAACACAGCGAAACTTTTTGGAGATTTTTTCTGGACCAGAAGATACCCAATGGGCCAATGAAGTACCAAAGGGGAGGCCCGAGGTGGGCACAACCCACCAGGGCACGCCAGCAGGCCCAGGCATGCCCAGGGGGTTGTGCCCCCCTCGGTGACCTCCCGCACCGCCTCTTTTCCCTATAAATTCCCAAATATTCCAGAAACCCTAGGGGAGTCGACGAAACACAATTCCAGCCGGCGCAAGTTTCAAAACCACGAGATCCAATCTAGACACCATCACGGAGGGGTTCATCATCATCATTGGTGCCTCTCCGATGATGTGTGAGTAGTTCATCATAGACCTACGGGTCCGTATGCAGTAGCTAGATGGCTTCTTCTCTCTTTTTGATTCTCAATACAATGGTCTCTTGGAGATCTATTTGATGTAACTCTTTTTTGCGGTGTGTTTGTTGGGATCCGATGAACTTTGAGTTTATGATCCGATCTATATCCATGAATATTATTTGAGTTTACTTTTGATCTCTTATATGCATGATTATTTATAGCCTCGTATTTCTTCTTCGAATCTTTGGTTTAGTTAGGCCAACTAGATCGATTTTTCTTGCCATGGGAAGAGGTGCTTTGTGATGGGTTCGATCTTGCGGTGTTTTTTCCAGTGATAGAAGGGGCAGCAAGACACGCATGTATCGTTGCTATTAAGGATAATAAGATGGAGGCCATTCCTACATGAATAGATCTCGTCTACATCATGTCATCGTTCTTATTGCATTACTCCGTTTCTCCATGAACTTAATACACTAGATGCATGCTGGATAGCGGTCCATGTGTGGAGTAATAGTAGTAGATGGACGCAAGAGTCGGTCCACTAATCTTGGATGTGATGCCTATATATTGATCATTGCCTTTGATATTGTCATAATTATTCGATCTTCTATCAATTGCCCAACAGTAATTTGTTTACCCATCATTTGCTATTTTCTTGAGAGAAGCCACTAGTAAAATCTACAGCCCCGGGGTATATTCTCTATCATATTTGCTTTGAGATCTATTTTTACTCGCTTTTATTTTTAGATCTATTATTGCAAAAACCCAAAAATACCTTGCTGCACTTTTTATTACTTATTTTATTTTGCGTTTTATCGAGAGCTATTTATCCATCTACCACAAATTTATCTATCTTTTTACCGTTGAGGGATTGACAACCCCTCTTACGCATCGGGTTGCAAGTATTTGTTCTTTGTGTGCAGGTACCGTTTACATAGTGTTGCTTGGTTCTCCTACAGGATTGATACCGTGGTTTCATAACTGAGGGAAATACCTACGGTAGCTATGCTGCATCATCCCTTCCTCTTTGGGGAAATACCAACGTAGTTCAAGCGACATCAAAACGAATTTTTGGCGCCGTTGCCGCGGAGACATCATCAACATCTATCAGGTTCCTAATCACAAATCTCATCTCCTTGCAATTTACATTATTTGACATTTGCCTCTCGTTTTCATATCCCCCACTTCACAAAAATTTGCCTTTTATTTGCCTTCTTTTTCGTTTGCATTTTTCTCGTTCGATCTTTTGTTTGCTTGTGTTACCATGTGCCTTCTTTTTGCTTGCATCTTCGCTTGCTAAAAATCTATTGATATGGATACTCATCCTCTTGCTAATCTTTTTAAGAGATCCAATTATGATGAACCAATTGCTAGTGAGTTGAGTGCACTAGATTATCTTTATGAAGTTTTGCATGAGATTTGTGAATCTGAAAATTGTGATGAAGAAATTTATGAAGTGATTCATGATAGCTCCTTTAATGAAAAGCATGATTGTAATGATTTTACTATAAATTCTATTAATATCAATTGTGCTAATAATATGCAAAACCCCAAGCTTGGGTATGCTAATTTTGCTATGCCCACTACTTATTGCAATGATCATGATTGGGGTGATTCTTCTTATGATCTTCAAAATTTATTTAAGCCTCATGATGAATATGATATTGATAATAATATTTGCAATAATATTGAAAGTGGGTTTGGAAGGGCGTCAACTTTAGATAAAAATAATCCCACATATTTGGAGAGTGTTCAATCTTACGACATTTTTTATGAAAGTGGGTTTGGGGAGGTCATGACTTTAGTTGATGTTAATCCGACTATCCTCGAAGATTATAAGACTTTTATGCATGTGGATCATGAAGATAAAATTTTACATGATATCTATATTGTTGAATTTGATTATGATCTTACATGTAACTATTATGAGAGAGGAAAATATGGTTGTAGAAATCTTCATGTTACTAAATTACCTCTCTTCATGTCGAGATTGTTATTGTTTATTTCTTCTTACTTGCATATGCTTGATATTTCGTGTCTTGATAATTTGTTTTCTTATAAAATTCCTATGCATTGGAAGAGAGTTAGACTTAAATGTGTTTGTGACATGTTTCATGATGCTCTCTTTGTGTTTCAATTATTATCTTTTATGTGAGCATCATCAAAATTGTCAATGCCTAGTTAGGGGCATAAAACGATAGCGCTTGTTGGCAGGCAGCCCAACAAATAAAATTTATTTTTGCCTTTTTATTTCTGTTCTTGAGTGTTTGCACAATTATACCTCTGTTATGATTGTGTTTTTTATGTTTTAGTTAGTGTTTGTGCCAAGTAAAGCCTTTGGGATAGCTTTGGTGATAGTTGATTTGATCCTGTTGAAAAACAGAAACTTTTGCGTCCAGTAACAGAATTGTTTAAATTCACAGAAGCAACAAAAAGTTCTGAATTTTTTACACAAGATTTATATACAAATTTCCTATGTTGTTAATATATTTAAGAAATTTTGGAGTTATATAAGTATGGGAACATATCGCTTCTTTACAGACTGTTCTGTTTTTGACAGATTCTGTTTTCTTTGCATTGTGTGCTTATTTTGATGAATCTATGGATTGTATCGGGGGGTATAAGCCATGGCAAAGTTAGAATATATTATATATAATGCAATAACAAAATTTGAATGGGTTTTCAACAGTACTTAAAGTAAAGCTTGGTTTTCTTATACTAACGGATCTCACGAAGGTTTTGTTAAGTTTTTTGTGATTGAAGTTTTCAAGTTTTGGGTGAGATCGCGATGGATGAAGGAATAAGGAGTGAAAATAGCCTAATCTTGGGGATGCCCACGGAACCCCAATTTAATATTCAAGGACAACCAATCAACCAAGTTTGGGGATGCCCCGGAAGGCATCCCCTGTTTCTTCTAACGACCATCGGTATTTTACTTGGAGCTATATTTTTATTCGTCACATATCATGAGTTTTGCTTGGAGCGTCTTGTATTATATGAGTCTTTGTTTGTTTTTATTTTTAGTTTGTCACAAGTATCCTTGCTGGACACACCTATTGGAGAGAGCCAAAATTATGCTATGATTTGTTAGAATTGCTCTTTATGCTTCACTTAAATTTTTTGAGCTATGTAATTGCTCTAGTGCTTCACTTATATCTTTTTGAGCACGGTGTGCTTTAATATTTTGAAGAAATATGCTCTCATGCTTCACTTAGATTAATTTGAGAGTTAGGAAATTTTTGAAGAAATTCTCTCATGCTTCACTTATATTATTTTGAGAGACGAAAAATGTTATGCTCATGTTCTTCACTTAGATTTGTTTGAGCTTGTCAAAAGCAATTGAATATATGAAACTAGTCCCGAAGTGATAGATATTCAAGAGGGATATAGTAAAAACTTTCATGAAGATCATTGGACAAAATAAACTTGATTCTTTGTAATAGTTTTGAGATATGATGATAGTGATATGTGAGTCATGTTGGTGAGTAATTATGCTTTAGTAAGAATATTGGTGTTAAGGTTTGTGATTCCCTATGCAAGCACGAAAGTCAATAGTTATGCAATGAAATTACATCCTACTTGTGGTGCATTAATCGGTGTTAGTTATGCTTAATGCTCGCTTATGTGATTTTTCGTTTCTTGGTTGGATGCCTCTCAATCTTTTCGCCAGCCTCCACTTGTACTAAGTAGAAATACTATTTGTCTATCCAAAATCCTAAAACCCAATTTTGCCATATGAGTCCACCATACCTACCTATATGCGGTATTTCCATGCCATTCTAAGCAAATTTGTAGGTGCCATCTCTAATTTTCAAAATGAATTTCCTTTTTATGTGCTCGTACAGCTCCTGAGGCGGTAGGGGGTGGCCAATATTTTCCATGCTAGATGTGTTATTCTCAAGATGAGTGTTTACTCACTTGGCATTGCACGAGAGTTTGGTGGTTATAGGGATGCCCAGTCCCGAAATGCAAAAGAAATTTACTTTATGTAGTCAAATAATAAATTCCTTGGAAAGTGTTTGTATGGAAGGCACCCGTGGATACGGCTAGCCATGGATTGTGAAAGAATGGTGGAAAAAGGAATAAACTTTATTTCCTATTTTTGAACCGCCTATGATATATCTAGGATGGAAAGTGTTGGGAATTACTCGGTCGTTTTTGTTGACGGGAAAAGTATGCCTCTCAAAAAAATTCTCTCTCAATTTAAGCTTTGAGCTCTGGCACCTCTACAAATCCCTACTTCCCTCTGCGAAGGGCCTATCTATTTACTTTATGCAATTTTTATTTTTATTTGAGTCTCCATCCTTTCTTATAAAGCACCAACTAAGGGGCACTATGATCATACTTGAGCATTGGATGTAGCTAATATGCGAGTGTGTTTCATGAATGGATCAATGATTGAGCATGATGGGCTAGGGATAGCTTTCTTTAGTGTTGATATTTTGAAAGACATGGTTGCTGGTTGACATGCTTGAGTATTGAAGTCTTCATGTCAAAACTAGACTATTGCTTTGAACCATATAAAAGTCCAAATGTCCATGCTAAAAAAGAAAAGAATATGTGGTGAACATGTTAGGCAGCATTCCACATCAAAAATTCTGTTTTTATCATTTACCTACTCGTGGACGAGTAGGAATTAAGCTTTGGGATGTTGATACGTCTCCAACGTATGTATAATTTTTTATTGTTCCATGCTGTTATATTATCATTCTTGGATGTTTTATAATCATTTTATAGCAACTTTATATCATTTTTTGGGACTAACCTATTGACATAGTGCCCAGTGCCAGTTGATGTTTTTTGCTTGTTTTTTACTTCGCGGAATATCCCTATCAAACGGAGTCCAAACGCAGTGAAACTTTTTGGAGATTTTTTGGACCAGAAGACAACTTGGGAGTCAAGGAAGCACCAGAGGGGAGGCCCATGGGGCCCACAAGACACCAGGGCGTGCCAGAGGTCCCTGACGTGCCCTGATGGGTTGTGGGGCCCACGGGGGTCTCCTCCACCGCCTCTTGGCTCTATAAATACCCAAATATTCCAGAAACCCTAGGGGAGTCGATGAAACACAATTCCAGCCGCCGCAAGTTCCAGAACCATGAGATCCAATCTGGAGCCCTATTCCGGCACTCTGCCGGAGGGGAACACAATCACGGAGGGGTTCATCATCCTCATTGGTGCCCTCCGATGATTCGTGAGTAGTTCACCATAGACCTATGGGTCCGTAGGCAGTAGCTAGATGGCTTCTTCTCTCTTTTTGATTCTCAATACAATGGTCTCTTGTAGTTCTATTTGATGTAATGACTTTTTGCGGTGTGTTTGTTGGGATCTGATGAAGTTCGAGTTATGATCAGATCTATATTCATGAATATTATTTGAGTTTTCTTTGATCTCTTATATGCATGATTATTTATAGCCTCATATTTCTTCTTCGAATCTTTGGTTTAGTTAGGCCAACTAGATCGATTTTTCTTGCAATGGGAAGAGGTGCTTTGTGATGGGTTCGATCTTACAGTGTCCTCACCCAGTGACAGAAGGGTTAGCGAGGCACGCATTTATCATTGCTATTAAGGATAAAAAGATGGGGTCTATTCCTACATGAATAGATCTTGTCTACATGATGTCATCGTTCTTATTGGATTACTCCGTTTCTCCATGAACTTAATACTCCCTCCATTTTTCTTTACTCTGCGCATAAGAGCAAGCACGCATACCAATGAGGCCTTCTGTCACATTTTTGTGGAATACTTTGCCCTTGCATGTGCTGTTTCTACTGACAAGTTTGTGCGCCATGCACTAGCTGCATGCAACGGGGCTGCTAAAATGGCACGGGATTCACGTACCCATGCATCAAATGCATTGAATAGCTGCGCATGCATAGCAGAGCATCAGGGGCAGTTTTGGAAGCTTAGGGAAAAGATGCCAGTGCGCAGAGTAAAAAGGAAAAAATTAGAAAATTTTAGGCGCAGACTAAATAGAATCAGAGGGAGTACACTAGTTGCATGCTGGATAGCGGTCGATGTGTGGAGTAATAGTAGTGGATGCAGGCAGGAGTCGGTCTACTAATCTTGGATGTGACGCCTATATTCATGATCATTGCCTTGGATATCATCATAATTATTTCTTCTTCTATCAATTGCCCAACAGTAATTTGTTTACCCACCGTATGCTATTTTCTTGAGAGAGGCCACTAGTGAAATCTACGGCCCCCGGGTCTATCTTTTAGCATATTGCTTTCAGATCTATCTTTTATCATATTTGTTTTCAGATCTACTATTCCAAAAACCAAAAATACCTTGCTGCACTTTTTTTTTACCTATTTTATTTTGCGTTCTTGCTAGATCTATTTATCCAATCTCATACAAATTAATCTATTTTTTTACCGAGGAGGGATTGAGAACCCCTCTTACGCGTCGGGTTGCAAGTATTTGTTCTTTGTGTGCAGGTACCGTTTACATAGTGTTACTTGGTTCTCCTACTGGATTGATACCTTGGTTAAATAATTGAGGGAAATACTTACCGTAGCTGTGCTGCATCATCCCTTCCTCTTTGGGGAAATACCGATGCAGTCTCAAGCCACGTCAAAGGAATTTCTGGCGCTGTTACCGGGGATACATCATCAACATCTATCAGGTTCCTAATCTAAAATCTCATCTCCTTGCAATTTACATTATTTGCCATTTGCCTCTTGTTTTCATCTCCCCCACTTCACAAAAAATTGCCTTTTTATTTGCCTTCTTTTTCGTTTGCCTTTTTCTCGTTCGATCTTTTCTTTGCTTGTGTTACCATGTGCCTTCTATTTGCTTGCATCTTCGCTTGCTAAAAATCTATTGATATGGATCCTCATCCACTTACTAATATTTTTAAAAGATCTAATTATGATGAACCAATTGCTAGTGAATTGGGTTCACTAGATTATCTTTATGAAGTTTTGCATGAAATTCATGAATCTGAAAATTGTGATGAAGTGTTAGAAGAAGAAATTTATAAAGTGATTCATGATAGCTCCTTGAATGAAAAGCATGTTTGCAATGATGTTATTATAAATACTATTAATGTCAATTGTGTCAATAATATGCAAAACCCTAAGCTTGGGGATGCTAATTTTGTTATGTCCACTACTTATTGCAATGATCATGATTGGGGTGATTCTTCTTATGATCTTGAAAATTTATTTAAGCCTCATGATGAATATGATATTGATAATAATGCTTGCAATAATATTGAAAGTGGGTTTGGAAGAGCATCAACTTTAAGTAAAAATAATCCCACACATTTGGAGAGTGTTCAATCTTATGAATTTTTTGATAAAAGTGGGCTTGGAGAGGTCATGACTTTATTTGATGATAATCCCACTATTTTGGAAGAGTGTCAAATTTGCATGCATGTGGATCATGTAGAAAATATTTTATGTGATAGTTATATTGTTGAATTTGATTATGATACTACATGTAATTATTATGAGAGAGGAAAATATGGTTGTAGAGATTTTGATGTTACTAAATTATCTCTTGTGATGTTGAGATTGCTATTGTTTCTTTCTTCTTCCTTGCATATGCTAGTCTTTGCTTGTTTTGATAATTTTTTTGCTTATAAAATGACTATGCATAGGAAATATGTTAGACTTAAATGTGATTTTTCACATGCTATATTATGCACTCTTTGTCCTTCAATTCTTGTCTTTCATGCGAGCATCATTAAAAATTATAATGCCTAGCTAGGGGTATAAAATGATAGCGCTTGTTGGGAGGCAACCCAATGAGTAAATTTTATTTTTGCCTTTTTCTTTCTGTTCTTGAGTGTTTGCACAATTATGCCTCTGTTATGATTGTGTTTTTTATGTTTTAATTAGTGTTTGTGCCATGTAAAGCCTTTGGGATAGCTTTGGGTGATAGTTGATTTGATCCTGTTGAAAAACAGACACTTTTGCGTCCAGTAATAGAATTGTTTAAATTCACAAAAGCGACGAAAAATTCTGAATTTCTTACACAAGATTTATATACAAATTGCCTCTGTTTTCCTAATTTTTCAATAAAATTCCAGTGAAAGAAGTATGAGTAAAATTCGTATCTTTACAGATTGTTCTGTTTTTGACAAATTCGGTTTTCTTTGCATTATGTGCTTATTTTGATGAATCTATGGATTGTATCGGGGGGTTGATACATCTCCATCGTATCTACTTTTCCTAATGCTTTTCCTCTTGTTTTGGACTCTAATTTGCATGATTTGAATGAAAGTAACCTGGACTGACGCTGTTTTCAGCAGAACTACCATGGTGTTGTTTTTGTGCAGAAATAAAAGTTCTCCGATTTGGACGAAACTTTTTGGAAAATTATTTCAGAATACATAAAAAATACAGGAACCAAGAACCACTTGAGGGGGGGCCCTGGCAGACCACAAGACACCAGGGCGCCCCCTCCAGGCGCGCCCTGGTGGGTTGTGGGGTCCTCGGGGCTCTACAGACCCTAATTCCAGCACTATAAATTCCTATTTTCGAAGAAAAAAATAGAGGAGGAAGTTTCATCACATTTTACGATAGGGAGCCGCTGCCACCTCTTGTTCTTCATTGGGATGCCAGATCTGGAGCCCGTTTGGGGCTCCGGAGAGGGGAATCTTCGGTCTTCGTCATCACCAACCATCCTTCATCACCAATTCCATGATGCTCCCCACCGGGAGTGAGTAATTTCTTCGTAGGCTCGCTGGTCGGTGAGGAATTGGATGAGATTCATCATGTAATCGAGTTAGTTTTGTTAGGGCTTGATCCCTAGTATCCACTATGTTCTCAGATTGATGTTGTTATGACTTTGCTATGCTTAATGCTTGTCACTAGGGCTCGAGTGCCATGATTTCAGATCTGAACCGTTTATGTTTTCACCATTATATCTATGTTCTAGATCCGATCTTGCAAGTCATATTAACCTATTATGTGTTATGATCCGTAAACCCCAGTGTGACAATAATTGGGATACTTTCCGATGATGACCGTAGTTTGAGGAGTTCATGTATTCACTATGTGTTAATGCTTTGTTCCAGTTCTCTATTAAAAGGAGGCCTTAATATCCCTTAGTTTCCTTATGGACCCCGCTGCCACGAGAGGATAGGACAAAAGATGTCATGCAAGTTCTTTTCCATAAGCATGTATGACTATTTACGGAATACATGCCTACATTATATTTATGAACTAGAGCTAGTTTTGTATCACCCTAGGTTATGACTGTTATACGATGAATATCACCCAACAAATTCACCAATCCAATGCCTACGAGTTTTCCACATATTGTTCTTGCTAGGTTAATATTGCTATTGCTATTGTTACAACTGCTACAATATTGTTACTGTTGTTACTGTTACTGCTACTGTTACCACTCCTATCAAAACCATCATATTACTATGCTACTGATCACTTTGCTGTAGATATTTAATCTCAGGTGTGGTTGAATTGACAACTCAACTGCTAATACTTACAAATATTCTTTGGCTCCCCTTGTGTCGAATCTATAAATTTGGGTTGAATAATCTACCCTCGAAAACTATTGCGATCCCCAATACTTGTGGCTTATCAAGACCTTTTTCTGGCGCAATTGCTGGGGAGCATAGCTATATTTGTTGAGTCACTTGGGATTATTATCTATTTATCACTATGAAGAATCTTAAGGATACCAAAACCAAGATTTTTCCCTCTAAGACAAGGGGAGGTAAGGAACTGCCATCTAGCTCTTCACTTGATTCACCCTCTATTTTGAGCAAACTTGCAACACCACCACATGCTATTAATCCTGTCGCAAGTTATTGATGATGCTACTTCTTCTATGAATGATACTCATGATGATGCTAGTACCTTGCTTGATGATAATGCGCCACTAGGTGAATTTCTTGATGAAGAAATTGCTAGAGCTAAAGATATTGAGCATGCTGAAACTGATGAAGTACTTGAAACTAAGAATTAGGAAACACCTATTAGACCTATCTCTCCTAGATTTGAAATGCCTAAGATACCCGAGGGTTATGTTATGGATGAGGAGATAGCTTGAGACTTTCTTGCTTGCAATGATAGGGATGATCTTAAGAAATTACTATGCAAACTGAAAGAAAAATCTTTGAATGCTAGAAGGAAATGTGACCCGAAGTTTGCTACTTCACCTATCTTTGATACCGGTAAGGATTATGAATCCTTTTCATAGCTATGAAACTGAAACTGTAGTGGCACATCTCACTAAATTAAATGATATAGCTACCCTTTTTGCTCATGATGAGAAAATTCGCTACTACTATATTCTCAAATTTTTCCGTTCTCATTAAAGGGTGATGCTAAGATTTGGTACAATACTCTTGCTCCTGGTTGTGTGTGTAGTCCCCGGGATATGATTTACTACTTCTCTGAAAAATGTTTTCCTGCTCATAAGAAACAAGCTGCCTTACAGGAAATATTTAACTTTGCGCAAATTGAAGAAGAGAGTCTCCCACAAGCTTGGGGGAGGCTTCTCCAATTACTTAATGCTTTGCCTGATCATCCTCTTAAGAAAAATGAAATACTTGATATCTTCTATAATGGACTAACCGATGATTCTAGGGACTTTCTAGATAGTTGTGCTGGTTGTGTTTTCAGGGAACGAACTGTTGAACAAGCTAAGGAATCATTGAACAACATATTGAAAAATTATGATGATTGAACTCCTCCTGAACCACCGCCTAAACCCACTTCGATGAACAGGAGTATCTTATTTGTCCGTCCTGAAGATATGCAAGAGGTAAAGAAATCTATGAAGGAAAAAGGTATTAAAGCAGAAGATGTTAAGAATTTACCACCTATTGAAAAAATACATGGACTTGACACACCACCACCTCCACAGGTGGTAGAGGTAAATTCTTTCATAAAAATTGATGAAGGTGACATCCCTTACAATAAACATCCTAGTCAATGCCTATATGAATTTGATAGGTACATTATCAAACAAGATGACTTCAATGCAAATGTTATGAAACAATTGAAATATAATTCTGATATGATTGCTCGCTTGAGTGACTTGTTGTTTAGAATTACCAATGATGTTACGGGTGTAGGAAAACATGCTTCTATGGTTCAAACTCAGTTAGAAAAAGTTGCTAAATCTCAAAGAGAATTGCTTAGTGAAATAAATAATAATATGAATGATTTTTCTATTAGAGTAGCAACTAGAGGAGGCAAAATGACTGAGGAACCACTTTATCCTGAGGGACACCCTAAAAGAATTGAACAAGACTCTCCAAGAATTAATACTGATGCACCTAGTCCTTCTAAAAAGAAAAATAAAATGAAAAATGATAGGACTTTGCATACCTCTAGTGAACCTGAATTAGAAAAACCTCCTGAAGATAACAATGATGACTCTATCTCAGATGCTGAAACTCAATCTGGTAATGAACATTCATCTAGTGATAATGAAAATGATAATGATGATGTTCATGGGACACTCAACAAGACAATGATAAAGAACAAGATAATGATGTTGACATAGAACCTACTTTTGATCTTGATAACCCACAACCTAAAAATAAACGATATGATAAAAGAGACTTTGTTGCTAGAAAACATGGTAAAGAAAGAGAGCCATGGGTCCAAAAACCCATGCCCTTTCCACCTAAATCATCTAAGAAAAAGGATTATGAAGAATTTGAATGCTTTGCTGAAATGCTTAGGCCAGTCTTTTTGCGCACTCGCTTGACTGATATTTTAAAGATGGCCCCTTATGCAAAATACATGAAAGACATCATCACTAATAAAAGAAAGATACCTGAAGCTAAAATCTCCGCCATGCTTGCTAATTACTCTTTTAAGGATGGAGTGCCTAAAAAACTTGGAGATCCGGGGATACCAACTATACCTTGCTCATCAAAAGAAATTATGTCAAAACTGCTTTGTGTGATTTAGGAGCTGGTGTTAGTGTTATGTCTTTCTCTTTATATAAAAGAATTGATTTGAATAAACTCACACCTACTGAAATATCTTTGCAAATGGTTGACAAATCAACTGCCATACCTATCGGTATTTGTGAGGATGTGCCTGTTGTTGCAAATGTTACTATCTTAACAGACTTTGTTATACTTGAGATGCCAGAGGACGACAACATGTCGACTATCCTTGGTAGACCCTTTTTGAATACTGTAGGGGCTGTTACTGATTGCAATAGAAGCAAGGTCACTTTTCATATCAATGGTAATGAGCATACGGTGCACTTTCCAAAGAAACAATTCCTAGTGAATGGTATTAATGTTATTGAAAAATCTCTGACACTCACTATTAGAAGTTCTCAACTACCTCTACCTACTGCCAAAAAAGAAATATAACATACTTATTGTTGGGGATATTCATATCCGCATTGAGGTAACTTAGTGTTTTATGAAAGTTCTTCGGTTTCATGCTAATCGAAAGTGGTTGTTAATAAGACTTGATCAACCTTGTTAATGAATCATTTTTTAGTGGTATTGATACGTCTCCGGCGTATCTACTTTTCCTAACGCTTTTGCTCTTGTTTTGGACTCTAATTTGCATGATTTGAATGAAACTAACCCGGACTGACGCTGTTTTCAGCAGAACTACCATGGTGTTGTTTTTGTGCAGAAATAAAAGTTCTCGGAATGGAACAAAACTTTTTGGAGAATTTTTATGGAATAAAAGAAAAATACTGGAGCCAAGAACCACCGGAGGGGGCCCCTGGGTGAGCACAACCCACCAGGGCGCGCCCCCTCCAGGCATGCCCAGGTGGGTTGTGCCCACCTGGTGGCCCTGCTGACCCTATCTCCGACGCTATAAAATCCTATTTTTGGAGAAAAAATGGGGGAGAAAGAATTATCGCGTTTCATGATACGGGGCCGCCGGCACCTCCTGTTCTTCATCAGGAGGCCAAATCTGGAGTCTGTTTGGGGCTCCGGAGAGGGGATCTTCGATCTTCGTCATCACCAACCCTTCTCCATCGCCAATTCCATGATGCTCCCCACCGGGAGTGAGTAATTCCTTCATAGGCTCGCTCGTCGGTGAGGATTTGGAAGAGATTCATCATGTAATCGAGTTAGTTTTGTTAGGGGTTAATCCCTAGTATCCATTATGTTCTGAGATTGATGTTGTTATGACTTTGCCATGCTTAATGCTTGTCACTTTGGGCCCGGGTGCCATGATTTCAGATCTGAACCGTTTATGTTATCACCATTATATCTATGTTCTAGATCCGATCTTGCAAGTCATATTCACCTATTACGTGTTATGATCCGTAAACCCCGGTGTGACAGTAATCGGGGTACTTTCCGGTGATGACCGTAGTTTGAAGAGTTCATGTATTCTCTATGTGTTAATGCTTTGTTCTGGTTCTCTATTAAAAGAAGGCCTTAATATCCCTTAGTTTCCTTATGGACCCCGCTCCCACGGGAGGGTAGGACAAAAGATGTCATGCAAGTTCTTTCCATAAGCACGTATGCCTATTTACAGAATACATGCCTACATTATATTTATGAACTGGAGCTAGTGCCGTATCACCCTAGGTTATGACTGTTATATGATGAATATCATCCAATGAATCCATCGATCCAATGCCTACGAATTTTCCATATATTGTTTTTGCTAAGTTACTACTGTTGCTGCTACTGTTACACTTGCTACAAAATCATTGCTATCACTGTTACCGTTACTGCTACTACTATTACTACTATCTATCAAAACTCTCATATTACTGTGCTATTGATCATATTGCTGCTGATAATTAATCTCCAGGTGTGGTTGAATTGACAACTGAGCTGCTAATACTTACAAGTATTCTTTGGCTCCCCTTGTGTCGAATCTATAAATTTGGGTTGAATACTCTACCCTCGAAAACTGTTGCGATCCCCTATACTTGTGGGTTATCGAGACCTATTTCTGGCGCCGTTGTCGGGGAGCATAGCTATATTTGTTGAGTCACTTGGGATTATTATCTATTTATCACTATGAAGAATCTGAAGGATACTAAGACTAAGATTTTTCCCTCTAAGACGAGGGGAGGTAAGGAACTGCCATCTAGCTCTGCACTTGATTCACCTTCTATTTTTAGTAGACTTGCAACACCACCACATGCTATTAATCCTGATAAGTCGCAAGTTATTGATGATGGTACTTCTATGAATGCTACTCATGATGATGCTAGTACCTTGCTTGATGCTAATATGCCACTAGGTGAATTTCTTGATGAACAAATTGCTAGAGCTAAAGACTCTGAGAATGCTGAAACTGATGAAATTATTGAAACTAATGAAGTACTTGAAACTGAAAATCTTGAAACACCTATTAGGCCTAGCTCTCCTAGATATGAATTGCCTAAGGTACCCGAGGGTTATGTTATGGATGAGGAGACAACTAGAGATTTTCTTGCTTGCAATGATAGAGATGATCTTAAGAAATTATTATGCAAATGTGATCCTAAGTTTGCTACTTGACCTATCTTTGTTGATGATAAGGATTATGAGTTCTCTATCGACCCAGAGTTAATTACTTTGGTTGGATCTGATCCTTTCCATGGCTATGAGACTGAAACTGTTGTGGCACACCTTACCAAATTAAACGATATAGCCACCCTTTTTTCTCATGAGGATAAAATTCGCTACTACTATATTCTCAAATTATTTCCGTTATCATTAAAGGGTGATGCTAAGATATGGTACAATACTCTTGCTCCTGGTTGTGTGCATAGCCCCCAAGATATGATTTATTACTTCTCTGAAAAATATTTTCCTGCTTATAAGAAACAAGCTGCCTTACAGGAAATATTTCACTTTGTGCAAATTGAAGAAGAGAGTCTCCCACAAGCTTGGGGGAGGCTTCTCCAATTGCTTAATGCTTTGCCTGATCTTCCTCTTAAGAAAAATGAAATACTTGATATCTTCTATAATGGACTGTTGAACAAGCTGCGGAATTATTGAATAATATATTGAAAATTATGATTATTGTACTCTTCCTGAACCACCGCATAAACCCACTCGAAAGAAGAGGGGTATCTTATATCTCAGTTTGGAAGATATGCAAGAGGCAAAGAAATCTATGAAGGAAAAAGGTATTAAAGCAGAGGATGTTAAAAATTTACCTCCTATTGAAGAGATACATGGACTTGATACACCACAACCCAAGGTGGTAGAGGTAAACTCTTTAATTAAATTTGATGAAAGGGACAATCCTTATAATATGCATCCTAGCCAATGCCTTTATGAGTTTGATAATTACGTTAGAAAGCAAGATCACTTTAATGAAAATGTTATGAAATAATTGAAAAATAATTCTGATATGATTGCTCACTTGAGTGACTTGTTATTTAGAATCTCCAATGATGTTAGAGGTGCAGGAAAACATGCCTCTATGGTTCAAACTCAGTTAGAACAAGTTGCTAAATCTCAAAGAGAATTGCTAGATGAAATGAATAATAATATGAATGATCATGCTATTAGAGTAGTAACTAGGGGAGGTAGAATGACTCAGGAACCACTTTATCCTGAAGGTTACCCTAAAAGAATTGAACAAGACTCTCAAAGAATTAACACTGATGCACCTAGTCCGTCTAAGAAGAAAAAGAAAAAGAAAAATGATAGGACTTTGCATGCTTCTAGTGAACCTGAGATGGAAAAACCTCCTGATGATAATGATGTTTCTATTTCTAATGCTGAAACTCAATCTGGTAATGAACATTCACCTAGTGAGAATGAAAAAGATAATGATGATGTTCATGAAGATACTCAACCAGACAATGATAAACAACCAGATAATGATGTTGAAATAGAACCAGCTGTTGATCTTGATAACCCACAACCCAAAAATAAAAGATATGATAAAAGAGACTTTGTTGCTAGAAAACATGGAAGAGAAAGAGAACCATGGGTTCAAAAACCCATGCCCTTTCCACCTAAAGCAACTAAGAAAAAAGGATGATGAAGAATTTGAACGCTTTGCTGAAATGCTTAGGCCAGTCTTTTTGCGCACTCGCTTGACTGATATTTTAAAGATGGCCCCTTATGCAAAAAATTTGAAAGGCATCATCACTAATAAGAGAAAAATACCGGAAGCTGAAATCTCCACCATGCTTGCTAATTATTCTTTTAAGGATGGAGTACCTAAAAAACTTGGAGATTCGGGAATACCAACTATACCTTGCTCCATCAAAAGAAATTATGTCAAAACTGCTTTGTGTGATCTAGGAGCTGGTGTTAGTGTTATGCCTTTCTCCTTATATAAAAGACTTGATTTGAATAAACTCACACCTACTGAAATATCTCTGCAAATGGATGACAAATCAACTGCCATGCCTATCGGTATTTGTGAGGATGTACCCATTGTTGTTGCAAATGTTACTATCTTAACTAACTTTGTTATACTTGAGATGCCCGAGGACGACAACATGTCGATTATCCTTGGTAGACCCTTTTTGAATACTGTAGGGGCTGTTATTGATTGCAATAAAAGCAAGGTCACTTTTCATATCAATGGTAATGAACATACGGTGCACTTTCCGAAGAAACAATTCCAAGTGAATGGTATTAATGTTATTGAAAAATCTCCGACACTCACTATTGGAAGTTTTCAACTACCTCTACCTACTGCGAAAAAGAAATATGAAATGCTTATTGTTGGGGACATGCATATCCCCGTTGAGGTAACTTAGTGTTTTACAAAATTTCTTTGGTTTCATGCTAATCGAAGGTGGTTGTTAATAAGACTTGATCAACCTTATTAATGGATCATTTTCGAGAGGTATGAAGTTGATGAATTTACTAAGCACAACCTTCTGCTCCCAACTTTTATTTTCTGTTTTTCTTAGTTAAATAAAATAAAATGCCATGTTTTGTCTGTTTTCTGAATTTCTCGTGCAATAAGAAATGACCCAAAAATAAAAGTTGTCAGAATGCCCTGAAAATTTAATACGATTTTTTTCTAAATTTTTAGTACAAATAACATCAGAGGGGGTGCACCAGGTGGGCACAACACACGTGGGCGCGCCAGCAGCCCCAGGCGCGCCCTGCTGGGTTGTGGTCCCCCTC
The DNA here is from genome assembly GCA_011799875.1 of Thinopyrum elongatum. Classification (NCBI taxonomy): domain Eukaryota; kingdom Viridiplantae; phylum Streptophyta; class Magnoliopsida; order Poales; family Poaceae; genus Thinopyrum; species Thinopyrum elongatum. Next base: position 536,123,338 of record CM022303.1, read on the forward strand.
ACTTATCTCTTTAGCCCATGTCATCACCTACCTCCAGAAAAAAAATCACCATTGCTCTCTCTCTCGTATTCTTGCTCTCAAACCCGTGGATTTTGATCTCCTTGCTCGAAGCTCCGTTTCCGAAACTATTTTGGGGCATTGCTACTTGGTATGTGACTCCTCCTTTGGTCCAATTAGTTTTGCTTTAGTGGATTATATTTTGAATAATTAGCTACTCTTCGTGCTGCTGTAGATGAGCTTGCATGTTGAATTCTTAGAGTTCTAAGTAGTTTGAATGCTCAATATAGTCTCTATGCCTCCTTATGAGTAGTTGCTACCAATCTTGTGAAGTTTTGTTGACAAAAATTTTGTGGACTAAAATTTTCAGAATTTTATTCATAGGAATAAGATGAGTTTCTTTTGGAAGTTTGCTTCCAAGAAGAGCTCTAAGGGAGTCATTGGGGAGTCATCGGACAACGATCTCGACACCCGGAGAAGGGCGAAGGTGCGGCCGTGCGAATGGACGCATAACCCCTTCATGGATGGAGCTAGAATCCGTCAAGTGTTCGCACAATTTGCTGCTAATGTGGGTCTCACCGACTTCACCACAGCTGAGTGTGAACAATACCATCTCCTTACAAATTCCTTTGTGCAAAACTTTCATTTTCTGAGTAGGAATAATTCCCCTGAGGTGCAGTTTAATTTATATGCTGAGACCCGTCACATACCACTAACTGATTTTTGTGATATATGCTTGATCCCTTCTGACGGGGAAATAAGGGAGCCTAGGCCTGCAGAGTTCGAGGACTTTTATCGTACTCTATCAGTGGGAGATGAGAGAGGCGTATCGAGTGTCACTGCCACTAGCTTGTAGTTTCCTTCTGTGCATTATTTTATTCTATTTATTGCGAAGTGTTTACTTGCTAGAGAGAAGGTTGGTGCACTTAGTGCGCCCGATTTCGCTGTCCTACGCCATGCACTATACGACGATAACGCATTTAGTCTACGGGCTATTATTGCACATCGACTGCACCTTAACAGATCCAAGGGCAAAATTCATGGCGGTATTTATGCTACTCGTTTAGCGAGTCACTTTAATGTTTAGATCCGCGAACATGATTATCGTTTACCCAAGGTTTATCTAGATCACCAGGCGATGGTAGACAACCAGTTTTCTGATATTGATAACTTCATTCATAGTATTCCTTACAACCTGGTTTTCAGTGAGAACACCCATGATATTATTCCATTGCCTGCACTTGCTTTGTTTGATTCTATTGTCAGGGGCGGATACAGGATCATGCCTAAAGATATTATTGCCTACCGGAATGCCCAGGCAGAGGTAGAGTAGGAGCCTCAGGAGTGGGACGCTCAGGTACCCGCTCCACAGCACTTCAAGATGGGACCGGATGGCTACTACGAGTGGTGATTACCAAGCTAGGTCAAAAGCCTAAGCTTGGGGGAGTACGTATTTCCACCGACATTACATTCATGTTCACACATTTCATTCCAGTTGTCGGTGTTCACACTTTTTCATTGTATTATCCATGCTAGATTTATTTTCTCGCATTCTTCTTGAGAGTTTGAAAAACTTTGAGAAAATCCAAAAATATTTCTCGCTTCTTTTTGGTTTTTCTTTCTAGTTTAGTTAGTTGTAGTATTAAAAAAACCAAAAAGATTTCCTTGTTCTTCTTTTGCTTGTTGGGAGCTCTCCCGTGCAAATAGTTTTTCTCGTTTTTATTTTTCCTTCTTTAATTTGCTTTCTTCAAGAGAAACTAAAAACTCCAAAAATATTTTAGTGTGTTTCTCTGAAATTCTTTTCTTTTTATTTGAGTCGTACAGAGGAGAAGACCATGATGAAAATGTTGAGTGGCTCTCATATGCATTATTGTTGATCTAACAAAGAGCCCAAATTACCTTGTTTTCTCCTTTTTTTTGAATAAAATGTTTGCAGATTCCAGCTTAGTCCACGTCACTCTTGCACTATTATCATTTTTTATATCATTCGGTCGTGCAAGTGAAAGGCAATAATGACGATATTTGATGAACTGGCTGTGGCAGAGAGAAACGGGTATGGACTCAACTTGTTCTGTTTTTGTAAATATGTTTAACCTAGTATCCATGATTCAGCCTATTATGATCAAACATGTTTGCAATGGTAATTAGAGATTATAGTTTCTCATGCCATGCTTAAGTAGTTAGGAGTGGATAATGATTTATCTTGGATGTCAACATGCATTAAAATGATTGTGATGTGGTATGATGATATGGTATCCTCCTCTGAATGTTTCGAGTGGCTTGACTTGGCACATGTTCATGCATGTAGTTGAATCAAAACCAACATAGCCTCTATGATATTTATGTTCATGGTGTTCATATCCTACTCATGCTAGTATCCAATGTTACTTATGCATAATGCATGTTCATGACCGTTTTCGCTCTCTAGCTGGCCACTTCTCAACCTATTTGATAGCCTTCACCTGTACTAAGCGGGAAAACTGCTTGTGCATCAAGATCCTAAAACCCAAGTTATTCCAGATAAGTCCACCATATATCTACCTATAAGCGGTATTACCCTACCATTCTAAGTAAATTTGCATGTGCCACCTCTAAAAACTTCAAATAAACATCCGTTTTTGTGTGCCTAGATTATTCATAGAGCGACAGGAGGTAGTCGGTATCTTCCATGCTAAGCGGGTTATTCTCATGATGAGTGTTTATTCACTCATCCTTGCATGAGAGGGGTGGTAATAGGGATGCCCAGTCCCAAATTCAAAAAAAATTACAAATAATTGAACAAAACTCCCCAGGACAAATGTTGGTATGGACGATACCCGTGGATTCGGCTAGCTGTGAAGTGTGTTTCATTGGTGGAGGGGGAGTAAACCTTTACTTTTATCACTTGGGAACCGCCACTAATGTGTTTAGCATGGAAGATATCGATAACTAATGGTCGCGAAGTAAACAGGAAGGGTGCATTTCTCAAAATTTCATTTATCTCTGTTTTAAAAATCTGAGCTCTGGCACCGCTGCAAATCACTGCTTCCCTCTGTGAAGGGACTATCTATTTAATTTTTTGTTGTGTCATCACCTTCTCAAATAAGCCCCAGATCTGAGAGCACTATTGTCATCCTCATGCATTGTGTTTAGCTAATGTGGATGCATCATGACTGGATCTTTTCTACCATGAATTACAATGTTTAGTCACTGCTTGAACTTTGGAGGTGCTCTGCATTTATATTTTGCAGTCTCAGAAAGGGCTAGCGAGATACCACTGTTGTCATATTATATCATGATTGTTTTAACAAAGTGTTGTCATTTGAGATACTTTATTATTGCTCACTAGTTGCTTATGCCATTGATATGACTTAATATAATTTCTAATAGTTATTGTTGACATGGTTAGTTATAATCTTTGCTGAAAACCTGGGTGCTACTTAAGCTTATTTATGTAAACAAGAACAAAAGAGTTTGTAAAAGTTTTTCTTTTTCACTTTCAGTCTATCAACTGAATTGCTTAAGGACAAGCAAAGGTTTAAGCTTGGGGAGTTGATATGTCTCCAGTGTCTCTACTTTTCCTAACGCTTTTGCTCTTGTTTTGGACTCTAATTTGCATGATTTGAATGAAACTAACCCGGACTAACATTGTTTTCAGCAAAACTACCATGGTGTTGTTTTTGTGCAGAAATAAAAGTTCTCGGAATGGAACGAAACTTTTTGGAGATTTTTATGGAATAAAAGAAAAATACTGGAGCCAAGAACCACTGGAGGGGGCCCCTGGGTGAGCACAACTCACCAGGGCACGCCCCCCTCCAGGCGCGCCCAGGTGGGTTGCACCCACCTGGTGGCCCCGCTAACCCTATCTTCAACGCTATAAAATCACATTTTTGGAGAAAAAAATGGGGGAGAAAGAATTATCATGTTTCACGATACGGAGCCGCCGCCACCTCCTGTTCTTCATCGGGAGGCCAGATCTGGAGTCTGTTTGGGGCTCCGGAGAGGGGGATCTTCGATCTTCGTCATCACCAACCCTTATCCATCGCCATTTCCATGATGCTCCCCACTGGGAGTGAGTAATTCCTTCGTAGGCTCGCTGGTCGGTGAGGAGTTGGATGAGATTCATGATGTAATCGAGTTAGTTTTGTTAGGGCTTGATCCCTAGTATCCATTATGTTCTGAGATTGATGTTGTTATGACTTTGCCATGCTTAATGCTTGTCACTTTGGGCCCAGGTGCCATGATTTCAGATCTTAACCATTTATGTTATCACCATTATATCTATGTTCTAGATCCGATCTTGCAAGTCATATTCACTTATTACGTGTTATGATCCGTAAACCCCGGTGTGACAATAATCGGGATACTTTCCGGTGATGACCGTAGTTTGAGGAGTTCATGTATTCACTATGTGTTAATGCTTTGTTCTGGTTCTCTATTAAAAGGAGGCCTCAATGTCCCTTAGTTTCCTTATGGATCCCGCTGCCATGGGAGGGTAGGACAAAAGATGTCATGCAAGTTCTTTCCATAAGCACGTATGACTATTTACAGAATACATGCCTACATTATATTTATGAACTGGAGCTACTGCCGTATCACCCTAGGTTATGACTGTTATACGATGAATATCATCCAATGAATCCACCGATCCAATGCCTATGAATTTTCCATATATTGTTCTTGCTAAGTTACCACTGTTGCTGCTACTATTACACTTGCTACAAAATCATTGCTATCACTGTTACCGTTACTGCTACTATTATTGCTGCTATCTATCAAAACTATCATATTACTGTGCTACTGATCACTTTGCTGCAGATATTTAATCTCCAGTTGTGGTTGAATTGACAACTCACCTGCTAATACTTACAAATATTCTTTGGCTCCCCTTGTGTCGAATCTATAAATTTGGGTTGAATACTCTACTCCCAAAAACTGTTGCGATCCCCTATACTTGTGGGTTATCAGGGGTATAAGCCATGGTAAAGCTAGAATACAGTAGATATAATGCAATAACAAAATATGAATGGGTTTTCAACAGTACTTAAAGCAAAGATCGGTTTTATTACACTAACGGATCTCACGAAGTTTTGTTATGTTTTGTGTGATTGAAGTTTTCAAGTTTTGGGCGAGATCTCGATGGATGAAGGAATAAGGAGTGAAAAGAGCCTAAGCTCGGGGATGCCCATGGCACCCGAAGTTAATATTCAAGGAGAACCAAGCAACTAAGCTTGGGGATGCCTCGGAAGGCATCCCCTCTTTCTTCTAACAACCATCAGTAATTTTACCTGGAGCTATATTTTTATTCGTCACATATCATGAGTATTGCTTGGAGCATCTTGTATTATATGAGTCTTTATTGTTTTTCTTTTTAGTTTGTCACCATCATCCTTGCTGGACACACCTATTTGAGAGAGCCAAAGTTATGCTATGATTTGTTAGAATTGTTATATGTGCTTCACTTAAAAAAATTTGAGCTATGGAATTGCTCTAGTGCTTCACTTGTATCTTTTTTAGCATGATGTGCTTTAAATTTTGAAGAAATATGCTCTCATTCTTCACTTAGATCTATTTGAGAGTTTGTAAATTTTTTGAAGAAATTCTCTCATGCTTCACTTATATTATTTTGAGAGAAGAAAATTTTTATTCTCATGTTCTTCACTTAAATTTGTTTGAGATTGTAAAAAGCAATTGCAACATATAAAATTAGTCTCAAAGTGATAGATATTCAAGAGGGATATAATAAAAATTTCATGAAGATCATTGGACAAAATAAACTTGATTCTTTGTAATAGTTTTGAGACATGATGATAGTAATATGTGAGTCATGTTGGTGAGTAATTATGCTTTATTAAGAATATTGGTGTTAAGGTTTGTGATTCCCTATGAAAGCACGAAAGTCAATAGTTATGCAATGAAATTACATCCTACTTGTGGTGCATTATTCGGTGTTAGTTATGCTTAATGCTCGTTTATGTGAATTTTCGTTTCTTGGTTGGTTGCTTCTCAATCTTCTTGCTAGCCTCCACTTGTACTAAGTGGGAATACTACTTGTGCATCCAAAATCCTTAAACCCACTTTTGCCATATGAGTCTACCATACCTACCTATATGCGGTATTTCCGTGCCGTTCTAAGTAAATTTGTATGTGCCAACTCTAATTTTCAAAATGAATTTCTTTTTTGTGTGCCCGTACCGCTCATGAAGCGGCAGGGGGTGGCCAATATGTTTCCATGCTAGATGTGTTATTCTCAATATGAGTGTTTATTCACTTGTCATTGCACAAGAGTGTGGCGGTAATAGGGATGCCCAGTCCCGAAATGAAAAAGAAATTTATTTTATGTTGTCAAATAATAAATTCCTTGGAAAGTGTTGGTATGGAAGGCACCCGTGGATACAGCTAGCCATGGATTGTGAAAGAATGGTGGAAAAAGGAATAAACTTTATTCTATGTTTGGGAACCGCCTATGATGTATCTATAATGGAATGTATTGGGAACTACTCGGTCGTTTTCGTTGACAGGAAAAGCATGCCTCTCAAAAAATTTATCTCTCAATTTAAGCTTTGAGCTCTGGCACCTCCACAAATCTCTACTTCCCTCTGCGAAGGGCCTATCTATTTACTTTTATGAAATTTTTATTTTTACTTGTGTCTCCATCTTCTCTTATAAAACACCAACTAGGGAGCTCTATGATCATACTTGAGCATTGGATGTAGCTAATATTAGAGTGTGTTTCGTGAAATGGATCAATGATTGAGCATGATGCAATGGTACAGCGAGGTGCTATACAAACGGTTTTTAACCCCTTTCCGCGATGGCATTTTGAACCGTTGCCAAGTGAGTGTGAGCGATAGGGGGTCCTTCCCACACGACCCAAAAACCGTCGGGGATAGGGAGCCATGATGCATACAGTTGTCCCTATAAAACTGTTTCTGATATCTCGAATGTCCCAAACGCTTCATCCTTGCAAATCATTTGTGCTCGCATTGCCATCGCAGTCGGTATTCTGTGCTGCTACGTTTACGATGCGCGACCCATCACAAATAGTTCATGATTATAGAACATGTACGATAAGCAGACAATCACTCACATTTACTTTTCCTCAACTGTATGCGATTCGATGTAAGAGCGCATATAGTTGTCCCTATAAAACTGTATGCGAAGCTTGAATACATCCCACATGATTCGTCTGTCGTACCCACATCGGATGAAGACCTATCACATGTGTTCTTCTATGACCAAACGTTTGTTATGCGCACAACATCATAAACAGTCCATAATTGCCAAGCGTGTGTGATAAGGTGACTTTCGCAAACATTTAATAAGAAGGAACTATGTGCGATGCTGTTGTTAATCGCACACATTTTTTCTTGGCTGATCGTGTGTGCAGTAGAGATTGATCGCACACGTAGTGGATCCGAGAAACGTGTCTGATCTCCATGTCTATCGCAGATGTTTTGCTTTCACAAACCGTGTGCAGTGTAATCCCTAATTTAATCCCTGCATTTAAAAATTATATATTTTGAATTTTAAAGTAGGCAATCACTTATTTCATATCGAACCATGTTTATTAGAAATATAGGTTCAACCACAAATGCATAATTTGGTGCACAGGTACATATACTGAAGAACTACAAAAGCACCAAGTAAAGAATGATGAACCACTGTTGTACTAACGACTGTAAAGAGAGAGGCAAAATACATTCTGGTTGCTGAAGAAGGTGAAGCGGAACGCCCATATTGTGCCCTCCTCCATGCGTAATGTGCGCACGACTCTAGGCCAACCCCTTGTGATGGCTGCCCGTCCATCCTTCACTGTCTTCATTAGGACTTCTCGATGCTCATTGTAGTCTGGATGAAATACTTTAACCTTCATTCCATGTCCACCAATCATGTACTTTGCGAGGTAATCTTGAGTAAACTGCTTTGGGAACCACTGCGAACGAAAAAGATCCAGACATTATTGTCTAACAACTCATTATGGGCAGTAAAAAGAGAAGTCTGCAGAGTTTGTAGTGACCATCCTACAGCTCACTATTGTGTTGGATAGAGCGTAAACAAATAATTTGCTTGCCACCGTTCGCATCTTTTTGATAATAATCCTTATTAGTTTCCTCACTTGTTGCTTGTTCATGAATATCTCATTGCCCCATACGCAAAAAGGGTCGATGCGTGGATCTTTGCCAAGGGCATATGTACCTACAAGCAACAAGTCAATATTAGAAGCTAACAAGTGTCCAGGCTTGGATCTATATGCACTACATTATGGAATGACGGGGGGAGTACAAGCCGAGGGATGAAACTAACCTCGGCGGAAAATGCTGGCCACTCCCGTTGTTGTCCTGCATAAGTAGTGGAAAGGCATGATAAGTACAACAAACTTAACATCAAACAAATATAGCAAAGGTAAACAACATCATCTCCAAATGATAGCTTGAATGTGTTGGTTTCAGCATGCTGTTAAAGCAAATATAAAATGGAAGGGAATGTTACCTACAACAGGCTTAACAGCAATCAAATATTGCAATTCAAACTGGTATTGTTGAAAATGAATAAAACATAGGTCATGCTTAAACATCACACTGGATAAATGTGTAAAACTGAAATAAAGGGCATGTGTTAACTACACCAGGCATAATTGGAACCAAATATAGTTGTTCAAACTGGTATTGATGAAATCGAGCGGCACAGTTCCGACTTTCACAAAATGAACATCACATTGTGAATGACTGAAATAATTAAACAAGGAATAAATGATCAGTATAACAACCAAATATAGCCATTGAAAACTGGACAGAGTCTCACGGCAACCAACCTAACAAGCAAATACAAATAAATAGGGCATATGCTTGAAAACTGGACAAATGCTCACTGCAACCAACCTAACAAGCAAATATAGATAAACAAGGCATCTGCTTGAAAACTGGACAAATGCTCACTTCAACCAACCTAACAACCAAATACAGATAAACAAGGCATCTGCTTGATAACTGGACAAATGCTCACTGCAACCAACCTAACAACCAAATACAGATAAACAAGGCATCTACTCACTATAAACAACCAAATATAGCCATTCATGAAACTGAAGTGGACAATTCATACTTAAACATCACATAGCCCTATTGAACATTACATTTTTGCATAACTGAAATAATTAAACATGGCACAGTTAAAACACCCCATGGCAAAAGCTACTACAACAAAGGGTACGGGTTGGCAAGCTAGAAAAGGTAACAGCGGTATAGCGAGGTGCTATAACAGTTTTTAACCCCTTTCCTCGACGGCATTCTAAACCGTCGCCAAGTGAGTGTGTGTGATACGGGGTCCTTCCCACACGACCCAGAAACCGTCGGGGATAGGCCCTCCGGTCACACACGCTGGGCAAAATGAGATCGTGTGCGACGGGTGAGCGATCAAATACGGTTATACATATAGTTGTGTTAAAAAATACAATTATATAGGCCCAATCGTTTTCGGTCGTAAGTACATGCCACACATTCAGTCCCAGAAAAATGTTTCCGTACGTATGTACAATCAACATAGTTAATCCAAGGAATATGTTTCCGTTCGTATGTACATCCCACACAGTCAATCCAAGAAGTACGTTTCCGTTCATATGTACATCCCACACAGTCAATCCAGGGAAAACGTTTCCGTTCGTACGTACATCACACACAATTTTCCCCATTAAATCGTTTGTGATAGCGTTGTCATTGCAGACGATATTAACAATTTTACCGTTTGGGTTATTGAATGCACCACACACGGTGCGTAGAAGAAACTGTGTGGCATCGCCTATCCATCAGACACACTTTTTATGTGGTAAACGTTTGCACATGGTGGCATAATGCAAACAGTTTTCAAGAGGAAGTCGTGTGCGATTGTTCATTGATCCAACACGTTTTATTCCTAGAAACTGTTTGCGTTGTCTGAGGTCATCGCCCATGGTGTTTTCTCAATAACCGTTTGCAATATAAACCCAACTAGCAGGCTAATTAGCCTATTATTAATAATCCATTTATTAATCTAATTGACATTTCATATTAAGCACACAATATATTTCATTTTCGTATTAAGGAAGCAGGATTTCATAATTGAAATACATTAGAGTACAACATCATATAGCTTCAGCACTCAGCTACCTATTACACAACTGCACTAGCACTAAGTTTCACATGCAACATGTATAAGCTTTTGAAATTAGCATCATAGACGGTACATAGACAAATGAATCTCATCTGGAAACTTGCTGAAGCGGAAGGCGAATATTGAGCCTTCATTGATGTTGAAGGTCTTTGCAACTTTAGGCTAGTGCCTATGGATGATTGACCGTCCATCCTTCGTCCTTTTTAGGAAGACTTCAATATTGAACCGTGGGTGCTGTATGAATACCTTCCTCGCCTCCTGACCATACAGGTGGTTTGAGAGGTAATCATCAGTGAACTGCTTTGGAAAGGCATGAAAACAAGGATATGCATAAATATCTTCTCTAGATTTGAAATGGCGTGAAGGAATTAAAAAGACAAGGTATAACAGTTAGTACCATCCTCTAGTGAACTGATGTCTTCTTCATTGTGCAGACAAAGATCTTGTTGTTTTTTGTTGCTAATTTCTTTATCCTAACAATCTTTCTGAGTTTCTTGACTTGACTGATATTCGTGGACAACTCGTTTCCCCATATGCAAAAAGGGTCGAACAGTGGGTCAAAACCTCTGACAGCAGGACCTACATGTGCAAGACCAAATTGTTAAAAACCTAATATTTAAAAACAAGAAGTGGAAAGGTGTGTTATTAACTGCAACATTCCTAATATTTAAAAACAAGCAAACATAGTCATTCAAACTTGTATTGTGCAGGTCTAAGTACACTAGTTATTGGCCCTGTTTGGATCCATGGGTTAGAGTTAGTTTGAGCTAGTTTGGGCTCAAATAGCCCTAAAGTATCCAAACATGAGGGCTAGTTTGAGCTAGTTGCGTCTAACCCACCCAAAACAACTATCCCACCCAAGAGGTGCTAATTGGGGCTAGTTCTCCTAGTGCATTTATTGTCAATCTAACACTGTCATCCAAACACCTCTTTATCTAGAGTTAGTTTAGGGTTAGTCATATTGTTGAGTATCATTGTTATTTAGGAAACGTAGGATAGCGTAGGATTTATTCTACCTTGACTTGTACTCCAAGATGACCATGTACTCCTATATATATGCCCACGAGGCTCAAGCAATACAAATCAACTATTCCACCAATCTCTCTCTCTCTCTCCCTTTTAACTGTCATGAGCTAGAAACTAACTCTAACCTCTAGCTAAGTTAGAGTATCCAAACAGTGCCATTGTTAAATCAAATGGAAAGGTGTGTTAAATACTCCCTCCGATCCTTTTTACTCTGCATATAAGAATTGTCTGAAGTCAAACTTCATAAAGTTTGACCTTATTTATATGAAAAAATATCAACATCTACCATGCTAATGTTATACAATATGAAAATTTAAGTCATGACACATCTACTGATATTGATTTCATATTGTGAATGTTGGTATTTTTTCTATAAATTTGGTCAAACTTTACAAGGCTTGACTTTAGACAAATCTTATATGTGAACTAAAAAGATTCGGAGGGAGTACAACATGCTTAACAGCAACCAAATATGGTCATTCATAGTGCTATTGTTAAAATTGGTATTGATGAAATTGAACTGCATAGTTCATACTAGCACATATAGAACATCACACTGTGAATAGCTGAAATAAACAAGGCATACTACGAACAACCAAAGATGGAAAATGAAACTGGACATATGCTAACTACAAACAACTGAACAACCGAAAACTGTAGAAATAAACAAGGCGTAATGCAAACAACCAAATATAGCAATAAATACTGGACAGGTTCTCACTACAAAAGGGGTTCGAGAAAACAAATCATGGGTTTCCTCACTTGTCACAGATTGGCTCCTCCTCGTGGTCGCCGTCGATGAGGTCTGACTTGCCAGCTGAGGATCCCAAGCCAGTGTCGCAGAACGTGTCCTTCAGAAATGACAAAAGGGGCTCCATGGCGATGAAGGATGGCAAATTGTTCATAACAAGCCGCAGGAGATCAGTGGCAGGGCCATCGATGAGATCGACGGCTGTCGAACCCGAAGGGTTGGGGGTGGGCAACTTAACCTTTCACATAGCCCACGTCAAGCCATCGCTGTCGACGACCTCGATGTCGTAGTCGGTGTCTGCGACATACCAGAACACTCTAGCCCACTGATTGAAAGGCTCCGTCCAGGTCCAGTGATCATCATCAGCTTCCTCGGCGGCCACCTCACCGACGTCAGGCAAAGAGGCCGCGGTAAAGCTCTTTTGGTCCATTCGCTCCTCAAGCTCCCCGGGAAGCGTAGCCGGGCTTAGTCTACGACGCTCTAGAGTGGGGGAGCGGGGTGGGGATGGGGATCTGTGGGAAAGGGGGCATTTCGCAGGCGTCATCTAAGAAACTCAGGGCTGCGAGGGTATGTATATCGGTGGGTAAACTGCACGGGCAAACCGGCAGAGGTTGACGATGGAGGCAGTGCGGCGGCGGCGGCAGTGGCGACCTAGCTAGGTTTCGAGCGAGGGAGGGGTGGTGTGTATGTGTGTGAGCGGGGGATTTGGGGTGAGCGAAGGATTTGGGGTGTGTGCGTGTGTGGAGGGGGTCCAAGGTGGTGTTTGAGGAAATGTCGCGGGTACTAAAAATTTTACTAGGCAGGAGTAAAATGGCGGGGTACTAAAAATTTGGATCAAGGGATTGAAGCAGAGCGGGGCGGGAGTAACGAACATCACACATGGTTAAAACATAATAATCGTGTGCTATCAAACAAAAAACCACTCCAACCGAGCAGATATTTTTCGGATTGCGAGGGATGCAGGCAGGAGTAAAATGCCGAGGCTACTGAAAATTTGGATCTACTGATTGAAGAAGAGCAGGGTAACAGACATCGCACGCGGTCCACACATACTAAACATGTGCTATCAAACAAAAAACCATCTAGGCAGGTAGATATTTTCGAGATTGCGAGGGAGTAGATATTTTCGAGAGGGGGAGGGAAGCCTCGTGGAGCCCAATCTACTGTGATCATGTGGGTGACAGGGGTAGGGGTGCGGCACACGGGTAGTCTTAGGGAACCGTGTCTATTTCATACCCGATCGCAGACAGTTGCTGCGTCCGACTCATCTGCTGTTTATAAATTTGGCGGAAAAATGCGGGAAAGGGTCAGAACACGAACACACTTGCATGTGGACCAAATATATGTATGAAAAGGGTGGTTTGATGTTCAAATACCCAATGCACAACTTTGATGTGGCACCTATCGCACAAAGCACACGTTATTATTGCTAGCCCCTCCCCCCCCCCTCCCACGCAGACACACTTCGTGTTGGCGGGAGGGGAATCCTAGCTATGAACGCATGCCCCCAATTACCTAGGTCTGACATCTCACCCTACCGTAACACAAAACCGAAAGGAGTACATCATGGTCAACCCTCACCCCCCTTTGCTTCCGATCAAATGTGGACCGTGTGTGGGCCCACAAATGTGTTCTTCTGGCGTTGGATGGGTGAGACCACATACGAACCACACCTGCGGGTGGCCCGATGTGTGTGTGTGTGTGAAAAAGATGTGGTGTGATATCTAAATAACCAAATCACAAATTTGATGTGGCACATGTGCATCGCAAATTAACCGGACATCCCGGACCCCACAGAGGTTCATCTAGTGCGAAGTAGTACTGCGCCCCCCCCCCCCCCCCCCCCCCCCGCGCACACACACACACTTTGAGTCAATGGAAGGGGGCATCTCACCAAGGCGTATTGTAACACTGACCAAGAAGAATCACCACCTTGGTCGTATAACCTCTCTTGTTGTTGGGTCAAAGTAATGCATGGACATCCACACGCGGCCCCACAAATAGGCTAGCTTGTTGCCGATAACAACACGAGGGAGTGCCTAAAGCGAACCACCTCGTGCATGTGGCCAAAACATATATGTGTGAAGTGTCATGTGGTGTTTGAATATACCCAATGCACAACTTTGATGTGGCACCATGCTTTTGGAACCTGAAAGTGTCGTGGTGGAACACGATCACCTATGGGGCCATCAGCCCCTTATGGTTCGGCAGGGGGGAGATCATGTAGCACAAAGAGCGGAAGCCATGGAACAGCATGACGGTGGTGATGCTGGTGGTTTTTACCCAGGTTCGGGCCGCTGAGAAGCGTAAAACCCTACTCCTGCTTTGGTGGATTGAAGGGAGGACCATAGTGTAAACGCGACGCTCAAGCCTGGCAAGGTCGCCTCAGGGAGAACAGCTACGCGCGTATGAGTGTACAAGGGTCCGAATCCTTTTTTAGGTTGCCATGGCCCTCCTTTTGTAGGCTAAGGGGTTACCACAGTGGCAAAACAGTCATTATCTACTGATTAGATAGCCAACAGTGCTATCATACCTAACTCTGGCAGTTAGGACAAAGTGCATTAAATGCACTCCCAGGTGTCACGCTGAGGATGCAACCCGGCAGGCCTGCCGCGCCGCTTAATCATCTTCTACCTGTCTGCATGACACGTCTCTGGACGGGTGTCATATAGGGGGGATCTCCCTTCCAAATGGCTGCCACGTGCCAAATGACAGCCACTTAATCACTTGGGGGCTCGACACCACACTGATAAGTGACTTGCGTCGCTGTGCGGTGGAGCGGTGGAGTCTTGGCAGAGATATTTGCCCTTGGCGGCCCCGGCAAGCTTGCCGGGGAAATCTTGGGACTTGTTCGTGCTGAGGCCTCGACCTGACCAGGCTCGCCTGCCCGGTAAGGGAGGTCTTTTCTTAGTGACATCTTGCTCCCTTGGCTAGTCTTGGTCTTCTTGATCCGCCCTTTGATTCCTCAAAGAGCTATCTCTCTGGCTTGGTTTCGTCTTGGGAGCTTGGCGCTGTTGGGTTGGAGGCCTACTGTCCGTGCACAAGTCCGGGGAAACATATACCCCTATTTGTGTACCCCAACAGAAGCCCCTAGGCCTGAGCCATACGTGTCACCGGGCATGTTGGGTTAGGCCTCAAACAGTGCACGGACACGTGTCGAGGAAGTGCTGCGCATGCAACGGTTTGTTATGATGACCAGTCAACTCAACGTCCACTCCGCGTAATTACCGCAGGTCATGGGGTCGTGGGACTATAGCAATTAATGTAAAATGGTAACTTCCTGAGAGAAAGTAGCGAAGAGCCACCCCCCCACGTTCGTTCCTCATAAAAGAGAAAAACGCGAAAGGGCGCTCCTCATTCGCATCCGTTTCTCCCTCCATCATGTTCCTCCTCAAGCCAAGCGACCACTCATCTGCCCACACTCACCTCCAATGCCTCATCCGGTCTTCCACCCTTTCCACAGCCCCGAAGGATGGGAAAGAAAGCCGCCGCCGCAAGGGGGAAGCGAGCGACGACTGCAAAGGAAGTGGCAGCGGAGGGGAAGAAGAAGAGAGCGGCGGAGTTGGATAGGAAGCGGCAAGAGGATGTGGTCTTCTTTCCGTCGAGCTTAGACAGCAATGCCTTGGTCGCAAGGTATGCGTACATGTGGGGGAGGGAAGTCCCAAAAGGGCATGGCGCGCCCGTGGTCTTGCTAGAGGGGAAGGAGGGTCCGCCAAATTCGTACTGCTTCTTTTGCGCGTACTTTCTCTGCGGCCTCAGCCCCCCTTTCTCAGATTTCTTCGAGGCGATGATGGTGGTGTACGGATTCCATCTTTTGGATTTCACGCCAAATGCAATGGCGTGCATGGCGATTTTTGCCCATCTGGGCGAGAACTTCATCGGAGTTGCCCCCAATGTGGATCTGTTCACGCACTTCTTCATCCCACGGGTCAAAGACAGGACTCACCGCTCAGGGAATATAAGTTGGATCCCCCGAGGAAAAAGGAATGTTTGGGATTATCTTCCTGGCCAGCAGTGTGGCAGATGGGAAGAATGGAGGGCGGACTGGTGCTAGATTTAGGATGCGGATGCTCCAAAGTACTGCCTAGCGCGGATGGAGTGCGTCGCGCACGGCAGCGATTGTGGGAAGCCAGGCCTTAGTGACGACAGGCTTCGCCCGGCGCTGAACAGGATCGCTTGTCTCAAGGCTACCGGGCTAACCATCAAACAGGTGGGGGCTGATTTCCTCCGACATCGCATCTCGCCACTGCAGAAAAGGGACAGGTTCGCCTGGCGGTATGGAGATGCCACGGACAGGATGCGCCTATATCCAGGCCACACGATCAATTTATCGATTTATGGCCATGGCTGGCTGTGTGAACAGCTATTCGGTAGCCTTGGGCTATTCAAATTGCAGGCAAGGGTTGTCCCGCTGAATATCAACTCTGCGCTGGACCAGATTTTGAAGTGGATGCCTGACTGCAACGCTTATGGAATTGAGGTTGATTGGCAACTACCTGAGCTTGATGCGAAGATCTAGTGGGTTTCCAATCTGGAAGAAAGGGCTTCCAGGGTGGAGGGTAACATGTTCAAGCGCACCTCCACGATAGAAGCAGAGTTCATCAGGAGGCGGATTGAGGAGGACAAGGCGCTTCGAGCTACCGGGAAAGCAAGGCCCGGAGGAGAGGAGGAGGAAGATGAGGAGGAGGCCAAAGACGAAGGCTCTTCCCATGGTAGGAGCGAGGGGCACGCTGCGGAGGAGGCTGCCTGGGATGAGTCTGCCAGGGCCGAAGCCCTTTATGCCGCGGCAGCAGAAGCCCAAGAAGGGGATGAGACCGAGGAGACGGAGCACCCCGAGGAGGAGTGGCTCGCAACGGGCCCTCAAGCCCCGGAACCAGACTTGGAACAGCGACCTCGTAGGCAGGCCAACCGGGGAGAAGTGGCCCATGTTCCTGCGCCCGTCACCAAGAGGGTGAAGAAGATCGCCTCTAAGGGCGACAGGCCGAACGTGGTGTGCCGCCATTCTTCTCGCCTTTCTGAGGCCAAGACCCCTCCTGCCAAGCGGCAAGTGATCACAGGGGTCGACCCCAGCTCCCAATCAAGCTCGAGCTCCTCGCGCAGCTCATCCTCGCCGGAGGCCCTGGCCCCTCAAAAGGGCTCGAAGTTGCCGGGAAGCACTGCTCCCCCAAATCTGAAGAGGAGCAGAGCGACCCCACCACCTATGGGGTTTGCGCTGGGCTCCATGCTCATCGATTCAGAGTAAGGATAACACTATCTTCCCTTATCGAAGCATCATGCACTTGTTGGTTTGCTGATCCAATCTTGTTTGTTGTCTTTCACATAGACAAAGACGAAACCCTCATCCACCGGGCTAAATGATCCAAGCAAGCGGAGTCATCGGGGCCTTTGGAGGGCACAGGTTTGGCGGGAGGTAGCACGAATGATCCAGCGCCGAGCCCCCGGCCCAGCCCCCGGCATGAAGGTATGGGATAGGCTTCTCCCGCCAGGGAAGGCGTGGAAGAGTGTGTCCCATCTCCTGCCAAGGGAGAGAGGGAGATCGTCCAGAGCGAGGCTCTCCAGGAGGGGCCCACCCTACCCGATGTTCAAGCCGAGAAATCTCCGGCAAGGGCCTCCATTGAAGGATCGGCCCATGCCTATGTTAAGGCTACCGAGGAAGGGGGCGAGGGTCATGCCCCGGCAGCTGATGTTGCCGGGGAAACCGATGTCCTCCCATGCCAAATAACTCCGGGTAATCCACTTACTCTTTGTTTTTCGTTGCTTGCGCTACTTTGCTCTGAATCTCTGACTCACCGATGTATGTTATGTCTTTGTCATTGCCTGCCACTCTTGCTTGCAGTTCCATTGGCCGAGGAACCAGAGCTGTTGGAAGAAGTGGCCAGTATCGACAAGGATGTTTCTGAATAGGCCGCCAAGCTTGCTGCTGCGGAGGGCCAGGAACATACTGCCGGGGATATCCAAGAGGCCCCAAAGGAAGCAGAGAAGATCCCCGGTAGCGTGCCAGGATCGGAGGTAGTGGTTGAAGAGAAAGTTCCCCTTCAAACTATGAGCCCTCCTCCCCAGTTTGGCACCTCGGCCGCGGCCCTACAGCCATCTTTGAGCAAGCTGGCATTGGTTCTTGCCCAACCTGGACTCGGAGCCCCCGGCTCATCGGCGACAGTAAATGCAGACCTTGATGAAGAGATCCAGCGCATCGTGGCGCCGCTGTTCCAGTGAGCTGAAGAGGCTGATGATTCAGCTAGTGCAGCCATGGACTTGTCCATCCTGGAGTCCGTGGCAACAGGCATCAAGGACATGCAGAGCAGATACAGCCTGAAGTGGCAGGCGATCAAGGAGCAGCGCAACTCCACCAGTCTCATGGATCAAAAACTGAGGGACAAGAGAAGTGAACTGCACAAGTGGCATAGCAAGCAGTTCCAAACCCTTCTGCAGCAATAGGAGGTGATAACCATGGCGAAAGAGGATGTCGCTGCCCGGGAAGTCCGTTTGGCGGAGCGCGAAGCGCTTCTGAACGCCAAGGAGGAAGACATCTCTTCCCGGGAAGGGAACCTCGAGGCCACCCTCCGCAACAAGGACGGAGAACTGGAGGCCCTTGTCCAGCAGCGCACCAAGGATCTGGAGGATAGGCGCAAGGCGGCCCTTGACACACTCACCCTTGACTCTGCTGCCCAGCTGAAGAAGATTGTTGATGATCTTGTCGCTGCATCCATTGCCAAGGCTGATCTCGATCAACAGGTGGCCAAACTGACAAAGGACCTTGCCAGGAGCGCCATGGAAATTGTGGCTCTCAAGGAGAAAGTGTTAAAGGCGGAGATTCTTCTGAAGGAGGTGCAATCGCAGCTTTCCTCCTAGAGCCAGGACCTCGAGACTGCCAACGTCACTATTACTAACATGAAGGCAAGGCTTGGCACCTTGGAGAGCGGAATCGAGTCTGCCGGAGCTCGTGAGAAGCAGTTGATGAAGGACTTGGATAACGCGAGAATCCTTCGAAAGGACGCAGAGGACAAACTGGCGAACCAAGTTGAGCAGCATGACCTCTGGATCAAGAATCTGGTTGATATTGCCGAGCACCTCTCTGCTCAGATCGCAACGATGGATATGAAGAGTTGGGCCTTCTCAGTCAACAGACATGAGGTTCCAAGCGTCAAGCTAGTGCTCTTCTTCGAAGGCTTGATCGAAGGGCTGAAGACCTACGAGGAAGAAAGAGCCGCTTGTTTTGCAAACGAGTCTCGAAAGCTTGCCCGTGATGCCCTCTTCATGGTCTTGAGCAACCTCGCCTATCGCCATCTAGACCTCAACCTTGCCGATGGCTTCAGGAGGCTACCAGCAGGTGCCGATGTTTCTGCTGCTGAGGAGAAGGCCGGTCCCTTCGCCGACAAGGTTCTCTCCATCCCCAGGGTCCCAGAAGACCGCCAAGCACAGCCTTGAATCATTCTTGTCGCTGTGGCGCCCTGTAACAAAACATAATGCATGTCTCATGTTTAGGCCCCGTACTGTATTTGCTTTTGCTCTTGTTGAACTGGTGTCAAATTAAGTTTAAGTGCATGCTATCCCTCTTGTGTTTTACCCATGGATGTTCATATGGTTAGCTTCTTTCTGTGTGTTCGGGTTGCCCGCCAGCAGCATGCTACCGCAATTGCTGTGAGGAGCGGGTCCTTTGCATTCAGCTGGCGAGGACATGCCCTGGCAGGTTTTTCCTTAGGAGTCTTTGACGCTGCCGCCCACTTCGTTGAGCAAGCTCAAAACAAAGCAGGGGCGTAGACAAATACAGCAAGGTACCGTCACACGGAAGAATTAACCATACAAAAAAAACTTGGTTGTCCGAGGGATAAGCAAATGCATCTTTTGGAGAAAAAGTCAGTGGACATGTTGACTTAGCTTTTGTTCATGCTTCCCTCCTTCCTTAGTCACGGTCGTTCATCATGTCCGTATATCTTGAGAGGACAGCGTTTGCGTATCTGCCTCAGGTCTGTAAAATTAACAACGGCAAACATGTGCAAGAAGAAAACTTGGTAGTTTATTAGTTGCACGTCCACCCCCGGCAAGGATCGGAGGGGATAACAGAACACTTGCAGGTGATAATGCACGGTGAAAAGGAAGGATCGGCTCCTCTCTCCTCCTCCTTACACTGTTTAACGATATCACGGCTACGGGCATAAAGGTCACGCTGGCGCGGACGGCCCTTCCGGAGCATGCTTGCCGGGGCGTCAATCAACGGATTCGCACCAGTGTTTCACTCAGGATTTTCCCTTGGCGGGGTAAATGCTAGATCGAGTTCTGCGTGGGCTTATCAACGTTGATGATGCTGCCCCCGCATGGTTCAATCATCGATGAGCGAAAGTGGAGGAGGAGGAGGCCATATACCATATTTCCTGCTTGCCCCAGTGATTCCCTCAGGCACCGGGTACGTCTTGCGAGAACTCGCAAGGAGGATGGCGTCGCCGCGTGCCTTGCTTCTTTCCTTCGGATAGGGGCAGCATGGTGGCCACGCCATGCGAGCTGTCCGGGGTCGTCGCATCACTACCACCTTCCATTCCCACCGCCGCCACGGTTGCGGTGGATATGGGCGACATGATCTGGGTAGGATGGAACGAGGGAGTGATGTCGTCTTTCTCCTCCGAAGTTGTTGACGGTGTGAGCGTCGACGCTGATGATGGTGCAGCTTGACGCGCTGTTCACGACCTCGGGTTCGTGCAAGTGCCACCCCCAACCTGGCGCGCCAAAGATGTCGTGGTGGAACACGATCATCTATGGGGCCATCAGCCCCTTGTGGTTCGGCAGGGGGGAGATCACGTAGCACAAAGAGCGGAAGCCATGGAACAGCATGACGGTGGTGATGATGGTGGTTTTTACCCAGGTTCGGGCCGCTAAGAAGCGTAAAACCCTACTCCTGCTTTGGTGGATTGAAGGGAGGACCGTAGTGGAAACGCAGCGCTCAAGCCCGGCAAGGTCGCCTCGGGGAGAGCAGCTACGCGTGTATGAGTGTACAAGGGTCCGAATCCTTTTTCAGGTTGCCATGACCCTCCTTCTATAGGCTAAGGGGTTACCACAGTGGCAAAACAGTCATTATCTACTGGTTAGATAGCCAACAGTGCTATCATACCTAACTCTGGCAGTTAGGACAAAGTGCATTAAATGCACTGGTAGGTGTCATGCTGAGGATGCAGCCCGGCAGGCCTGCCACGCCGCTTAATCATCTTCTACCTGTCTACATGACACGTCTCTGGACAGGTGTCATATAGGGGGAATCTCCCTTCCAAATGGCTTCCACGTGCCAAATGACAGCCACTTAATCACTTGGGGGCTCGACACCACACTGATAAGTGACTTGCGTTGCTGTGCGGTGGAGCGGTGGAGTCTTGGCGGGGATATTTTCCCTTGGCGGCCCCGGCAAGCCTGCCGGGGAAATCTTGGGACTTGTTCTTGGTGAGGCCTTGACCTGACCAGGCTCGCCTGCCCGGTAAGGGAGGTCTTTTCTTAGTGACATCTTGCTCCCTTGGCTTGTCTTGGTCTTCTTGATCCGCCCTTTGATTCCTCAAAGAGCTATCTCTCTGGCTTGGTTTCGTCTTGGGAGCTTGGCGTTGTTCGGTTGAAGGCCTACTGTCCGTGCACAAGTCAGGGGAAACATACACCCATGTTTGTGTACCCCGACAGAAAGTCCCCACACGGAGCGATGTGTATGCAAGCCCTCGAACTTAGGTCTCGAATCTCACCATGATCGACGTACGACTATACGGTAACACGAACCAAGAGAAGAAGAATCCACCCTGGTAACCTTTTTCGTGTTGTTGGTCGAAGTGATGGACGTCCACGCGGGCCCATGAATATATAGGCCGTCGATGATAACCAAGCGAGGGAGAGTGTCCAAAGATAACCACTGCATGCATGTGCCCCAAACATATGTATGGACATGCGTGATGCATGCATATATGTTTGAATACCAAAAGCACAACATTTTGATGTGGCGCGTGCATGCATCAAAAAACACACAGTCCCCACACAGATCTGGTTCAGGACGCATCGCATGCTCGCCCTCCCCCCACTTCGATCCGGTGGGAGGGATTCGTGCATACACATGCGCTCAAAGTATAATATGTTATCTCTCAAATCATGACATGCATGTACCGTACCGTATAAGATGAACCAAAATTTAATCCCCTCCTAATTATAAGTCCAATTAACCTCTATCGCTATCGGTCAAAGTGATTGACCAAGCGGGTACACACAGATCGATGGACGAAGCATCTCGCCGATACCTCCGTGAGTGAGTGCTAGACGACAACCGCCATCGCTTGCTTGTGGGCCAAACACATGTATGGAGATGTGTGGTTGTGATGTTTGAATACCTAATATATATGCAAAACTTTGATATGGCACCTGCCTCAGAAACCTTTAAGTCCCCCAAACGAACTGAGGTTCATGACATGCAGTATATATATGCTGGGCCCCCTCCCGTCTTCGACGCGTAATATATACTCCTACGTACCGTAACACAAACCGAAAATAACCCTCCTTGTTCGTCAAATTACCTTTCTCGTTGTGTCATATATTAGATGGACGACGACCTCACGAGCCCATGGAGGGAAGCGTCGCCGGCAAATGAGTGACAACCATCGTCTGCACGTGGCCCAATGTGTTGGTGATGTTTTTAATACCCAATATGCACAACTTCTTTGTGGCACCTGCCTCGGAAACCGAAAAGTCCCCACACGGAGCAAGATCGTTCATGACGTGTGTGTAGTATGTGCTACCCCAGCCCCCTCCTCCCCTCTTCGACGCGTACTATATACTCCTAACGCAACACAACCCAAGAAGAAACCTCCTTGTTGGGTTAAAGTGATGGAGGACAACCTCGCGGGCCCACGGATGGAAGCATCGCACGCGAGTGAATGTCCTATATGATGTGTAGTATATGTTGCCCCCGGCCACTCTCTTCAACGCGTACTATATATATACTCCTACCGTACGTAACAAAAACCAAAAAATGACCATCCTTGTTAGTCAAATTAACCTCTCTCACCGCATGTCATAGTGCTGGACGGTGACCTCGCAGGCCCACAGAGAGTGTCACACGCGAGTGAGTGTCCTAGGACCACCGCGTGCATGTGGCCCAAAGATGCATGTCAAACTTTTTCTGCAGCGAATATGCGACCAAAGGAGTTTAGTGTTAAAAATTGAAAAAAATAGATAACATTTGTCCGTTTTAATACATTGATTGATTTCCCAGGGAATTAATGTGCAAAAATCAAATTTGATCTACATGAGACCCATGATAGTGCACGAAAATGGATTGCAAAATCATACGCATACATGTCCCTGGGTGCATGTTTAGTCCCCATGCAAGAAATTTCTAACATCGAGAATCTTGATTTTAAAATCCAGTAAATCCAAAACTAAGTTGAAATTCACGAAACTTATCGTGGTGTCATATGGACACCAATAGACTGTGATATTTTTTTTTCAAATTTGAGCAAATTTTGATATAATCTTCTTACAGACAGAAAAGTATCAATAATTATCAACCAATATCGCAAACAGACTCTTTATTCGAACCGTGTGCGTTAGACCAACAATGTATGTGCCGTGCTTCGGTTAAGCAATAAAGCGGCAGAATTAATCATCAAAAAGGAAAAATCAATATCATACGTGCCACCACGCGTCCCGTGTACCGTACGAGCATGCGTGAGTTCACGAGACGCATGCTAGCAGTCCGCCGCGCAGGCAGACCGGGAGGCCGACGCATGTGCGTGTTCGCTACGCACTCACCATGGGGCGTGCTAGTAGCTGTGTGAAATGACAATAGGCATGCCAGCAGTCCGCTGCGCAGGCTCACCGAGAGGCGAGCCAGCCCTTTGACCGTCGCCCACCTCGCTCCTATCGCGCCCGATCCGCTGGTCATAATAGGTGGCCGCACCCCCCGTCCAAAGTTGTCACCGCCGCATGGAGTGTATTAGGATTTTGCCGAAGCGCACCATCGGAGGGAGTGGCGATGCCGGGGATGGTGAAGCACCCGTGCAACGCATGTAGCTAGGCGCAGAGGTTGCTGTCGCCGTCGACGATGTCTCGCGCAGGCAGCAGCGCGACCTTGACTTCAGTTGTACTATTTTTTTAGACATTAACTGTTTTCGGTCTTCAGGTCTATTTAGGCTAAAGGACATGGACAAAAAGGTATAACCAATCGGTGGCATAAGAAGCACCGGGATTTTCTCAGTTCTCATGACATTCGTTTGAGGACAATAACGCTGGAAGGATATGTATCCAACCATGCAAAACACTAGCTTTGTCACATTCTTCCTGTTGAATGCGAGAGTACTATTGTCCATGAGGATTAAGTTTAAAAAAAAACTTTCTCACGGATGGACACGTTGAACGGCATGAAAAGAAGTTTCAGTTGGACAAAAGGGCTTCTGAACGTGCTCGACTTCTATTTACAACAACTTGTCTTCATGTACCAGTAGATTTTCTGGCCCAGGATCTTGATTTTATGGATCAGACCGATCCATTTGATTGTGACTGCCGAAAGCTTTGGTTGAGTTAGTTGTTATTGTCCTGTTCAATCTGGATTTTGTGTAAACCTGATGAACAATTAATCATCATGCTTTTGTACCTTCTGTAAGATGGAGTTAGATATTGCTGCCGTTTTCAACTCGGCTTTGACCCATATTTTCTTTCATACAAACCGGAGCTTCTATCAAGAAGCCTCATGGTTCCGAGAGGGAACTTGGTCACATGATCTATGTGCGAAATGACATACGTTGTATCTTCCTGCCTTGATTTATTTTACAGAGGCAACATGCAACTGTGCTAAACATATGAAATTATTCAAGATTTGTTTCGCCTTTTTATACATTAATTTTCCTAGGCATTTTTTTCCAAATAGCCACCACGTTATTATTGCAAACGGTCGTATTAGTCCAACCGTGGGTGTTCAACTAACCATTTACTACCACAGACAGCGATTTGATTAGACGGGACGACTGTGAGCAGTCCGCCGCGCACGCTCACCATACCGGGAAGCGTGCCGTGAGAGCTGCAATTTATTGCTGGTTTTGGACTTTTGTTTCGGCCGCCTAGGGAAGGTACGTAGAACACTCCTCTGTTCTCATCTACAAGCACCGCCGCCGAGGATCGCCGCCTGCTACGAGATGGAGGATGAGCCGGCCAACAAGCGGGGGCGGGTCGAGCCAGAACCGCAAGAGCCTCCGGCGAACATGGACGTCATCAGCAGCCTCCCCAACAAGATGTTGGTAACCATCATATCCCACCTCCCCATCAAATCTGGCATGCGGACCACCGTTCTCTCGCAGCGGTGGCACCCCCTCTGGCACTCCACCCCCTGGACCTCATCATCGACCAAGAGTTCTACAGCAGGGAACAACAATGCCTGGACGCATTGTCCCACGTCCTCGCCATGCAACCTGGGCCGGTCAGACGCCTTCCTATAGCAGGTTCAGTCCCCACTGCAAGGCCGAACCCAGGTTTCACTACTGGTTCATATCCCCAGCCCTAGATCGGCTAGAGGAGCTCAGCTTTATAGTTGGGCGTCCGCGCTCGCTGCCGCCTGATGTCTACTACGCAACCTTTCTCCTTGTAGACATTGTTGGGCCTCCAAGTGCAGAGTTTTGTAGGACAGTAGCAAATTTCCCTCAAGTGGATGACCTAAGGTTTATCAATCCGTGGGAGGCATAGGACGAACAACCCTACAACCAAATAACAAAGAGTCTCTTGTGTCCCCAACACACCCAATACAATGATAAATTGTATAGGTGCACTAGTTCGGCGAAGAGATGGTGATACAAGTGCAATATGGATGGTAGATATAGGTTTTTGTAATCTAAAAATATAAAAACAGCAAGGTAACTAGTAACAAAAATGAGCAAAAACGGTATTGCAATGCTTCAAAACAAGGCCTAGGGTTCATACTTTCACTAGTGCAAGTTCTCCCAACAATGATAACATAATTGGATCATATAACAATCCCTCAACGTGCAACAAAGAATCACTCCAAAGTTTCTATCGGAGAACATAGGACAAAAATGTGCATCAACCCCTATGCATAGATTACCCCAATGTCACCTCGGGAATCCGCAAGTTGAGTGCCAAAACATACATCAAGTGAATCAATAGAACATCCCATTGTCACCACAGATATTCCATCGCAAGACATACATCAAGTGTTCTCAAAACCAATACTCAATCCAACATAACGGAACCTCAAAGAGCAAGACTCAATTCATCACAACAAGAGATAGAGAGGGAAGAAACACCATATGATTTAACTATAATAACAAAGCTCGCGGTACATCAAGATCATGCCAAATCAAGAACACGAGAGAGAGAGAGAGATCAAACACATAGCTACTGGTGCATACCCTCAACCCCGAGTCCGATCCTACTCCTGGTCAGCTGGCTCGATACAGTAGTAAGTGCCCTCTGGACCCTCCTGGTAGTAAGCTCCGGTGGTGGCATCTGGCTCCTGGACTCCATCGTCTGATGTATCACCAAGGTGGGGTATGGGGAAAAGAGAAAGTAAAGCAACCATGAGTACTCATCCGAAGTACTCAGCAAGCAAGGATCTATACTACATATGCAACATTATCAATGGAGAAAGGCTGTATAAGTGGACTGGGCTGCAGAAATGCCAGAATAGAGAGAAGGCCTAGTCCTATCGAAGACTAGCATCTTCAAACATCTTCACAAGGCCATCATCTTGCAGCAGTAGAAGAGAGTAGAATAGCATTTTATTTAGCAAACATGTTGAAGTACAGCTTAAAGATCCTTCCTCGACTCCCAAGCGAGAAAGCGATCCCGAAGCTTCAATTATGTAACAAGTATCCAGTTCAAGTAGTAGATCAGGATACACAAACTGAGCGTCCTTTACCGTAGGACCGGCTATCAATAGATGATTCATCCCTGGAGGGGTGCACTACTGTTACCCAACACGCTCGATCAACTCTGGCCAGACACACTTGCTGGGTAATGCCCGTCCTCGGAAGATCAACACGAAGCAACGCTCTACCTAGGCTCGGCAGAGAGGTCAGCACGCCGGACTAACCTATGCACCCAGAGGTCTCGGGCCATCGCCCTGGGCACCCTGCGCGTTGCGAGACTAGCCGGGGTGCAGGCGCGACACTGAGCTCGTCAGTGAAGTATCCAGCCCAATCCCGACAATCAGCCCGCACGGTGAATCGTGATGTCAGACGAGCTTTCGCGAGAAACGTACATCGCAGAGGGTCCCATAACCATTATCCCGCGTGGTGGTAGTGCGTATAGGGCACGTCGACCCACTCAGATCACACACCCAAATCCAATAGGCTCAATTAGTATCACGCGGAGACAATCAGAGTCTCTGATGCTTTGCCACAATATCACACTCGAGTGCCCTTCCGGCACACCCGACATCATAGATCCCCAGCGGGTACCCACCAGGGTGGACCCGCCTGTAACAAAGGTCAAGTAATCGTGTGGTCATAACATCAAGGGGGAAACCCGAGGAATCACCCTCGGCGGATTTCACTCGACGAAATCATCAGGGTGAACGTATGAGGTATCACCCTCGAGGTTCACACTGAGGGTTGCACGACAGAGTCGTATCAGAAGTGGAGAAGATGGAATCACCCTTGATGACCACGATCGAACAGCTACACTGCAGAGTATTCATCGGGAGTGCGTTACGAGTTATCACCCTCGGCACTCGATAGTTACTACGCAGAGTCATACAACTAAGGGGGTGTGAAGTGAGGTGTCGGTCTCTGGTCGACGATCACGTTGATCGAGTCATCGATGATCAAGCAGGGGCAACAAGGATAAGGTGGTGGGGTCACTGATGGTTCACTACCAACCTATACTAAACAGTTTATCATAGGCAGGTAAGGTAACAATGAACAGGTTACAACAACAGGCTATGCATCAGAATAGGAGCATACATTAACAGTAGCAAAATCTAATGCAAGCAGGAGAAATGGAATGGGCGATATCTGGATGCTCAAGGGGGAGGGGCTTGCCTGGTTGCTCTGGCAAGAGAGAGAGATCGCCATAGGGCTGCTCGTCGGTAGTGTAGTCGTACCCAGGTGCAATGTCGTCGGTCTCAGCGTCTATCGAAGGAGAAGGGGGGAGAGAAACAATAAATTCACGGCAATAATGCAAACAATATGTATGACATGCCTAAACGATATGCTGGGGTGTTCTACTGCCTAACTAAATGATTTAGTTAATTTAGGAATTTATTTAATTAAAGTTAGGCACTATTCATTTATCGAAATCGGTCTAAAATTTCAATGTTCTTATAGTTAGAAGCATCTGACAGGAATACGGAGGGCGTATTCGGGTTCATATCGGAATTCTGAGCAAGTTTCATGTATAAAGTATTTTCATCGGAGTTACGGATTATTTAATATGATTTTCTAAAGTTTTTATTAATTATTTATTTAATTAAACATTATCCGAAACTGTGGTTGATGACGTCAGCATGACATCATGCTGACGTTAGCACAATCTGACAGGTGGGGGCCACCTGTCATAGACTGTTAGGCTAATCAGGGTTTAATTAACTTAACTAGTGATAAGGTTAATCTAATTAGGATTAATTAAACTAATTAATTACTATTTAATTAACTAATTATTAGTTTTAATAATTTTTATTTTATTTATCTTTTCTTTTATTTTCTATTTTTCTTAATTCGTTTTAGGGGCTGGGCCCCATCTGTCTGTGGCACAGGGCGCGGGGGCCCCACTGGGCAGTGGCACGGGGGCCACGGGCGCGTGCGCGTGCGCGCGGGCGCGTGGCAGGGGCATGGCGAGGCGCGGCGACGGCGCGACGAGGGGCTGGCAGGAGCGGGCCGCAGCCGCAGCGGAGCAGCGCCGGGCGAGCAGCGGCGCTAGGCGAGCCGGGGCGGCACGCGGGCGGTCGGCAGCAGCGGCAGGCAGCGAGCGGCGAGCGGGTACGTGCGAGATGCGGGCGCGCGCGGAGCTGCGGCGAGGTGAGCGAGCAGCGGGAGGTGGCGGTCGGTCGGGCGCGTGCGCGATGGGCGCGCCGGAGTGCGGCCAGAGGGGAAGAGGAGGCCGGGGGGGTTCCTCACCCTCCGTTGCAGGGGATCGGGCGGCGAGGCTTGCAGGAGCCGAGTCGAGGGGGAAGTCGGGGACGGGGGCGACGGTGTGGCGAGGTCCGGCGAGGCGGCGTGGTCCGGCGACGGCGGGGCGACGGGGTCGAGCGCGTCGGGCGCTGGCGAGGCGAGCGCGGGCGCTGGCCCGATCCAGAAATGGATCGGGGGGGCGAGACGGGGAGTGTCGGTGGGGTTAGGGTTCGGGGTCCCCTGGGGAGGCCATATAGGCGCGGGGTGGGCCGGCCGGCTGGGCCTTGGCCCAGTTGGGCCAGCGGTTTTATTTTTTTTATTTTTCTGTTTTGTTTTGTTTTATCTTTTTCTTTTTATTTATTCTCATGTCTCTGTTTAGTAAATAGTTAGGCCTCAAAATGATTTTTGTAAAACATAGGAATAGTTCCAATAATTACTAGGCATCCTCTACCACTGCCAAAAATTAGTTTGGAGTCAACTGGACCTCACACAAATTTTATAATAAATAGAATGTATTAAACCTTGCTGTTTTGGTAAAGTTTGAGCCACCTAATTAATTTATTTATTGTTGGTTACAATTTTAGAATGGTCTCTGCAATATTTGCTATTTATTGAACATTTTAGTTTCTATGTTGGATAACTTTTATTTTCCACTTTCATTTAAATTTGAATTTGAGTTAGGACTTGAAATGCAATATGATGCTAATGATGATTATGCACTGTTAAACATGCTGATTTGTCATTATCAAAAGTGATTACTGTGGCTAATGACATGGGGTGTTACAATTCTCCTCATCTATCAAGAATTCTTGTCCCGAGAATTAAGAGGAAGAATGAAAGAAAGTGGGGTATTCTTCACGAAGACGATCCTCGCGTTCCCAAGTGGCCTCATCTTCAGAATGATTTGACCACTGAACCTTGAGGAATTTGATTGACTTTTGACGAGTCCGATGTTCAGCTTCATCAAGAACACGGATGGGATATTCTGGATAAGACAGATCTTCCCATAATTCAAGCACTTCGTGATCCACAGCTCGAATAGGATCCTTGAAGCAGCGACGAAGTTGGGATACATGAAAGACATCATGTACTTGAGAAAGATTTGGCGGCAACTGCAATTGATATGCCACTTCTCCTCGATGGGCAAGAATACGGAACGGGCCAATGTAGCGAGGAGCTAACTTGCCTTTGATCATATTAGGACACCAGTATCTCTGACAAATGTCACGGTACATCTTTGTGCTACCAGGATGAATTGACAGAGGAGTGGCATGAGCTTCCATCATAACATGTTCCCTCTCATCCTTGAACTTAGGTACGAAGAGACGGTGTTGGAAAAATAGGATCCCATCATCATTAAGATGGAACTCCGACAGTTTTCCTTTTTCAAGGT
The DNA here is from genome assembly GCA_011799875.1 of Thinopyrum elongatum. Lineage (NCBI taxonomy): Eukaryota > Viridiplantae > Streptophyta > Magnoliopsida > Poales > Poaceae > Thinopyrum > Thinopyrum elongatum. Next base: position 536,153,702 of record CM022303.1, read on the forward strand.
ATCGCTTGATCCTTTCAACTTCAGAATCATACCGTTGCATAGTCTTGATGTTGTGTTCTAAATCTGGTTCGACAACCAGGGTATTGAGATAACCCTGTGGAACAATATGGAGGTTCAATTTGCGAAGCTCTTCATAAAGCATAGGTTGTGATTCCTGAACCACATGGTTGCTGCAATAAGCCTTGCGGCTCAAAGCATCGGCCATTACATTAGCCTTGCCAGGGGTGTATGAGATATTCATATCATAATCGGCTATTGTCTCGAGCCATCTTTGTTGACGAAGGTTCAGATCTGGTTGAGTATATAAATACTTCAAACTTTGATGATCCGTATATATCTCGCAACGGTTACCGAGAAGGTAATGTCGCCATAGCTTCAGGGCATAAATAACCGCAGAAAGTTCGAGATCGTGCACTGGGTAATTTTCTTCGTGAGGACGCAATTGTCGGGAGGCATAAGCAATCACCTTGCATTCTTGCATTAGGACACAGCCTAATCCTTGACGGGAGGCATCACAGTATATCACGAAATCCTTTTGGGAATCCGGGGGTGCTAATACTGGGGCAGATGTCAATTTATCTTTTAGTGTCTGAAAGCTTTCTTGACATTTTTCTGTCCACTCAAATTTAACACCTTTGTGAAGCAGATTTGTCAATGGTTTTGCAATCTTGGAAAAATTCTCAACGAATCAACGGCAATAACTAGCAAGTCCGAGAAAACTTCTGACTTGCTTAACATTCTTCGGGGGAGTCCAGTCAAGAATAGCCTGAACTCGTTCGGGGTTAACAGCAATTCCATCCTTGGAAATCACATGACCAAGGTAAGTTACTTCAGAAAGCCAAAATTCACATTTGGAATACTTGGCATACAACTGGTGTTCTCGGAGCCTTTCTAGTACCAAACGGAGGTGTTCAGCATGTTCTTCTTTATTCTTAGAATATATAAGGATATCATCCAAATAAACCACGACGAATTTGTCGAGGTAATCCATGAATATATAATTCATCAGACGGGAGAAAGTTGCTGGAGCATTCGTTAGGCCAAATGACATGACGGTGTATTCATAAGAGCCATAACGAGTGACGAATGCAGTCTTGGGAATATCCTCTTCACGGACACGAATCTGGTGATAACCCAACCTCAAGTCGAGTTTAGAGAACACCGATGATCCAGCAAGTTGATCATAAAGATCATTGATCCGGGACAGTGGGTATTTATTCTGGATTGTGGCTTGGTTAATGGGCCGATAATCCTAAACCAAACGGTTAGTTCCATCCTTCTTCTTAACGAAGAGTGAAGGTGCTCCCCAAGCAGAGGAACTGGGGCGGATGAAACCACTCTTAAGTGACTTGTCGATTTCTTCCTTAAGCTCGAGTAGATGATGCGGAGGCATCTTATAAGGTCGCTTGGCAATAGGGACGGTGCCAGGCTTCAAGTCAATGACAAACTTGACAGCTCTAGCCGGGGGTATTCCTGGAAGTTCTTCTGGAAAGATGTCTGGAAAATCTTGAACGACAGGAACGTTCTTGATCCCTTCCAGAGGTAAGGCGTTCAAAGCATTCAGAACATATATCTGAGCTTCAGCGTCCCGTGTAATGCGGGCAGTATAGTTCACTATCTCGTCGGAGGGGTGAAGAAGTTGGACGACTTTAGTGGCACAATTGATCGAAGCAATGTGAGCTTTCAACCAATCCATTCCAAGAATGAGGTCTATGGTGGAAGACTTCAAGACGATGGGCGAGGCAAAGAATTCCAACCCTTTAATTTCGACGGTAACGTTAGGTGCTATCACGTCAGCATGACAGTGACCTCCGGGAGTTTTAATGACTAACGGAGTATGCATTTTCTCATATCGAATGCCATGCACGAATGCAAATTTTCTAGAGATGAATGAATGTGATGCTCCTGAATCAAATAAAACAGAAGCAGGTACTGAGTTAACAAGAAGGGTACCCATCACAGTAGCAGGTTGATCCTGGACTTCTTCAATGTCAATGTTGTAAGCGTGTCCACGACCATGTGCAGCAGACCCAGTATTATAGTTGCGGGTCTGATTGTTGCCACGACCATTGCCACGGCCAGCACGAGGAAAAGCTAACTGATTCTGAGTCTGGCGGCAGTCTTTAGCCTGGTGACCTAGTTTGCGGCACTTGAAGCACAGACCATCTTCAGGACGAAGAGGAGCATTGTTTTGAATAGCTTGAGCTTTTGGCTGCCTCGGTGGTGGAGGAGGCAGACGTGGTGCAACATAGTTGTTCTTTGGCGCAGAGGTATTGGAACGGATCGCATTGTTGGGAATCCAAACTCAACGCTTCTGTGTGGAGCCCGAAGAGGAGCCAGCATCACGATAGCGTTTCTGCGAGTCCTTATACTTCATCTGAGCGGTTTCGACAAGAATAGCCTTGTTCACAAGAGTGGAAAAGTCATTGAAGTCCTGAGCAGCAAGGGCAAGCTCGAGGTCTGGGTGCAGCCCATTACGGAACTTCTCTTGTCTGCGTGCATCTGTGGCGATGTCTTCTTCAGCATAGCGGGAGAGATCAAGAAATTCCCGCTGATAAGCTTTGATAGTCTTGTTGCCCTGAGTGAGGTTACGGAACTGGGTCTTCATGCGTTCCATAATTGCCTGAGGGATGTAACGTGTACGGAAAGTAGCCTGGAACTCATACCAGGTGATGACTGTTCCAATAGGCAGAGTACGCTTGTGTGTGTCCCACCACTCAGCTGCGGGTCCCTTTAAGAAAAAGGCTGGGAAGTTGACGAAGTTGGCAGGGGCGACATTAGCAGACTCCATCTCGTGAGTGATGTCGCGGAGCCAGTCATCAGCATCCAGTAGCTTGTCAGAGTTGCGGAACTGAGTTGGGTTGAGTCGCATAAACTCTGTCAAAGTTATTGAAGCTGGGTTCTGGTTCTGGTTGTACTGATGCGGAAACTGAGCCATGATTCCAGTCATGAACTGGCGGTTAAGCTCAAATTGTTGCATCATGGCTGCCATATAGTCTGGCGGTGGTGGGTGTTCAGGGGTACCACGACCACAGCCACCTGGTCTAACCATCCTGCTAAGCATTAACAGGGGGTAGTTTAGTAAAAGCAATTGTGAGCGTTTAGTGACAAACATGATGTAACTCAACAACAATTTAAGTAGTGTAACAGATACATAATAGTAGTCAATTAAGACATACAGATCCATACACAGAGTCGGGTACATGCGGACAGCATAACGGCGCAAATTCAAAAGCTAGACATACTAGGCGGCGCGCAGGCACGCGGTAAGGAAGTACACAACGAGACATAGCAAAGGCTACATCAACGTCGAAGAAAACCACCGAAATGGGGTAACTGCAAGTGCGGACGACGAATGTTTGTCGCGGAAGGATCCTGCGCTCCATGTGCACTCTGATGCAGAATCTGGTCTCGAGCTGTAAGAAGAGGTCCACGTGCAGGTGTATGACCTCCAACAACAGGCCAATCAATACCAGCATACATCTGAGTCCTGCGCGGATAAAGGATGTGCTCAGGATGTATCCCTGCGCGAACAGCGGGTAGCAACTGCATCATAGCATCAGTGAGACGTGCTCGAGTGGCAACCAACTCGACGGCAAGAGCCCGAACAGTGCGATCCAGAGCCTGAGTGCACTGAACTAGAACGCGCGGGTCATAGCGACGAGGCTCGTACGGGGCATAGATAGCTGTGTAGTATCCAGTAGCATCTCCAGCAGGGGCATACGAAATGTATCGGAACTCAGAGTCATTCAAGATATCGCTGAACTGTCCTCGGAGACGTGCGACAGCAGAGTAGATGGCATCATGGACTGCCATCTCAATTGTCACGCCGATACCGTGGAAAAGGTGTAGCTCGGTGTCTAAGTCATTTTGCTGATCATAGATACGAACGTCAGCATGGTACTGCTCCTGATTGAACTCACGGTAATCCTCGTAAACCAAGTACTCAAGATACCAACGGTAGCCAAGTTTGGTCATGAGAGCGATCAAGACAGCTGGAAACCCAGGGGCATCATGAGCCCAAGTGAGAAGCACAAGCTGTGTCGTAGGACGTGGTGGAAACAAACGGTCCATCTGAAACAGAGGAAATTCAGATTGTCAAATGACAATGAGAAGTTTAACACAACTCGGAGAGAAAGGTTAAACAAAACAATGGAAAGGAAAATGATTATCAGACTAATCAGATAAAAGACAGGGAAATCGCACAGATATCCAGCTCTCCGGGTAGATGGGATTTACTAGATCCTAAGTGTCGGCGTTAGTAAAATTTATTTAACCCGAGTAGAAGAGAGATCAGAGTTCCAGAGTATAGACGAGGAATAAAAGATCCTAATACCACCTAGTTGGTGACGTGGGCCCGTAAGCCACACAGCCAAGTTAGTAAATTAGTTTTTCGATGTCTAGACTCAACTTCGGCCAAGGAATTGGAAGGGGGCTTCCTACAGGCAGTCGGCTCTGATACCAACTTGTGAAGCCCCCAATTCAATCGTACACTAATCATACACGCAAACGTGTACGATCAAGCACAGGGACTCACGGGAAGATATCACAACACAACTCTAACACAATTTAAACGGAGATCCACAATATTACAGACCAGGGATCCGAAGATCCGAATACATAAGTCAGTCATACAAATATTATCTGAGTACAGACATAGTTAGACAAGTTTTGCCTTAAGAAGGCTAGCACAAACAGCGACACTAGATCGAAAGGCGTTGGCCTCCTGCCTGGGAGCCTCCGATCCTACTCCTGGTCAGCTGGCTCGATCCAGTAGTAAGTGCCCTCTGGACCCTCCTGGTAGTAAGCTCCGGTGGTGGCATCTGGCTCCTGGACTCCATCGTCTGATGTATCACCAAGGTGGGGTATGGGGAAAAGAGAAAGTAAAGCAACCGTGAGTACTCATCCGAAGTACTCAGCAAGCAAGGATCTATACTACATATGCAACATTATCAATGGAGAAAGGCTGTATAAGTGGACTGGGCTGCAGAAATGCCAGAATAGAGAGAAGGCCTAGTCCTATCGAAGACTAGCATCTTCAAACATCTTCACAAGGCCATCATCTTGCAGCAGTAGAAGAGAGTAGAATAGCATTTTATTTACCAAACATGTTGAAGTACAGCTTAAAGATCCTTCCTCAACTCCCAAGCGAGAAAGTGATCCCGAAGCTTCAATTAAGTAACAAGTATCCAGTTCAAGTAGTAGATCGGGATACACAAACTGAGCGTCCTTTACCGTAGGACCGGCTATCGATAGATGATTCATCCCTGCAGGGGTGCACTACTGTTACCCAACACGCTCGATCAACTCTGGCCGGACACACTTGCTGGGTAATGCCCGTCCTTGGAAGATCAACACGAAGCAACGCTCTACCTAGGCTCGGCAGAGAGGTCAGCACGCCGGACTAACCTATGCACCCAGAGGTCTTGGGCCATCGCCCTGGGCACCCTGCGCGTTGCGAGACTGGCCAGGGTGCAGGCGCGACACTGAGCTCGTCAGTGAAGTATCTAGCCCAATCCCGACAATCAGCCCGCACGGTGAATCGTGATGTCAGACGAGCTTTCAGGAGAAACGTACATCGCAGAGGGTCCCATAACCATTATCCCGCGTGGTGGTAGTGCGTATAGGGCACGTCGACCCACTCAGATCACACACCCAAATTCAATAGGCTCAATTAGTATCATGCGGAGACAATCAGAGTCTCTGATGCTCCGCCACAATATCACACTTGAGTGCCCTTCCAGCACACCCGACATCATAGATCCCCAGCGGGTACCCACCAGGGTGGAGCCGCCTGTAACAAAGGTCAAGTAATCGTGTGGTCATAACATCAAGGGGGAAACCCGAGGAATCACCCTCGGCGGATTCCACACGATGAAATCATCAGGGTGAACATATGAGGTATCACCCTCGAGGTTCACACTGAGGGTTGCACGACAGAGTCGTATCGGAAGTGGAGAAGGAGGAATCACCCTCGATGACCACGATCGAACAGCTACACTGCAGAGTATTCATCGGGAGTGCGTTACGAGGTATCACCCTTGGCACTCGATAGTTACTACGCAGAGTCGTACAACTAAGGGGGTGGGAAGTGAGGTGTCGGTCTCTGGTCGATGATCACGTTGATCGAGTCGTCGATGATCAAGCAGGGGCAACAAGGATAAGGTGGTGGGGTCACTGATGGTTCACTACCAACCTATACTAAACAGTTTATCATAGGCAGGTAAGGTAACAATGAACAGGTTACAACAACAGGCTATGCATCAGAATAGGAGCATACATTAACAGTAGCAAAATCTAATGCAAGCAGGAGAAATGGAATGGGCGATATCTGGATGCTCAAGGGGGGGGCTTGCCTGGTTGCTCTGGCAAGAGAGAGAGATCGCCAACGGGCTGCTCGTCGGTAGTGTAGTCGTACCCAGGTGCAGTGTCATCGATCTCAGCGTCTAACGAAGGAGAAGGGGGGAGAGAAACAATAAATTCACGGCAATAATGCAAACAATATGTATGACATGCCTAAATGATATGCTGGGGTGTTCTACTGCCTAACTAAATGATTTAGTTAATTTAGGAATTTATTCGGATTTATTTAATTAAAGTTGGGCACTATTCATTTATCGAAATCGGTCTAAAAGTTCAATGTTCTTATAGCTAGAGGCATCTGAAAGGAATACGGAGGGCGTATTCGGGTTCGTATCGGAATTCTGAGCAAGTTTCATGTATAAAGTATTTTCATCGGAGTTACGGATTATTTAATATGATTTTCTAAAGTTTTTATTAATTTCTAGAATTTAATTATTTATTTAATTAAACATTATCCGAAATAGTGGTTGATGACGTCAGTATGAAATCATGCTAACGTCAGCACAATCTGATAGGTGGGGGCCACCTGTCATAGACTGTTAGGCTAATCAGGGTTTAATTAACTTAACTAGTGATTAGGTTAATCTAATTAGGATTAATTAAACTAATTAATTAACTAATTATTAGTTTTAATAATTTTTATTTTATTTATCTTTTCTTTTATTTTCTATTTTTCTTAATTCGTTTTAGGGGCTGGGCCCCAACTGTCTGTGGCATAGGGCGCGGGGGCCCCACTGGGCAGTGGCACGGGGGCCACGGGCGTGGGCGCGGGCGCGTGCACGCGGGCGCGCGGCAGGGGCATGGCGAGGCGCGGCGACGGCGCGGCGAGGGGCTGGCAGGAGCGGGCCGCAGCCGCAGCGGAGCAGTGCCGGGCGAGCAGCAGCGCTAGGCGAGCAGGGGCGGCGCGCGGGCGGTCGGCAGCAGCTGCAGGCGGCGCGCGGCGAGCGGGTACGGGCGAGGTGCGTGCGCGCGCGGAGCTGCGGTGAGGTGAGCGATCGGTCGGTCGGGCGCGTGCGCGATGGGCGTGCCGGAGCGCGGCCAGAGGGGAAGAGGAGGCCGGGGGGTTCCTCACCCTCCGTTGCAGGGGATCGGGCAGCGAGGCTCGCAGGAGCCGAGTCGAGGGGGAAGTCGGGGACGGGGGCGACGGTGTGGCGAGGTCCGGTGAGGCGGCGTGGTCCGGCGACGGCGGGGCGACGGGGTCGAGCGCGTCGGGCACTGGTGAGGCGAGCGCGTGCGCTGGCTCGATCCAGAAATGGATCGGGGGGGCGAGGGGGGGAGTGTCGGTGGGGTTAGGGTTCGGGGTCCCCTAGGGAGGCCATATAGGCGAGGGGTGGGTCGGCCGGCTGGGCCTTGGCCCAGTTGGGCCAGGGGTTTTCTTTTTTTATTATTTTTTTGTTTTGTTTTCTTTTGTCCTTTTGTTTTTATTTATTCTCATGTCTCTGTTTAGTAAATAGTTAGGCCTCAAAATGATTTTTGTAAAACATAGGAATTGTTCCAATAATTACTAGGCATCCTCTACCACTGCCAAATATTAGTTTGGAGTCAACTGGACCTCACACAAATTTTATAATAAATAGAATGTATTAAACCTTGTTGTTTTGGTAAAGTTTGAGCCACCTAATTAATTTATTTATTGTTGGTTACAATTTTAGAATGGTCCCTGCAATATTTGCTATTTATTGAACATTTTAGTTTCTATGTTGGATAACTTTTATTTTCCACTTTCATTTAAATTTGAATTTGAGTTAGGAGTTGAAATGCAATATGATGCTAATGATGATTATGCACTGTTAAACATGCTGACTTGTCATTATCAAAAGTGATTACTGTGGCTATTGACATGGGGTGTTACAGTGAACTACTCCCTCCTCGTCATGGAGAGCGCCGGGATGATTAAGATGGCCACCGATGATGATTTCCCCCTCCGGCAGGGTGCCGGAACAGGGTCCCGATTGGTTTTTGGTGGCTATAGAGGCTTGCGGCGGCAGAACTCCCGATCTAGGTTTCTTTCGGGGGGTTTCTGTATTTATAGGAATTTTTGGCGTCGGTTTCACGTCAGGGGGGTCCACGAGTCAACGACAAGACCGGAGCACCCTCCCTGGGGGGTAGGGCGCGCCCTCCACCCTTGTGGTTGGCTCGGGACTCTTCTGGCCCAACTCTTTTGCTTCGGGGGCTTCTTCTGGTCCATAAAAAATCACCGTAAATTTTCAGCTCGTTTGGACTCCGTTTGATATCCTTTTCTGTAAAACTCAGAAACAAGGAAAAAACAGAAACTGGCACTGGGCTCTAGGTTAATAGGTTAGTCCCAAAAATCATATAAAATAACATATAAATGCATATAAAACATCCAAGATGGATAATATAATAGCATGGAACAATCAAAAATTATAGATACGTTGGAGACGTATCAAGCATCCCCAAGCTTAATTCCTGCTCGTCCTCGAGTAAGTAAATGATAAAAACAGAATTTTTGATGTGGAATGCTAGCAAGTGCATAAGTTTGATCAATGATAATTTCAATCACTTTTTCTAGCATCATTATAAATCATAAACAGTAGCTCATCTCATAACTTCTCATGATCAAGTAGCAAACTATTCACATGTTAAAGCATAGATCATAAACTTTCTTGAAAACTAACAAACTAGGTTCTCAGTCATCAAACAATTGCAATTCATCTTATTTTCAGGAAGGGTTTATGTAAGAGCTTTGATTTAGCAAATCCCACATACTCAACTGTCATATAGTCTTCCATGATTGCTACCACTCAAAGCATATTTTTAGAACAAATAGTATCCATTGAACACAGAGAAAGATAGGGGCTTAATGTTTTGCCTCCCAACTTATTTATCATATAGATAATTGTCAACAATAATAATTCATGATCAAATATATTTGAATGGCCATATATGCTTAGATCTTTCCCCACCACATGATGCTTGCCAACTAAAGAGTAGGTTGGAATGAGAAGGAATATTACTGACTCTTGCATAAAAGTAAAAGATAGGCCCTTCGCAGAGGGAAGCAGGGATATGCAGAGGTGCCAGAGCTCGAAGCTTTTAAAACAAAGATGAAAATAATTTTGAGAGGTATGCTTTCATTGTCAACATAATAACCAAGAGTTCCCAATATCTTCCATACTAGATACATTATAGGCGGTTCCCAAACAGAAAGGTAAACTTTTTACTCCCCCTCCACCAACAATCACACTCCACGCCTGGTCCGAAACAACGGGTACCGTCCATACCAACAACAGTCCTGGGGGAGTTTTGTTTAATTATTTGAAATTTTGTTTTTGATCTTTTGATCATAGGACTGGGCATCCCAATTACCAGCCACTCTCTCGTGAATGATAAGTGAATAAACACTCATCGTGAGAATAACCCAACTAGCATGGAAGATACTGACAGCCCCTAGTCGCTACATGAGCGATTCGGGCATACAAAACAGTTTATTATTTGAAGGTTTAGAGTTTGGCACATGCAAATTTACTTGGAACGACAGGTAAATACCGCATATAGGTAGATATGGTGGGCACTCATGGAAGAAACTTGGTTCAAGGAGTTTGGATGCACAAGCAGTATTCCCGCTTAGTACAGAAATTTTGGCTAGCAAAAGATTCTAAATAGCAAGCACCACATGTTGGAGGATCCATAACAATATAACTTCTATACAAATATACCCAAGCATAACTCATTATGTTGTCTTCCTTGTCCAACTTCAACTAATTTGCTCAGGTTTGAAAATAATTAATGGGGCTCACAATCATAGAAGATGTCCAAGATAGTATATTTATATGTGAAATCTCTCTTCCTTCAATATTCTTTCATGAATTATTCAAGTGACCAATACTATGTTTGCTAACTTTCAATAAATTACCACCTCTACTTCTTATATGTGAAGTCATTACTCCCCATGGTATAAGCATATGAAGCATATATAATTTCAGATTTATGATATTCAATTCATTCAACCATTTACTCATAGGATATAAGTGAAGCACGTGAGTAAATGACAAACTACTCCATAAAGATATAAGTGAAGATCAATGAGTAGTCAAATAATTAAGTAGCTATGTGAAGACTCTCTCTCATAAAGAAAATTTAGATCTTAAGTACTTTATTCAAACAGCAAGCAAAACAAAATAAAATGACATTCTAAAAATAGCACACATCGTGTGAAGAAGCAAAAACTTAGGCTCAACAGATACTAACCGATAATTCTTGATGAAGAAAGGTGAGATGCCTACCGGGGCATCCCCAAGCTTAGATGCTTGAGACTTCTTGAAATATTATATTGGGATGCCTTGGGCATCCCCAAGCTTGAGCTTTTGTGTCTCCTTAATTCCTTTTACATGATGGTTTCCCTAATTATTAAACACTTCATCCACACAAAACTCAACAAGAACTCGTGAGAAAAGTTTGTATAAATCAAATGCAAAACCTTATCATTCTATACTATAGAAAATCACTAAAATTATTATTTGATATTGCATACTAAATGCCTCTGCATATTTAAGACTCCTATCCTCAAATAGACTCATTAAACAAGCAAACATATGCAAACAATGCAAACATAACAACAATCTATCTAAACAGGACAGTCTGTAAAGGACTAAGGAGAATCCATACTTATTTAACTCAAAAAATTCTGAAAACTTACCACACTGTAGATAAATTATCATTGCATGTTGTGTCAAAATTTCAAGCTTTTATCACATTCTGATTTTTCTAGGGAATTTTTGCAATCGCGATAAACTTTCTGTTTTGAAACAGCAACTCATATACTTGTAAATTGAGCATGGTGAAGGCTATCCTTGACACTTTTATTGAAATAAAAGATACAAAACTTTATTCTAAATAACAGCAAGCAAATTTAAAATAAAATAAAATGACGCTCCAAGCAAAACACATATCATGGTGTGAATAAAAATATAGCCTCAAGTAAATTTACCGATGAACGAAGATGAAAGAGGGGATGCCATCCGGGGCATCCCCAAGCTTAGGCTCTTGGCTGTCCTTGAATATTACCTTGGGCTGCCTTGGGCATCCCCAAGCTTAGGCTCTTTCCACTCCTTATTCCGTAGTCCATCGAAACTTCACCCAAAACTTGAAAACTTCACAACACAAAACTCAACAGAAAATCTTATGAGCTTTGTTAGTATAAGAAAATAAATCACCACTTAGGTACTGTTGTGAACTCATTCTAAATTCATATTGGTGTTATATCTACTGTATTAAAACTTCTCCATGGTTCATACCCTCCGATACTACCCATAGATTCATCAAAATAAGCAAACAACACAATGAAAACATAATCTGTCAAAAACAGAACAGTCTGTAGTAATCTGGAAACTTTCCATACCTCTGTAACTCCAAAATTCTGAAACATTAGGACAACGTAGACAATTTGTATATAAATCTTGTCTAAAAAATTCAGATCAAAAGCACGTACCAGTGAATTTTCTAAATTCTTGGACTGGGCGCAAAAGTTTCTGTTTTTGCACAGAATCAAGTCAACTATCATCCACACTATCCCAAAGGCTTTACTTGGCACTTCATTGAAACAAAAGTTATAAAACATGATTACTACAGTATCTTAATCATGTGAACACACAAAAACAGTAGGGGTAAATGTTGGGTTGTCTCCCAACAAGCACTTTTCTTTAATGCCTTTTTAGCTAGGCATGATGATTTCAATGATGCTCACATAAAAGATAAGAATTGAAACACAAAGAGAGCATCATAACTTTCTCCTTGTAGATGTCGTCTAGGCATTTAAGTCTAACCCACTTCCTATGCCTAGGGATTTTGTGAGCAAACAACTTATGGGAGCAAGAATCAACTAGCATAGGAAGGCAAAACAAGCATAACTTCAAGATTTTCAACACATAGAGAGGAAACTTGATATTATTGCAACTCCTAAAAGCATATATTCCTCCCTCATAATAATTTTCAGTAGCATCATGAATGAATTCAACAATATAACTATCACATAAAGCATTCTTTTCATGATGCACAAGCATAGAAATTTTACTACTCTCCACATAAGCAAATTTATTCTCATGAATAGTAGTGGGAGCAAACTCAACAAAATAACTATCAAGTGAGGCATAATCCAATTGAAAATTAAAATCAAGATGACAAGTTTCATGGTTATCATTATTCTTTATAGCATACATGTCATCACAATAATCATCATAGATAGCAATTTTCTTCTCATAATCAATTGGAACCTCTTCCGAAATAGTGGATTCATCACTAAATAAAGTCATGACCTCTCCAAATCCACTTTCATAATTATTGCAATAAGATTCAACACCCTCCAAAATAGTGTGATCATTACTTCCTAAAGTTGACACTCTTCCAAACCCACTTTCATCAATATAATCATCATAAATAGGAGGCATGCTATCATCATAATAAATATTCTCATCAAAACTTGGGGGACTAAAAATATCATCTTCATCAAACATAGCATCACCAAGCTTGTAGCTTTGCATATCATTAGCATCATGGATATTCAAGGAATTCATACTAACAATATTGCAATCATGCTCATCATTAAAAAAATTAGTGCCAAACATTTTATTGAATTCTGCTTCTAACACTTGAGCACAATTTTCCTTTCCATCATTTTCACGGAACACATTATAAAGATGAAGCAAATGAGGCAACCTCAATTCCATTCTTTTTGTATTTTTATTTTATAGACTAAACTAGTGATAAAACAAAAAACTAAAAGATTCGATTGCCAGATCTAAAGATATACCTTCAAGCACTCACCTCCCCGACAACGGCGCCAGAAAAGAGCTTTGTTGACGGGATGTGAGTGCCGCTTACCTAGCCTCCCCGGCAACGGCGCCAGAAAAGAGCTTGATGTCTACTACGCAACCTTTCTCCTTGTAGACGTCGTTGGGCCTCCAAGTGCAGAGTTTTGTAGGAAAGTAGCAAATTTCCCTCAAGTGGATGACCTAAGGTTTATCAATCCGTGGGAGGCGTAGGATCAAGATGGTCTCTCTCAAACAACCCTGCAACCAAATAACAAAGAGTCTCTTGTGTCCCCAACACACCCAATACAATGATAAATTGTATAGGTGCACTAGTTCGGTGAAGAGATGGTGATACAAGTGCAATATGGATGGTAGATATAGGATTTTGTAATCTGAAAATATAAAAACAGCATGGTAACTAGTAACAAAAGTGAGCGAAAACGGTATTGCAATGCTTCAAAACAAGGCCTAGGGTTCATACTTTCACTAGTGCAAGTTCTCTCAATAATGATAACATAATTAGATCATATAACAATCCCTCAACGTGCAACAAAGAATCACTCCAAAGTTTCTATCGGAGAACGTAGGATGAAAACGTGCATCAACCCCTATGCATAGATTACCTCAATGTCACCTCGGGAATCCGCAAGTTGAGTGCCAAAACATACATCATGTGAATCAATAGAACATCCCATTGTCACCACAGATATTCCACCGCAAGACATACATCAAGTGTTCTCAAATCCAATACTCAATCCAACATAACGGAACCTCAAAGAGCAAGACTCAATTCATCACAACAAGAGATAGAGAGGCAAGAAACACCATATGATTCAACTATAATAACAAAGCTCGCGGTACATCAACATCGTGCCAAATCAAGAACACGAGAGAGAGAGAGAGAGAGAGAGATCAAACACATAGCTACTGGTACATACCCTCAGCCCCGAGGGTGAACTACTCCCTCCTCATCATGGAGAGCGCCGGGATGATGAAGATGGCCACCGGTGATGATTTCCCCCTCCGGCAGGGTGCCGGAATAGTGTCCCGATTGGTTTTTGGTGGCTACAGAGGCTTGTGGCGGCGGAACTCCTGATCTAGGTTTCTTTTCGGGGGTTTATGTATTTATAGGAATTTTTGGCGTCGGTTTCACGTCAGGGGGGTCCACGAGTCAACGACAAGACCGGAGCACCCTCCCTGGGGGGTAGGGCGCGCCCTCCACCCTTGTGGTTGGCTCGGGACTCTTCTGGCCCAACTCTTTTGCTTCGGGGGCTTCTTCTGGTCCATAAAAAATCACCGTAAATTTTCAGCTCGTTTGGACTCCGTTTGATATTCCTTTTCTGTAAAACTCAAAAACAAGGAAAAAACAGAAACTGGCACTGGGCTCTAGGTTAATAGGTTAGTCCCAAAAATCATATAAAATAGCATATAAATGCATATAAAACATCCAAGATGGATAATATAATAGCATGGAACAATCAAAAATTATACATATGTTGGAGACGTATCACCGCCATCCGCGCTCTGCCTCGCGCCCACGCTGCGCCGCGCTACATTCAGGCAGTGCATTTTCCCCCGGATTGATGTCGCGTGCGCTCTTCATCTCCCTAAACTTAAGCACCTCGAGCTCATTGCCGTCCGCATCTCGAAGGAGGATTTGGAGCGCCTGCTCGTCGGCTGTACAGCGCTCGAGTACCTTCGTCTTCATGCGATGGAGGGGTTCAGTAGCCTCCACATCACCTCGATGAATTTGCGTGCGATTTATGTGCATTGCTGGCGCCGCCCAAGGCTGTCAGTTGACGTGTTTCACGATATGGTCATTGAGAATGCGCCTTTCCTCGAGAGATTGTATTTACTTGATAAATTAGGTCCAGAAAGAATCATGGCCATTCACGCACCGAAATTGACAGTGTTGGGCTATTCGTGTGCTGAATTCAACGAACTTGTTACTGGATCATTATCCGTTCAGGTACAATAGTCTTCTTCTTCTCCTTCTTATATAATATTGGACAACACATTTTATCTAATTTTTGTTGATCTATATGTTCGCATGTCATCCAGAAAATGATTCCCACAAGCTTGACCCGGCCTCTGCGCACAGTGAAGATCTTGGCACTACAATCTGTCGGCCCCGATATGAAGTTGTTAGATTCCTTAGATGCTTTCCTTGCACGGAGAAGCTATACATCGAGGTGATGCTCCTTTCCTGTTAATTGTTAACCACAACAGAGCTCAATTTTTTGTTACTTTTACCCATGATTATAATGACAAATGTAGAATGATTTCTAAAGGAAATTTGGAGGATTTCAATACATATATTTTTTGAGATGCTAGTGTTGTACGCATTTTATTCCTTCGCCCAACATGCTTTCATGATAAAAGTTTATCATGAAAGATTGAAGGTGGCATTTCACTCTTTTCGTGTAGTTTAGAAATCCTGCAAATCAAAGAGGCCCGAAGTGTTCAAATCTGCAGCTAGGCACTAATATGTTGTCTTCGTTTGCAGATACTAGCAGGCCCGAAAGTAGAAAATGTTGGGGAATATAACAATCCCATTGAATGCCTTGATCTTCATCTCACAGAAATTACTTTTAACGAGTACCGAGGCAGCACACCAGAAATTAAATTTGCCAGGTTCTCTGTTGAGAAAGCAAGGTTGCTGAAGGTAATGAGGTTTGCCCTATATTTACTGCGCAGAAGTGAATGGATTGCTAAAGAGCGCAGGCGTCTACAGCTGAATGGAAAAGGCTCTGCAGAAGCTGAATTTCAGTTTGTAACTTCATATGACAGATTATTCGGAAGTCACTGTATCGAGCCGCTATATGACTTCTCGGTGGCTGATCCTTTCGCAGAAATAATGCATGAAAAAGATTCTGAAGAAGATGAATTTTGTGTGTCTGAATAGTTTGAACCTTGTAATCTTTGAATTTGGGCCTTGTAATGCTGGAATTTCAACCTTGCAATATTTATGGTATTTGTTATATAACGTAATTGGATGTTTAATTTGGTTTTGCAATCATGTCCTGTTATAAGTATATATATGTTGTTCTTCTGTACACATAACATAGATGTTGTGCAGACAGAGCATATCACATCGCACATGGATCACACTAGGGAACCCGTCGGTGATGAATTCATCAATCGCAGATGGTTGTATACCAGCAAGCGCTTGCCCACAACACACACGGCTTATTCCATCACAAACAGCTCAGATGGATCAACTGTATGCCACGTATCGCACACGCAACTCTAATATGATTTTCATGCTTGATGTCTCCGCCATCGTTCGCACAGTTCGTCTTATTTGCCATGTATCACTGTGCCGGCCTCTGCTCGCATCCCTCGGCGTGCTCTGCTCGCCGTTAGGTGCCGCAGCATGTTGTGCTCGTCGTTAGGCTCCGCAGCGCGCTCTGCTCGCGTTGGTCGGTGCGCTCTGCTCTTGTACCTCCACTTGCTCGGCTTGTGGACAGCTTTTCCTTGCGTGTTCAACTGCTATATGCATATATATGGTTGCTCGCCATTGAGGTGACCGCGGAGCGCTCTGCTCGCGTCCCTGCGTGTGCGCTCTGCCAGTGATTGGGTCATGCGCACGATCACGTTGGGGGCAGCATATGCATGCGGTTGCGCCGCGCATGTCGCCATGATGCAGTTACGTGCGGCACGATGGAGTTACGCACTGCAAATTAGAACTGCCATCCGGGCGTGCAGATATTCTAGGCCGTCCGGCTTCCCCAATAATTCCCGCGGCCATTATAACTTTAGTCTCTTCAACCTTTCGAGCTCGCCCCACAACACAACAAACACACCCAGGACGACACATATAGAGAGGATATCTAGCGGCGCTCCAATGGAGTTCGGCGAGCATAAAGTGGAGACCCACGCGAGGGAGATGGATCTCTCAGTGGTGTACACCATCAACCCGGCCATGGTGGAGGACTACATCAACACTGTGGAGTAGTTGCTTGCTCGAGACAAGTACAAGGTGGTCGGCATCGACCTCCAGTACACCGGCGGTCATCCCGACAAAGATCAGAAGGTTGTCGTCGCTCAGTTGTGCGTGCGCCATCATGTCCTCATCTTCCACTACTACATGGCCACAGAGCCTTGCAACCGTTTTGCCAGGTTTGTTAATAGCACCGACTACAAGTTCACTATGGTGGAAACCTCCAACGATGTAAAGGCGCTCATGGTTATGGGCTTGGCCTGCAAGAACCTTGTCGAAATCCATGACCACTATAGGGTCTGGTGCAGCACGAAGAAGGACTCCCTGGTTGAACTCGTCTCGGCCATCATCGACTCCTACTACGAAAAGATGAAGCAGGATGCCAACAGAACAAGTCCCGTATCCTGGCATAGGGCCTGGATGTGGCAACTGGACGAAGCTCACCTCAGGTTCGTGGCCAAGAGCGTGTACACATGCTACGAGATGCACATGCGGATCATTGACATGAGGAAGTGTCTCATTCCCGAAATCGACGAGGCCAGATCAAGAAACAAGCAGAGCAATAGCGGCAAGCATCACAAGAAGTAGATGATGATCAGATGATCGTTTATCCTAGTTAATTATGCATGTAATATATAGTTTACTTTGGTGTGTGAAAATGTCATGTGTGTAGTAGCCACCTATGTAATTATGCATGTAATAATTTACTTTGGTGTGTGCAAATATCATGTGTGTAGTAGCCACCTATGTAATTCGATGTTTAATTTGGTTATGCAACCATGTCCTTATAAGTGTGTGTGTGTGTGTGTCTATATATATATATATATATATATATACATTGCATAACACACACGTCTTATTAGCAGCAATCGTCTGTGTTATTATTGGTCTTCGCACACATTTCTGATTACAGACCTGTTTGCCGCGTATCACACGCATCTTGTTAAATTGAACCGTTTCTGTTCTCTTGGCTCAACGCAAACAGTTCATCTAAGTGGACTATTTGCCCTCTATCGCACACACCACGATCTGGCTGACCGTTTCTTTTGTTCCGCCTAATCACAAATAGTTCATCCGAGTGAACTGTATGCCATATATCGCACACACCTTCATCTAGCTGCCCGTTTCTGTTGTTCCACCTCATCACAAATAGTTTATCCGAGTTAACTGTATGCCGTATATCGCACACACCTTCATCTGGCTGCCCATTTCTGTTGTTCCTCCTCATCGCAAACAGTTCATTGAACTGAACCGTATGCCCCGCATCACACACGCAACTAAAATCTAAACCGTGTTTGATGTGTCCTCCATCGCAAATGTTTTGCATCTTTTTTGACAATTTTTTTACATCACCATTTGCGATTAATGCATCGCACACAGTTTCGTCGAAGGGTCTGTGATCGTAGTGTCGCGTTAGCAGCATCCTGCAGTAGTATAAGATTTGCTGATAGGATGCTCCCTCACATGTCATGGATGGGATCCTTCCTGTTGGAAGAGCACAGACCCATGGTGCGCTCTCTGATGTCATAGATGGGTTGTTTCACCTTGTAAGAACCTTTGTGGGTGCCCTCCCCGTGGTCGTGGTCGATGAGATCTGACTTGGCAATTGAGGATCCCAAGCCACCGCCGTAGAACGTGTCCTTGAGAAACGACAAAATGGGCTCGATGGCGTACAAGGATCGCAAATCCTTGACCGCGTGGCGGAGGAGATCAGTGGCAAGGTCGTCGAAGAGATCAACGGCGGTTGAACCAGAGGGTTTGGGGATGGACCACTTAACCTGTGACATGGCCCGCGTGAAGCCGTCGCTGTCGACGAGCTTGATGTCGTAGCCAGCTTTCCCGAGATACAGTAATACACTAGCCCGCTGACGTGAAGCCTTCGGCATGGCAACGTAGTAAACGTCTTCGCCGGCTTCCACAGCGAGGTGTTGCTCCGGGATCGACAGGTCGGGGCGAACGGCGGCCACCTCGCCAACGTCCGCCGGAGAGGCCATGATAAACCTCTTCTTGGCCGAATGCTCGTCGGGCTCCCTGGGATACGTGGTCAGGCTTAGGCTGCGACATTCTAGAGCAGGGGATGTGGATCTGGCGAGGAGGGACACCGCAGGCCTCATCTAAAAACTCAGGGGAGTGGGGCGACGGTATGGGAATCGCTGGGTAACCTGAACTTTATTATCTAAGCTAGGAGGAATGGGCAGACCGGCAGGGGTTGGCGGCGGCGCCGACGGCGAGCTAGGGTTCGAGGGGGGAGGGGGTGGGTGGGGGACTGTGGAGGGGGATGGGGTGGTATTTGAGGATATGCCGCGGCTACTAATTTTTTTAGTAATGGTGGGTGGAGATGGTGGTGGACGAGGGAGGGCGACGATTCAAATGCCTCGGCTACTGCAATTTTACTATAAGGTCGATGCTGGAGGAGTGAGGGCGACGGTTGAAGTACCGCATCTAATAAAATTTGGGTAAAGGAATTGATGCGGGGCGGGAGCACCCAAGATCGCACACGGTCCAATAAGAATATGCGTGTATGATAATAAGGAAATGCGGTGGAACCGCCGATTTTTGCAATGCTCAAGGCGGGTAGTTTGTTTTTAGATTTCTAGCTAGCTGGTCTATCGCACACGGTTCGTCCTAATTTTTAGACGCACACGTGGAATTCAATCTAAATAAACTACCCGCCTTTAACATGCGCATGTGGTGATTTTACAGCGCACTAGCATCGCACACGGTTAAGCCAGTACCACCACCTTTGCTCGCGCTTGCGCAGTCGTGGTCATTCACAGCACACTTGCGTCGCACACGGTTAAACCACTACCTACACCCTTGAAAGGATCGAGAAGAGGGGTCTAGAGGGGGTGATTAGACCCTCAACAAGTAGAAGTGGCAGTTTTTAAGTTCTTCAAGTTAAGGTAGAGTTTAGCACAAGTTTAAGCATTCACAATACATTTGAAGCAAGCATGACAAGAGTATATGCAGCGGAAAGAGTAAAGCATGCAAATTGCAACAAAGTAAAGGGATGTGATTGGAGTTTGCAAACGCAATGAAGACACGAAGATTTTTGGCGTGGTTCCGATAGGTGGTGCTATCGTACATCCACGTTGATGGAGACTTCAACCCACGAAGGGTAACGGTTGCGCGAGTCCACGGAGGGCTCCACCCACGAAGGGTCCACGAAGAAGCAACCTTGTCTATCCCACCATGGCCATCGCCCACGAAGGACTTGCCTCACTCGGGTAGATCTTCACGAAGTAGGCGATCTCCTTGCCCTTACAAACTTCTTGGTTCAACTCCACATCTTGACGGAGGCTCCCAAGCGACACCTAACCAATCTAGGAGACACCACTCTCCAAAAGGTAACAAATGGTGTGTTGATGATGAACTCCTTGCTCTTGTGCTTCAAATGATAGTCTCCCCAACACTCAACTCACTACTGCAGGATGCTGCTAACGCGACACTACAATCAGAGACCCTTTGAAGAAACTATGTGCGATGCATTAATCGCAAACGATGATGTAAAAAACCGTCAAAAAAGATGCAAAACATTTGCGATGGCAGATACATCAAATACGGTTCAGATTTTAGTTGCGTGTGTGATGCAGGGCATACGGTTCAGTTTAATGAACTGTTTGCGATGCGGAAGAAGAATAGAAACGGGCAGCCAAATGAAGGCATGTGCGATATACGGCATACAGTTCAGTCAGATTAACTGTTTGTGATGAGGCGGAACAACAGAAACGGGCAGCCAGATGAAGGTGTGTGCGGTTGAGGGCATACACTTCGGACGGATGAACTGTTTGCGATTAGGCAACACAACAGAAACGGTCAGCCAGATCAACGTGTCTGCGATTGACGGCATACACTTCACACGGATGAACTGTTTGCGATTAGCCACAACAAACAGAAACAGTCAGATAGATCAACGTGTGTGCGTTAGACGGGCACACATTCTAATTAAAAGAAGCGTGCGCGATGGTAATAACGATCGCGCACGGTTGTTGGAACAAGACGTGTGCTGACATCGCCTATTGCGGTGCACCCGATGGTGCAAACGCCACGTACGTTGCCGAGAAAGCGTGCCCACGTTACGCCGTCCGGGAATAGTGCCGTACTTCGAAATTATAGAACCATCAATAAATTTTGAGCCTGCGTCCCGTCACATTCCAAATTACTACCACGCTATATTTAATTGCAAACCTGTTCACACCGATCAAAACCTAAACGGTTTCCCACTTAGGAGCGTATTAGTACTCGGTTATAAATACTACTACTCCAAGATGACTGCACATTCCTCCTCAACTCCTCATCCACAAAACCAAACAAGTCATTCATCGTTGTTCCCTTGCGTCTGCCATGGCCAGCGTGAGTTCTGGGTCAAGAGATTACCACCAGGGAGAGGCGAGCATGGAAGCGGAAGCACAAGAGATGTCCCGCCTCGCCGCGAAAGCAGCCGACATGTCCCGCCGCACGGCCGTAGCAGCACAGAGATCCCGCCGCGCTGTCGATGCAGCAGACTGGTCCGGCTGCGCCGCGGAAGTAGCAGAGATGTCCCGCCGCACCGCAAATGCAGTAGAGATGTCCTCCCGCACCACGGCGGCCTGGGAAAATGTCTCGCGGGCAGGCGAGGACTCTCATAGGTGCATGCGCGCTATTCTCGATGACCTGATGGGTCGGATCTCCGACAGGATGAAGCAGCAGGACGAGATGAATGCCTCCTTTGAAAATGCTACCAGCGTCATCCAGGGACTAGGGGAGGACAAGGCGAAGCTCCGCACCAAGCGCAACTTGCTGAGGGCGAAGATCGCCGGAACGACAAAGCAGCATGAGAAGACCACTGCCTTGTTGCAGAGGACCAGCGTCATCGTCAAGAAACTTATGGACAAGAATGCCATGCTCCGCATCGAGCGCCAAAGGCTGGTGGACGAATCCATGGATGCTCTCAAGCAGCGTCTTGAGGACATGAAAGAGCTCATTGCCGCTTGCCGTGGGAACTAGTCTCCGCGGCCTACAGCAACGCATCAAGAAAGTAGAGATCAGCGAGCCAGATCGTTGTCTTCCTTCTTCTTTTGCCCTTGTATATTTCGGGCGTTACCGCATGTGGCTTTTTTAATTATCTTCCTAGATATGTTAGACAATTATTATCCACTGTCATCGTCCTTATATTCATCAGTCTTGCTATAAGTCGTAGTCGATGCTATATAGGTCCGTCGGATCTTACATCAAGATCCGTGCAAAACTTTCTTTTCAGATTTTCTTTTTTCTCTCTTAAATCTCAGTCGAGTGAGACAAAGCCACGCCATGAAACAGGGGCTCGGGCACCATTAATGGAGACGTTGGGAGAGAGGTGGGCGGCGGATAGAGGTCAAAGGGCTTTCCTCCCAATGAGCACGCACAGGGGTCTGATCGCACGCCTCCCGTACTCAAATAGCTACCCCGCACGGCACCTCCTAGCCAATAAAAAAGGGGACACATGGCGACACGTAAATGGTAAGTAGAACGCCCACGGTTTCAATAATATTTGTGTTTCCGATTTGTAACATGACATCACTTGTTCCAAAATGACTTTGTTGATTGTTAATGTGTGCGCCTTCGCAAATCAGACAAAAAAATTACCACAGCATATGTTGGTGCCATGTCATGACACCATGCCAAGTTTCATCATTTTCAGGTGAGTTTTGTATTTACGAGAATTTAAAACCAAGTTTCTCGATGATTCTGGCCGAGCCAAGACACCCAGATGTTTGAATTCCATTCCCACTTCTTGCATGGGACCTAGAAATTCTCCCAAGTACACATAAATGATTTTTCAACTAACTTTGGTGCACTAGAGCATGCGCTTGTACTTCAAATTTGAATTATGTGCATTAAATGCCTGGAAACTCAATTAATGTATAAAAAAGGCCAACCGAACCCAGAATAATTCCAAATTTAGCACGAAACTCCTATTTGGTCTAAGCTGCCTGTGTAAAAAAATCAAGGCAGGAGAAGGCAGTGTATGTCGTTTCGCACACGGAGGTGACATGTTCCCTCTAGGAACCACGAGCCTTCTTGAGAGAAGCTTGATGTCTACTACGCAACTTTATTCTTGTAGACTCGTGTTGGGCCTCCAAGCGCAGAGTTTTGTAGGACAGTAGCAATTTTCCCTCAAGTGGATGACCTAAGGTTTATCAATCCATGGGAGGTGTAGGATGAAGATGGTCTCTCTCAAACAACCCTGCAACCAAATACAAGAAATCTCTTGTGTCCCCAACACACCTAATACAATGGCAAATTGTATAGGTGCACTAGTTCGGCGAAGAGATGGTGATACAAGTGTAATATGGATAGTAGATATTGATTTTTGTAATTGTAACAATAAAAAACAGCAAGGTAATGAGTAACAAAAGCGAGCACAAACGGTATTGCAATGCATGAAAATGAGGCCTAGGGTCCGTACTTTTGCTAGTGAAATCTCTCAACAATGCTAATATAATTGGATCACATAGCAATCCCTCAATGTGCGATGAAGAATCACTCCAAAGTTTCTATCTAGCGGAGAACATAAGAATAAATTGTTTGTAGGGTACGAAACCACCTTAAAGTTATTCTTTCCGTTTGATCTATTCAAGAGTTCATACTAAAATAACGCAAAGTTATTCTTTCTGTTCGATCTATCCAAGAGTTCGTACTAAAATAACACCATATGATACGCATCAACCAACTCTAATGTCAACTAGATACTCCAATGTCACCACAAGTACCAATGAGTTAATTATACGATACTCATCAAACAATTTCAGATTCATAATACTCGATCCAACACAAAGAACCTCAAAGAGTGTCCCAAGATTTCTACCGGAGAAACAAGGACGAAAATGTGCATCAACCCCTATGCATAGATTACCCCAATGTCACCTCGGGAATCCGTGAGTTGAGTGCCAAAACATATATCAAGTGAATCAATATAATACCCCATTGTCACCACGGGTATTTATATGCAAGACATATATCAAGTGCTCTCAAATCCATAAAAATATTCAATCCGATAAAATGAAATCTCAATGGGAAAACTCAATTCATCACAACAAGATAGAGAGGGGGAAACACCATATGATCGAACTATATTAACAAAGCCCGCGATACATCAAGATCGTGCCATCTCAAGAACACGAGAGAGAGAGAGAGAGAGAGAGATTAAACACATAGCTACTGGAACAAACCCTCAGCCCCGAGGGTGGACTACTCCCTCCTCATCATGGTAGCCACCGGGATGATGAAGGTGGCCACCGGTGATGATTTCTCCCTCCGGCGGAGTGCCGGAACCGGGTCTAGATTGGTCTTTTGTGGCTATAGAGGCTTGTGGCAGCGGAACTTCTTATCTAGGATTACTTCTGATGGTTTCTCTATTTATAGAATTTTTTGGCGTCGGTTTCACGCGAAGATGGGCCTCGAGGTGAGCACAACCAACCAGGGCACGCCTGGGCCCCCTGGCGCACCCCGGTGTCTTGTGCCCTACTTCTTCACCTTATGGTCCTTCCACGAAGCTTCAGGGGTCTCTTTTGTTCCAAAAAAATCGTCAAAAAGTTTCAGCTCATTTGGAGAACTTTCATTTCTGCACAAAAAAACAACACCACGGTAGTTCTGTTGAAAACAGCGTCAGGCCGGGTTAGTTCCATGCAAATCATACCAAAACCATATAAAATTGTTGTAAACATGGCATGAATACTTCATAAATTATAGATACGTTGGAGACGTATCAAAGCTCTGGTTTGCAAGAAGCTTATACCAAAGTTTGTCCCAATTCGGCCAAAAAAATTACCACAACATGTTGGTGCCATGTCATGACACCATGCCAGGTTTCAAGATTTTCAGGCGTGTTTTGGATTTACAGGAATTAAAAAACCAAGTTTCTCAATATTTCCGGCCGAGCCACGACGCCCAGATGTTTGAATTTCATTCCCATTACTTGCATGGGACCTAGAAATTCACCCAAGGACACACATGTGATTTTTCAACCAACTTTGGTGCACTGGAGCATGTGCTTGTAGTTCAAATTTGAATTATGCACATTAAATGCCCAGAAACTCAATTAATGTATAAAAAAGGCCAAACGAACCCAGAATAATTCTAAATTTTAACACGACACTCATATAGTTCTATGTTGCCTCTGCAAAAAATCAAGGGGGGGAGGCAGCGTATATCGTTTCGCACACAAAGGTGATATGTCCCCCCTCGGGAACCACAAGTCTTCTTGAGAGAAGCTCCGGTTTGCAAGAAGCTTATACCAAAACTTGTCCAAATGCGGCCAATTTTTTTACCACAGCATGTTGGTGCCATGAAATGACACCATGCCAAGTTTCATGATTTTCAGGCGAGTTTTGAATTTACAAGAATTTAAAAAACCAAGTTTCTCAATGTTATCGGCCGAGCCACGACGCCTAGATATTTGAATTTCATTCCCATTTCTTGCATGGGACCTAGAAATTCACCCAAGGACACATATGTGATTTTTCAACCAACCTTGGTGCACAGGAGCATGTGCTTGTAGTTCAAATTTGAATTATTCACATTAAATGCCCAGAAACTCAATTAATGCATAAAAAGGGCCAAACGAACCTGGAATAATTCCAAATTTAAACACGACACTAATATAGTTCTATGTTTGCTTTGTAAAAAAATCAAGAGGGGGGCAGCGTATGTCATTTCGCACACAAAGGTGACACGTTCCCTCTTGAAACCACACGCCTTCTTCAGAGAAGCTACAATTTGCAAGAAGCTTTTGCCAAAACTTGTGCCAATTCGGCCAATTTTTTTACCATAGGATACTGGTGCCATGAATTGTCTCCATGCCAAGTTTCATGATTTTCAGTCGAGTTTGGGATTTATAGGAATTTAAAAACCAAGTTTCTCAATGTTCCCGGCCGAGCCACGACGCCCAAATGTTTCAATTTCATTCCCATTCTTGCTTGGGACCTATAAATTCACCCAAAGACACACATGTGATTTTTCAACAAACTTTGGTGCACTGGAGCATGTGCTTGTAGTTCAAATTTGAATTATGCACATTAAATGCCTAGAAACTCAATTAATGCATAAAAATGCCAAACAAACCCGGAATAATTCCAAATTTTAACACGACACTCATGTAGTTGCATGTTCACTGTAGATAAATGTTCTAGCAATTCAAACACCATCCTTTCCCTCTGTAACACCACTTTGTCTTTCAAAACATAATGAAAAAATCAGGTATACCACAAATAGTTTACTAGCAAGAATCGTGTGGGAAGCGATATAAAATATCTTGGCGCACCGTCTTGTCTGGCTTACACAGGAAGCTTCATCGTCTACAGTCCACCGCCCGCGCTTGAACCACACTTGCGCGCCAGTTTCTCGCGGCACCGAGCGGAATTTTTCTGCCACCACGGAAATATCTATCTCCCCGCCCCCTCCCTCCCACCAAAAGCCACATTTCCAATGTTCCTCCTTGCTTTCCAAGTTCAAACCTTCACTGCTGCTTACTAGTAGCTCAGCCTCCTCGCCGGCGACCCTTCTTCTTGTCATGCGGCCTCCTCGCCGGCGACCCTTCTTCCTGCTGCGCGGCCTCGTCGATATGGTCAGGTAATCCATACCCCACCCACACCATCCTCCTCCTTCCCCGTCCCACATGCCCCGACCGACGGTGCAACACCTTCCGCCGAAATCACTGGCCCCGTCCTCCAATTAAGCACCGCCCATAGCCATTTTGCATGCAGTATAACGTGGAGCTCAGTAGCATCTGGCAGCGGAGAAGCAAATCGCGGCCGCACGCGCAGACGAGGTCGCTATGGCTGCCATGCGTGCCGAGCGCCAGATCTTGGAGGAGCACCTTGTCTTCGAGGCCATCGTCGACACCGCCACGCGGTTGTCTACTTTAAAATACAGCTCGTGTTGTTTTCTCGAGGCCACTGCCAGTGCCTTCTAGTGATTTGTCCTCTGTAATGTTAATATGCAATCTGATATTCTGAAATGTAATGTTCAGTTAACAGTTTGGTCCAACAATTGCTACATTTCGTAGAACTGTTCTCAAGCATTCTTTGTTTCATTAACTGTCTTATCTTCTAGTACATGTTTCTATTCTGCAATGTCGTGCTTAGTTAACTGTTTTGGTTCATTTGTTCTGCTGTCCATTTAACTGTTTGGTTCAATTCTGCAATTTGATTTTCATTTGTTGTGGGTACAATTTTGTATTGTTATGTATGTGAGAAATAAATCGAACTTGGATGTACTCAATACATATTCTACTGATAGTATGGCAACTCTCAGTTAACCTGATCAAGATCTTCCTTATATGTGTTGCAGGGAAACAATGGGAGACACTGCGGTTTACCATCGAGGTTTGCTCATGTATGGTCCTTTCGCTAGTAGCACATTATTGTGCAGTTGTAGGAATCATTCTAATATTTAGGTTTCTTACAATTTGGTCTTGCACATGTAGGTCCTGCTGTCAGAGGCTTAGCCCCACTGTTCGACCCATTTTGCATATGGGGAAATGAGATGTCCATGCATATCACTCAAGTCAAGAAACTCAGAAAGATTGTTAGGATGAAGAAACTTGCGATGAATAACAGCAAGATCTTTGTTTGCACAATGAAGAAGACATTGGTCAACTATAGGATGGTACTAACTCTTTTACCTTGTTTTTACCCCTTGTGCCATTTCAAAATTTATAACAGCGATTTATGCATATCTTTGTTTTCAGTACTTTTCAAAGCAGTTCACCGATGATTACCTCTCAAACCACCTGCATGGTCAAGAGGCGAGGAAGGTATTCATTCAACACCCACGGTACAATATTGAAGTCTTCCTGGAGAGGAAGAATGTTGGGTGGGCAATTATCCATAGCCACTAGCCTAAAGTTGCAAGGACATTCAACATCACTGAAGGCTCAATATTTGCCTTCCGCTTCTGCAGTTTCCCAGATGAGATTCATCTATCTATTTACCGTGTATGATGCTACTTTTCCAAAGGTTTTCGATGTTGCATGTGAAACTTGGTGCTGTTGTGTAACGGCGTAGATAGCTATATCCCTCTTTGGTATAACTGAGTGCTGAAGCTATCTGATGTAATTCAATTATGAAATCCTGGTTGCCGTTATATGGATATGAAATATCTGCTGTGTTTTATAAGAAATGTCAATTTGATTACTACATGGATTATCAATAATAGGCTAATTACCCTGCTTATTGGGTTTTTTTATTGCAGACGGTTACTCAGACAACACCGTGGGCGATGAACTCAAACAACCCACACGGTTTCAAGAAAATAGGCGTGTTGGATCAACTAACAATCACACACGGCTTCCGGCAGAGAACTGTTTGCGTTAGGCCACCTTGCACAAACGTTTCCACACAAAAAACTGTGTGTGATATACATACGAACGGAAATGTTTTTCTGGGATTCACCGTGTGGGATGTACATATGAACGGAAATGATTGGGTTTTGATGCCTCGCCCGATCGCACACGAGCTCATTTTTCCCCCACCAGTGTGGCCGGAGGGCCTATCCCCGATGGTTTCTGGGTCGTGTGGGAAGGACCCCCCCTATCGCAGACACTCACTAGGTGATGGTTTAAAACTCCATCGCGGAAAGGGGGTAAAAACCGTTTGTATAGCACGTCTCTGCACCAGTGACTCTCTCTCACAGATTTGGATATGGTGGAAAGATGATTTGAGTGGAGAGCAACTTGGGGAAGGTTAGAAATCAAGATTCTTGTGGTAGGATTGGAATATCTTGATCTCAACACATGAGTAGGTGGTTCTCTCTCAGAAAATGTATGGTGGAAGTGTAGGCACGTTCTGATGGCTCTCTCATATATGGAGAGGGGGTGGAGGGGTATATATAGCCTCCACATAAAATCCAACCGTTACACACATTTGACCAATCTCGGTGAGACCGAATAGCTAAACTCGATGGCATCGATTAGTTAAAAAATGTGAACTTTAGGAATCTCAGTGGGACCGGCTGGAACAACTCGGTGGGACCAATGTGCTAGGGCTTAGGGAAAACCTCATCTCGGTGGCGCCGATTGCATCAACTCGATGAGACCGAAGTGAAGCAATAGGGCAACAGAGAATTGGTCAAGCCATCTTGGTGAGACCGATTGCAATTTCGGTGAGACCAAAATAGTTGCAACTAATAACAGTGAGTTGGCAAGGCCATCTCAGTGAGACCGACATCCGTATCAGTGTGACCAAACTGTTAGGGTTTCTGGCTGTGGCTATGTCATATGAACTCGGTGGCGTCGGATAGAAAGAATCGGTGGGTCCGAGTTGGAGTTTAGGGTTTTGACATATTTGGATAGAGAAAGTGGTTGAGGGTTTTGGAGCAATATCACTAAGCATTTGAGAAAGCAAGCCATTAAGAAACACCACATCCCCTTTTAATTGTATTGGCTTTCCTATGGACTCAATGTGATCTTGGGTCACTAAAACAAAGATGAAGAGTCTTGATCTTTTGCCAAACTTTGTCCTTAGCACCTTGAAGGGGTTCCACATCCTCTTGTCCTTTCCACGCCATTTTTGAACTTGTCTGAAATACACTAGATAAAACTATTAGTCCAACAAGAGATATGTTGACATTAATTACCAAAATCACCCAGGGAGCACTTGTGCTTTCAATCTCCCCCTTTTTGGTAATTGATGACAACATACATCAAAGCTTTAAGTAAATGATATGAAGAGTAGCAAGTAAAGCTTTGGAGGAACATGTAACATGCATAAGCTCCCCCTACATGTATGCAATCATGTGAAGATAGAATATACTAACATGTGAATGCATAACATGACAGAGTAAGCAGAGAGTTACATGTATCTTGGCTATATGCATCAGAGCAAATGATATGGTTGAGAAACATACCTCCATGTTTATGAATTCCTCTTGCAAACAATATGTGCAACAGCAAGAGATCATCATGCACATGAGTGTGATGCATATACTTACCTTGTGGTCTTGAGCTAACTCTTGAGAGAGTAGACTTGAGAAAACAGGGTTAGATAACACAAGAACACTCCAGGCAAAGCAACATTAAGGAATCACAAGAATACCAAGACTGGGATGAAATGTAATGGGTGAGTACTACAAAGTAAGTACTTCATTTAGATATAGACATGTCCCCAAAGATTTAAAGATGTGCAATAAATTCCAAGGATTTTTCTCCCCTTAGGCATAGACTCTTTCTCCCCCTAAATCTGATATTGGATAATGGGAGAAGGTAGGGTGAGATAAAATCACAGCAAATAAAGTAAGAGCAAATAAAATCAGAGCAAAAAGGAATTATCAATAGCAATAGCTAGGATCAAACATATTAGCATGTCTTCCCCTCTTAAAGACTTGTAACTTCCCTCCTCTTTGTTAACAAGCATCTGTGGAAGAGCTTAGATGTGCTCATTTGTAAGCTTTGATGTGCTCTCTCTCCCCCTTTGACATCAATTTCCAAGAAGGGTACTTCTGGAACTTGAGCCAAATGTGGTGTGGTCCTTTAGAGTCACTACAAAGCAGCAGGTAGCTTAGGATGCTAATATAAGAAAGAATCATTGAGTGGAGCTGAAGAAAATAGACAATATTAAATGACAGAATGTTTTCTCAGTGTTGAAATCGGTGACGCCGATTTGTTTCCACCGGTGACTCCGAGATTGTAGAGTCACAGAGGGTGCTTATCGGTAAGACCGAGTTAGTCCCTGTCGGTTGTACCAATGAACTAAATACAAGGAAACCTTGTATTTTGGTCTAGCTGATGGGCTTGGGTCGGTGAGACCGAGTTCAGCACAGAGCAACATTTTGTCAACTCAGCTCACTTGGCAAATGAAATCTCACAAGGATTTGCAAGGAATTGTCAAAAAGATTTGCAATGAATTTACAACAGAATCACAGATGAAAAACAGAAATTGAAAAGATATCTAGATGAAGTTTTTTTAGAGGGAGACACAATGGCAAGAAAAACATGCAAATGGAAAACTCAACTAAGCAAAATAACACTAGAGAACTTCATCTAGAAAAGGTCGGCGACAAAGTTACCTATGTTAGAGTATATTGACTTAGGAGTCAAGTGAGATCACTTGATCATAGGTCATACTCATCGTTTAAGCTCAAAATGGAGTTGCCATTTTTCGTTTAAGCATTTTGATGTATTCACATCTTGTTGAGTTGCTTTATCTCATGACTTGGAGTAAAGCTTCTCTAAGATGGAATGCCATACCTTGGGTTGTGGTGTTGATCTTGATCATGTAGTTGAACTTGTATTGGATGCTCAAGGTTGATGTAGTTGGGAGCACCCTTTAGAGTTGAAGTCCATCTTCCTACATGGGTTAGTTTTGCAAGGAAGAGCACTTGTGTGTCCAAATTGACAATCATGAAACTTGATACCAATTGAAATAGTCAAAGGATATGCTGAGTGAGTTCATGCTTCCTTGAATTCAACAACCAAACCATAGGAACTTGGTGATGTAGAAATTGCTCAAAATGTGAGTGACTTGCAATTTCATAGATTTGGGCTCATCCAAGTACCTACATGGGTTAGATAACATGCAAGGGTACAAATATACATCCAAGACAAATGATCATCATTATAAGAGAAATATCAAGGATCAGTCACAAAGGCTCATGCCTTGCATGTATCCAAACGGAGCTTCTACTCCAAGTTTGAGGCATCAATGATATTCAATTCACCTATAAAACGGAAAATTACTTTCTCATCAAGCGGTTTGGTGAATATATCCGCCAATTGCTTATCGGTACAAACATGCTTAAGATTGATGTCTCCTTTAGCAACATGATCACGAATGAAATGATGACGAACTTCAATATGCTTAGTTTGAGAATGTTGCATGGGATTATGAGCAATCTTAATAGCACTCTCATTGTCACATAGCAATGGAACATGTTTCACATGTATCCCATAATCTTTAAGTGTTTGGGTCGTCCAAAGTAATTGAGCACAACATGATCCGGCGGCAATGTATTCCGCTTCGGCAGTGGATAAGGATACCAAGTTTTGTTTCTTGGAGGACCAAGACACAAGGGATCTACCAAGAAATTGACAAGACCCAAAGTGGACTTCCTATCAACCTTGTCACCGGCATAGCCTGAATCGGAGTAGCCAACAAGATCAAAATATGACCTCTTAGGATACCAAATGCCAAAGTTTGGTGTATGAATTAAGTACCTCACTATCCTTTTCCCGGCATTAAGATGACACTCTTTAGGAGCCACTTGATATCGTGCACACATGCACACACTTAGCATAATATCGGGACGGGAGGCACATATATATAACAATGAGCCAATCATAGAACGATAAACCTTTTGGTCAACCAGTTTGCCATCCTTAGTCAAGTCAAGGTGTCCACTAGTAGGCATGGGTGTTTTCATACCTTTACGTTCTTGCATGTTGAACTTCTTGAAAAGATCCTTGGTATACTTTGTTTGTGAGACAAAGGTACCTTCCTTAGTTTGCTTGATTTGCAAACCAAGGAAAAATTTGAGTTCACTCATCATAGACATCTCAAACTTCTCCGACATTAGCCTTCCAAACTTTTCACTAAAATGGGGTTTAGTAGAACCAAATATGATATCATCCACATAAATTTGGCACACAAATAATTCACCATTAACCATTTTAGTAAAAAGTGTGGAATCAATTTTCCCAATTTCAAAGCCTTTTTCAATGAGAAACTTGGTCAAGCATTTATACCAAGCTATAGGGGCTTGTTTAAGACCATAAAGAGCTTTATGAAGTTTGTAGACATGATTAGGTTTCTTGGGATTAACAAAGCCGGGATATTGTTTAACATAAACTTCCTCATCAATTTCTCCATTTAGAAAAGCACTTTTAATATCCATTTGGTATAAAGTAATATCATGGTGATTGGCATAAGCAAGTAAGATGCGAATGGACTCAAGTCTAGCAACGGGGGCATATGTCTCACCATAGTCCATACCTTCGACTTGAGTGTAGGCTTGAGCGACGAGACAGGCCTTGTTGCATAGAACTTGTCCATCTTCATCTTGCTTATTCCGAAACACCCATTTGGTTCCAATGACATTGTGATCGTCGTTGGGCTTTTCAACCAATGCCCACACTTGATTCCTCTCGAAATTGTGTAGATCTTCATGCATAGCATTTACCCAATCCGGATCCTCAAGAGCTTCTTCTACCTTCATAGGTTCAACACTAGAAATGAATGAGTAGTGTTCACAAAAGTTAGCCAAACGAGTTTTAGAGCGAGTTATTCTCCCGGTTTGAATGTCATTGAAGATTTGTTCGACGGGATGATCTCTTGTGACTCTTGCTCTAACTCGTGAGAGCTTTTGTTTGGGTTGGGGTGGAACATCCTATTCATTGTCTTCTTCTTCTCCTCCTCCTTCATTGTTGTTGGCGTTGTCATTCTCTTGTGGAAGTGGAGAGGGAGGTCTAGGTGGTTCATCTTGTTGCACTTCCTCATCTCCTCCGTCTTGACGTGTTCCACTTGTGGATGCCTCCAAGTCAACTTGTGGTTCACCTTGATGTGAAGTTGATGCTTCCACTTGAACGGAAAAAGTAATCTCCTTCACCTCCGTTGGGCGAATCTTGCCAATGGACAAATCTTGGATTGCTTCCGAAGGATCTTTGTCTCTTACATCAATTGGCAATTGCTCTACTTGCGAGCCGTTAGATTCATCAAACTTCACATCTACCATCTCTTCAATCTTTCGGGTGAAATTGTTGTAGACACGGTAAGTGTGAGAGTTTGAGCCATAATCGAGTAGGAAACCTTTATGAGATTTAGGAGCAAATTTCGAGCGACGATGCTTATCAAGAATGTAACACTTTGATCCAAATACTCGAAAGTATCCAACTTGGGGTTTGTTACCGGTGAGAAGCTCGTATGCCGTCTTGCCGAGAAGCTTGTGAAGATATAGTCGATTCGTAGCATGACAAGCTGTCTCAACCGCTTCTGCCCAAAAGTTTCTTGGTGTCTTGTATTCATCAAGCATCGTTCTTGCCATCTCGATAAGTGTCCGGTTCTTCCTCTCAACAACTCCATTTTGTTGAGGCGTGTACGTAGCCGAGAACTCATGTGAAATCCCTTCTTCGTCAAGAAAGGTATCCACATTAGTGTTCTTGAACTCCGTTCCATTGTCACTTCGAACCTTCTTGATCTTCACTTCAAATTGGTTTTGGGCCTTCTTAGCAAATTTCTTGAAGATCCTTTGGACCTGTGATTTGTCATCAAGAAAGAACACCCACGTAAATCTTGAAAAGTCGTCAACAATGACCAAACCGAACGAGTTACCACCGAGACTCTTATAGGCGTTGGGACCGAAAAGATCCATATGAAGTAGCTCAAGCGGTCTTCTCATGGTCATGATCTTCTTCATGGGATGACTTCCTCCAACCTGTTTTCCTGCTTGACAAGCACTACAAAGTATGTCCTTGTCAAATATGACATCTTTAACACCAAGGATATGATCACCTTTAATAAGCTTATCAAGATTTTGCATGCCCACATGACCTAACCTTCTATGCCATAGCCAACCTTCAGAAGATTTAGCAATTAAGCAAGTACGAGGTTGAGCTCTCTTAGTGAAATCAACAATGTATAGATCACCTCTACGAATACCGGTAAAGACCATATTATGATTATCTGTACGAAACACTTGGCATTCTACTTCAGTAAATAGAACATTGAAACCAAAGTCGGCTAGTCTAGATACGGAAAGGAGATTGTAGCCAAGAGATTCAACGAGCATAACATTTTGGATAGAGCTATCATTGGAAATGGCCACCTTACCAAGGCCAAGTACCTTACCCTTAGAGTTGTCTCCAAAAGTTACATACTTGCGTGGGTTGGCGTTCTTAGCAAGCTCACGGAACATGTCCTTATCTCCGGTCATATGATCAGTACATACACTATCGAGAATCCATTCTTTCCCTCCGGCCATGTAACCACGAAGGTTAGCCATAAGACCAAAATGTCTCATCGACTCCTCAACGTCAAAGTCACTATCTTCATCTTCATCATAATATCCATGCCCAATGTCATCTTGTAAGTGATCATCATCTAGAGCAAGTGATTCAATAGATTTATGACCATGACAATGTGCATGTTTATGAATTCTAATAGTTCGTGAGATGATGCTACTAATGACTCCAACATTTCCTTTAGCACGCATAAGATCACAAAGCTCAAATAGACAATCACCAAACTTAGGATCACTAGGCTTCATTTTATGAAAAGCAATAGACTTTTGAAGAATCTCATCTAGATTTTTTAAGGAGTAATTTGGAAAGCGCTCCTCAAGATATTTCCATATAGTATAAGCACATTCAAAGGTAGGCAAGCATATAAGCAATTTTTTAGGCAATCCTCTAATGATAAGATCAATAGCTCTAAGATTGCGAACCATGTCAAGATACTAATTGGGGGTAGGATGCAAAGGATCAATAGGAGGCACATAAGGGCTAGTAATATACTTGTTCAAATCATATTCATTGAAAATCTCAAGCATCTCATTCTTCCAAGAACTATAGAACTCTCCGTCAAGCATAGGCACTCTACGTCTAATACTCCCGATCGTAGACTCGTCCATCTTCCTCCAATGGTGATTAAACCAAAGCAATGGAAACCAAAGCTCTGATATACCAATTGAAAGGATCGAGAAGAGGGTTCTAGAGGGGGTGATTAGACCCTCAACAAGTAAAAGTGGTAGTTTTTAAGTTCTTCAAGTTAAGGTAGAGTTTAGCACAAGTTTAAGCATTCACAATACATTTCAAGCAAGCATGACAAGAGTATATGCAGCGGAAAGAGTAAAGCATGCAAATTGCAAGAAAGTAAAGGGATGGAATTGGAGTTTGCAAATGCAATGAAGAAACGGAGATTTTTGGCGTGGTTCCGATAGGTGGTGCTATCGTACATCCACGTTGATGGAGACTTCAACCCACGAAGGGTAACAGTTGCGCGAGTCCACAGAGGGCTCCACCCACGAAGGGTCCACCATGGCCATCGCCCACGAAGGGCTTGCCTCACTCGGGTAGATCTTCACAAAGTAGGTGATCTCCTTGCCCTTACAAACTTCTTGGTTCAACTCCACATCTTGACAGAGGCTCCCAAGCGACACCTAACCAATCTAGGAGACACCACTCTCCAAAAGGTAATAAATGGTGTGTTGATGATGAACTCCTTGCTCTTGAGCTTTAAATGATAGTCTCCCCAACACTCAACTCTCTCTCATAGATTTGGATATGGTGGAAAGATGATTTGAGTGGAAAGCAACTTGGGGAAGGCTAGAAATCAAGATTCTTGTGGTAGGATTGGAATATCTTGATCTCAACACATGAGTAGGTGGTTCTCTCTCAGAAAATGTATGGTGGAAGTGTAGTCACGTTCTGATGGCTCTCTCACATATGGAAGGGGGGTGGAGGGGTATATATAGCCTCCACACAAAATCTAACCGTTACACACATTTGACCAATCTCGGTGAGACCGAATAGCTAAACTCGGTGGCACCGATTAGTTCAAAAATGTGAACGTTAGGAATCTCGGTGGGACTAACTAGAACAACTCGGTGGGACTGATGTGCTAGGGCTTAGGGCAAACCTCATCTCGGTGCTTCCGATTGCATCAACTCGGTAAGACCAAAGTGAAGCAATAGGGCAACAGAGAATTGGTCAAGCCATCTCGGTGAGACCGATTGCAATTTTGGTGAGACCGAAATAATTACAACTGATAACAGTGAGTTGGCAAGGACATCTCGGTGAGACCGAGATCCGTATCAGTTTGACCGAACTGTTAGGGTTTCTGGCTGTGCTTATGTCATATGAACTCGGTGGCGCCGACTTGGAGTTTAGGCTTTTGACATATTTGGATAGAGAAAGTGGTTGAGGGTTTTGGAGCAATATCACTAAGCATTTGAGCAAGCAGGCCATTAAGCAACACCTCATCCTCTTTTAATAGTATTGGCTTTCCTATGGACTAAATGTGATCTTGGATCACTAAAACAAAGATGAAGAGCCTTGAGATTTTGCCAAACTTTGTCCTTAGCACCTTGAAGGGGTTCCACATCCTCTTGTCCTTTCCACACCATTATTGAACTTGTCTGAAATACACTAGATAAAACTATTAGTCCAACAAGAGATATGTTTACATTAATTACCAAAATCACCCAGGGAGCACTTGTACTTTCAAACCTTAATCGCGCTTGCGCAGTCATGGTGATTTCACAGCGCACTTGCATCGCACATGGTTAAGCCAATACACCCATGTTTGTTGAGCGTCATCCGAGTCTTTACAGCAAAAAAAATGTCAGAGAGGGTCAGAAGACAGCCACACCAGCATGTGGCCCAAATATATATGAATGAAAAGGGTGGTATGTGATGTTCAAAATTCCAATGCACAACTTTGACCGCGTGGGCCCGCGATTGGGCGCGTCGTCGAAGATCGATGAGAGGGGCCAGAAGTCAAGAACCACCTGGAAGTGGCCAAATATATGTAGGAATATAGTGTGTGATGTTTAAAACTTTAAATACACAATGCACAACTTTGGTGGCACCTGTCTCGCAAACCCGAAAGCACCCTTGGATATATTTATAATGACATAATGTCGTAGCTACCTAGCTAGGGTGCTTGACCCACCTCCCACTTCGTGTCGGTGGGCGGATGCACGTACTGATACTTTGGTCATACATGCATGTCGCCATGACCTACCATAAGACTGACCAGTGAATCTATCGCTTGGTCAAACGACAACTGTTGTTGTCGATCAAAAATGCATAGAATATATATATATATATATATATATATATATATATATAAACGGCTTGGGCCAATAGATTGAACCATCATCAAAAATCGCACGAGAGGGACCACAAAACCAACACCGCCTGCATGTGGCCCAAAATGATGTACATTGGAAGGGGTGATGTGTGTTTTCAATATCGAATAATGTACAATTTAGATGTGGCGCCTGCCTCTCGATACAGACAACAACCATGAAAGCTAGGTAATTAAGGACAAGATACGCAGGGTACGGTGTCGGTCGAACCCACTAATCCGAGCGTGTGGGAGGGAATCCTGACAACTCATGAGCTCGAACTTTGCTTGAACGACATGTGACGGTGACCAGCCCTAACACGAACTAGGAGTAATCCATTCATGGACAACACATACCCCTCATTATCGGTCAAAGGGATGATGTATATACACTCAGGGAGCCCACAAATATGCGTGTCGTCACAAAAAACTGCACAAGGGAGACGTGGTCGATCAGAAGACCCCCTATACACTGCATGCGGCCCGAAAATATGTATGGGTGGTGTGTGATGTGTTCAAATCCCCAATGCACAACTTCGATGGGGCACCAACTACATTACAAAATGAACACCGTACCTGACCCCAAGCCAGGTTCAATACATACGATGTCGGTTCCCCAACTTCGAGGTGGGGGGGGTGTCATCCAACGCATGCGCTCAAACTTTATTTGGTCTAGCATGGCACACATAGCAATAGGAAACCATCATGGTCAAACCCTTCTCGTATGTTGGGTCAAAGGGATAGATTGTGTGGGCCCCCCTCATTATCGGTCAAGGATGATATATATATAGACCTCGGGTGCCCACAGATATGTGCGGCGTCTATAAACCGCACAAGGGGGACGTGCTCGATCAAAACACCCGGCCCCCTATACCCTGCATGCGGCCAGAAAAAATGTATGGGCCTGGTGTGTGATTTGTTCAGATCCCGAATGCACAACTTCGATGGGGCACCAACTACATCAGTAACATTACAAACTGAACATCGTACCCCCCCCAGCCACGTTAAAGACATACGATGTTGGTTCCGCAACTTCAAGGCGGGTGGGGGTGGTAGGGGGTGTCATCCAATGCATGTGCTGAAACTTGATTTGCTCTAACATAGCACACAGAGCAAAGAGGAACCCTTCTCATGCGTTCGGTCAAAGGGATAATTTGTGTGGGCCTACAGATGTCGATCATTCTTCGATTTTGGAGAACAAAAAATAACCAATAAAAAACATATTCTACAAATTAGCAAAACAAGGATCCCAAGGTTTATATAATCATCATGACAGGTCACTATAGAGACATTTAGATGATAAACGTCTATAATGACCGTATCATGGCGTTTTAATGAAGCTTGAGAGATATGCAACTTCCCACCGGGTCAACCATCCTTAGACTACTCCAGCTCTAGCACGCTTAACTTCTGCGTTCTATTCAACTAGGTTAGCAGATGGGAAGCCGCCCCTTGCTGATAAGAATTGCCTCCTTGCCTTTAAGGCATTTCACGCTGGTCACCCTATGGGACCTACTCCCTACTATCACACACGTTTGTGCTTTTAGAAACTGTGTGCAATATTTACATGGCCGGTGTGTTGCCGCCTAGCCTTCTATGAGGACTGACACTGGCAGCGAGAAACCGATGGGAGAAGAGGCGGGAAACCGATGGGAGGAGTGGTGGGAAACGGTAGCGTGTTTGGATATATAACAACATTGATATAGAAAACTTAGTAGAGAAGGAAGCGTGAGCTAGCGCGATGCATGCGCACAGTGCTTACCCACGGGTGACAGACGGTTGACCAGAACTGATTTAAATATTCAGGGTTCGTTTGGCCTTTTTTATACATTATAATTAAGTTTTATAAGCATTAATTTAATGTGCATAATTCAAATTAGTGCACCAAAATGGATACAAAAATCATACATGTGTCCTTGGATGCATGTTTAGGTCCCATGCAAAGAATAAGAATGAATTACAGCTGCCTCATCGTCTAGCTCGGCCTCGGACATTGAGAATCTCTGTTTTTAAATCCCCGTAAATCCAAAACTCACCCAAAAATCGTGAAATTTGGCATGGTGTCACGACATGGCACATATATGTCGTGGAAAAAAAATTCCATTTTGGGGCAAGTTTTATTACAAGCCTCTTACAAACCGGAGCTTCTTTCAAGAAGCCTCGTGGTTCCGATAGGGAAACGTGTCCCCCTTGTGGGCGAAACGATAATCACTACCTCTTTTCGCCTTGTATTTTTTTCTACAGGCAACATGGAATGACAGGATATCCGTGTTGAAAGTTAAAATTATTCAGGGTTCGTTTGTCCTTTTATACATTAATTGAGTTTCCTAGGCATTTAATGTCCATAATTCAAATCTGAACTATAAATACATCCTCCAGTTCACCAAAATGGCTAGAAAAATCATACATGTGTCCTTGGGTGCATGTTTAGGTCCCATGCAAGGAATGGGAATGAATTACAACCGTACCGGCGTCCTGGCTCGTCCTTAAACATTTGGAATCTCGGTTTTTACATCCCCGTAAATCCAAAACTCACCAAAAAATCATGAAAGTTGGCATGGTGTCACGTCATGGCACATATATGTCGTGGTAAAAACATTGTCCAATTTGGGCCAAGCTTTATTACAAACCTCTTACAAACTGGAGCCTCTCGCAAGAACCCTCATGGTTTCGATAGGGAAACGTGTCCCCTTGTGGGCGAAACGATAATCGCTCCCTCTTCTAGCCTTGTATTTTCTTCTACATGCAACATGGAATAACGGGAGATTTGCGTTGAACTTTGAAATTATTCAGGGTTTGTTTGACCTTTTTTATACATTAATTGAGTTTTCTAGGCATTTAATGTCCATAATTCAAATCTGAACTACAAATACATGCTCCAGTGCACCAAAATGGCTAGAAAAATCGTACATGTGTCCTTAGGGTGCATGTTTAGGTCCCATGGAAGGAATGTGAATGAATTCAACCATCTCGGCATCCTGGCTCGGCCTCAAACATTGTGAATCTCGGTTTTTAAATCTCCGTAAATCCAAATCTCACCAGAAAATCATGAAACTTGGGATGGTGTCACGACATGGCACATATATGTCATGGTAAAAAAATTATCCAATTTGGGCCAAGCTATATTACAAGCCTCTTACAAACCGAAGCTTCTCGCAACCCTCGTGGTTCCGGTAGGGAAACATGCCCCTCTTGTGGGCAAAACGATGATCAATACCTCTTCTCGCCTTGTATTTTGTTTTCTACAGGCAACATAGAATAACAGGAGTCTCGTGCTGAAATTTGAAACTGTTCAGGGTTCGTTTGCCCATTTTATATATTAATTCAGTTTTCTAGGCATTTAATGTAGTCCATAATTCAAATTTGAACTACAAGCACATGCTCCAGTGGAGCAAAATGGGTGGAAAATCGTACATGTGTCACTGGGTGCATGTTTAGGTCTCATTGAAGGAATGGGAATGAATTACAAACGTCTCGTCGTCCTGAAACATCGAGAATCTTGGTTTTTAAATCCCAGTAAATCGAAAACTCACCCAAAAAACATGAAACTTGGCATGGCTTCATGACATGGCACATATATGCCGTGGTAAAAAAATCGTCCAGTTTGAGACAAGGCGCACACATTAATAGCCAATGAAGTCCTTTTGAAACAAATAGCTGACACATTAATATCGCAAATGGTTGTATTATATGAATCATGTGTCTTCCCGTAACCATTTAAGTGCGGCCACGCATCCCTCTTTTCTTATGGGATAGTACTACCTCGGTCCTCGTCATTGGTCATCTTTATATGTTGTGCCAAAATTTAACCATACTCGATGGCGTGCATGCAACTGTTTGATTAGACGGGACGAGCGCGAGAAGTCCACCGTGCAGGCTCGCTGGGACGCGTGGGAGCAGTCCGCCGTGCAGGCTCAACGCGACGCGTGCGACCTGTCCACCTCGCAGGCTTGACGGGACACGTGCGAGTAGCCAAGGCCGTGCATGCTCACCGGAAAGCGAGCTCTTTGACCTCCATCCACCAGTCGCCCGCCTCGCTCACAACTTCTCCATTAATGGCGGCCGAGCCGCTGTTTAACACGTAGTTAATTAAAGCACCTGGACGGAGGGTGTTTTCTTGTGATCCCATGGCCCCGCTCAACGATAGCATTTGCTTTATTCGTGTTTTCAACTCGTATTCTGGATAATTTGAAATGCCACATAGGGCAACGGATAATATGATGACAAATAAAATGGCAATGGATAATACGACAACAAATTTACAATGGCGTGGATAATAATTGTCTTACATATTCTGGATAATTTAAAATGCCACATGCGGCAAAGCCCAGAAGACACGGGGGCAAGAGAAGAAGGAAATTGCAGACAACGATCTAGATCGCTACTGTCTCTACTCCTCGATGGATCGCCAGGTGAAGACATCCTCCAGCTCCTTCTTCAATTCCTCACGACTTTGCTTGATAGCAGCCACGGATTCCTCCATCTCCTGCTCATGCTCGATCCGGAGCTTCCTCAAGTCACCCATCAGTTCCTCGACAACCGCTTTCAGCGTCATCCCCGAGGCACTGCTCTGCTCATGCAGCTTCTTCCAGTCGGCGGCCTCCTCCTCCGTCTCCGTGAGCGCCTTGAGGAGCTTCGCATTGTCACCCATGAGTTGCTCGACGAGGCCGGTCGCCTTCTCAACCGAGGCATCGCTAATCTTGAGCAGCTTCATCAAGCGGTCGACCAGCTCTTGCTGCTTAATTAGGCCAGCGAGAATGTCGTCATCACTAGCCAAGGACTTCGGCAATGCCAGCTCGTTGCGATCACCGACGTGGCGAGTGCGCTTGTGAGAGCCCTCGCGTGCCGGTGAGAGTTCGTTCGAGGGCTCCGCGGCGCGCCAGGACATCTCTGTTGTGGCTGCCGCGTTGCGGCTACCGCGTTGCGGCGGGACCTCTCTAGTGCTTCTGCGACCTTGGTCTTTGCTCCCTGGTTATATGTCGACCTGAAACTCCTCCTACCGGTCATGGTGGAATGACTTGACAGGAAATACCTGTTTTGTGGGTGATGAGGAGAGGAACTGTGAACTAATTTTCGAGTGGGTAGTTTTTATAGCCCGGTGCTAAGTGTGAACACATTTAGGTTTGATCGGTGTGAACAGATTTGCAATTACTTAATGTGTTGTAATCTGGAATGTGACGAGAAACAAGGTCAAAATTTATTGATGGTTCTGGGCTCGAAGCCCGTTTCTATTGTTCTGGCTCATCGCAAATAGTTCTTATGGATCAATCATATGCCACACATCGGAAGCCCGAAACGGTTCCCGGATGGCGTACGTGGGCCCGCGTTCTCGGATGTACGTGTACGTGTCTGCCCACTATCACACACGGTCAAGATGTCACCATCGTGTCCGATGGATGCACCGTCGCGCCTCCCACGGGGTGCCAGAAGGTTGACCAGAATTGCAATATGCAGGTGTGGTTGCTCGCCGTTGAGGCGGCCGCGGCACGCTCTGCTCGCGTTCGTCCGCGCATTTTGCTCGCCATTGAGGCGGCCGCGGCACGCTCCGCTCTGGCGTCCCTGCGCGCGCTCTGCTCGCCGTTGAGGCAAATTTAGAATGGAAACGGTTAATAATTGTCTTACATATTCAGTATGATTTAAAATGCCACATGCGGTAATGCCCAAAACACTCACGACCTACATATGCATACAATTATAATAAAATATAGGCTAAAAGGCTGAGTTGGTGGCCTTCCGACGACGGTCTTCTCGGACTCCATGATCAGCATAGCACCCTTGCGGTTGTTCATTCCAAGTGTCCCGACCCGCCTCCGCCTACGGAGCTGCTGGCGTTGGGAGGCTCTTGGGGCTGCTGGGCCTCTTCCAGAAGAGCTTGACAGCGTGCAATCGCGCGCATGACATCTCCGCGGAACCGCTCCATTTCCATGTCTCTGGCCTGGTAGCAAATTCCGTCCATCACCTGCATCCTCAAGATACCACGTTGGCGATGTTCTACTTCGTCGGGGGCGTCAACTCCACCAAGGATGCGCTTGAGCCTGGCCACCACATCCTTGGGATCGAGGTTGACACGGCCGCTGCCGGCAATGATGAAGCCGCAGGCTGGCTGTCTCTTAACTAAATTGCAGTGGTCCTCTGCCCATTCCTTGCAGGGCATCAGGCTCTCAATGAGCACTGGTGACGACGGCACTTCGGGTGGGTCGTCGATCATGCCGCCGAGCAGCTCTGGATCTTTTGCACGGTGGATGGCAAACTGCTCATCACACTTCCTCTGCAATATGTCGATTGTGTGCCCAAGGACTGTTACGTTGATATCGCTGCTGATGGGCCATGGTGCCTGCACCGGCTGATGAAGCTCTTGCTCCCCGACCTGCTCCGGCTCATTCTCCTCGCCGAAGATGTAACATAGGTAGGGGTTGACGTTGAAGTTTTGGTCGTTGCCTGGCATGCTTGGAA
Source organism: Thinopyrum elongatum (assembly GCA_011799875.1). Taxonomy (NCBI): domain Eukaryota; kingdom Viridiplantae; phylum Streptophyta; class Magnoliopsida; order Poales; family Poaceae; genus Thinopyrum; species Thinopyrum elongatum. The sequence goes on from CM022303.1 coordinate 536,198,026, forward strand.
TAACTAATGGTAGATGGGTGAGGACTAGATCTGCGCACAGTGTCGGGACGGTGCATTGCCGCCTGGGTTATATGCAGCAAGCCATTAGCTGGTGGCGGGAAACCGATGAGGGAAGAGGCGGGGATTTTACAATTCACCCATGTGGAGTGCGGGAAGCATTCGCTGGAGCACGGAAGCCTTCCCTGGAGCGTGGGAAGACTAAGTGGAGCACACAACCCGAATACCGTATGAGGTGTCACATGTTATCTATCACACACTATTAACATAAGGAAACGTATGTGTAACTTACTAATCATCGCACACGAGTACTCGCAGATGCATCATGTGTGATACTCCTAGCCACCGCAAGCAACTAGTTTGCATTTTCAAAGTTTTTTGTACACATAGAATCGCACACGAATTAACTGTAGTAATCGTCTGTGTTATAATTTCTCATCACAAACAGTTCATCCGAGTGGGCTGTTTGCCGCGCAACACACACATCTTGTTTAAACGAATCATTTGTGTCCTTTTGGCTCATCGCAAACAGTTCAACTATGTGAACTGTATGCCGCATATCACACACATCTTATTAAGTTGAACCATTTCTGTTGTGTTCCCTAATCTAAAATAGTTCATCCGAGTGAACCGTATGCCGTATATCACACACACCTTGATCTGGCTAACCGTTTCTGTTGCATTCCCTAATAGCAAACAGTTCATCAGAGCGAACTGTATGCCATATATCGAACACACCTAGATATGGCTGCCCATTTCTGTTGTTCTGTCTCATCGCAAACAGTTCGTATGGATCAACCGTATGCCCCGCATCGCACACGCAACTAAAATCTGAACCGTGTTTGATGTATCCGCCATCTCAAACGTTTTGCATCTTTTTTGTCGAGTTTTTTACATCACCGTTTACGATTGATGCATCGCACACATTTTCGTCAAAGGGTCTCTGATCGTAGTGTCGCATTAGCAGCATCCTGCAGTAGTGATGGGCTAGGGATAACTTTCTTTAGTGTTGATATTTTGAAAGACATGGTTGCTTGTTGATATGCTTGAGTATTGAAGTCTTCATGTCAATTATAGACTATTGCTTTGAACCATCTAAAAGTCCAAATGTCCATGCCACAAAATAAAAGAATATGTGATGAACATGTTAGGCAGCATTCCACATCAAAAATTCTATTTTTATCATTTACCTACTCGAGGACGAGCATGAATTAAGCTTGGGGATGCTGATACGTCTCCAATGTATCTATAATTTTTTATTGTTCCATGCTGTTATATTATCATTCTTAGATGTTTTACAATCATTTTATAGCAACTTTATATCATTTTTTGGGACTAACCTATTGACATAGTGCCTAGTGCCAGTTGTTGTTTCTTGCTTGTTTTTTACTTCACAGAATATCCCTATCAAACGGAGTCCAAACGCAGGAAATTTTTTGGAGATTTTTTTGGGACCAGGAGACAACTTGGGAGCCAAGGAAGCCCACGAGGGGAGGCCCATGGGGGCCACAAGACACCAGGGCGCGCCAGAGGCCCCTCGCACGCCCTGATGGGTTGTGGGGCCCACGGGGGTCTCCTCCACCGCCTCTCAGCTCTATAAATACCCAAATATTCCAGAAACCCTAGGGGAGTCAACGAAACACAATTTCAGCCGCCACAAGTTCCAGAATCATGAGATCCAATCTAGAGCCCTATTTCGGCACTCTGCCGGAGGGGAACACTATCACGAAGGGGTTCATCATCCTCATTGGTGCTCCTCCAATGATGCGTGAGTAGTTCACCATAGACCTACGGGTCCGTAGGCAGTAACTAGATGGCTTCTTGTCTCTTTTTGATTCTCAATACAATGGTCTCTTGGAGATCTATTTGATGTAATGACTTTTTGCGGTGTGTTTGTTGGGATCCGATGAAGTTCGAGTTTATGATCAGATCTATATCCATGAATATTCTTTGAGTTTTCTTTGATCTCTTATATGCATGATTATTTATAGCCTCGTATTTCTTCTTTGAATCTTTGGTTTAGTTAGGCCAACTAGATCGATTTTTCTTGCAATGGGAAGAGGTGCTTTGTGATGGGTTCGATCTTGCGGTGTCCTCACCCAGTGACAGAAGGGGTAGCGAGGCACGCATGTATCGTTGCTATTAAGGATAAAAAGATGGGGTCTATTCCTACATGAATAGATCTTGTCTACATCATGTCATCATTCTTATTGCATTACTCCATTTCTCCATGAACTTAATACACTAGATGCATGCTGGTTAGCGGTCGATGTGTGGAGTAATAGTAGTAGATGTAGGCAGGAGTTAGTCTACTAATCTTGGACGTGACGCCTATATTCATGACCATTGCCTTGGATATCATCATAATTATTTGTTCTTCTATCAATTGCCCAACAGTAATTTGTTTACCCACCGTATGCTATTTTCTTGAGAGAAGCCACTAGTGAAATCTACGGCCCCCGGGTCTATCTTTTATCATATTGCTTTCAGATCTATCTTTTATCATATTTGTTTTCAGATCTATTATTCCAAAAACCCAAAAATACCTTGCTACACTTTTTTCTTTATATATTTTATTTTGCGTTCATACCAGATCTATTTATCCAACCTCATACAAATTAATCTATCTTTTTACCGAGGAGGGATTGACAACCCCTCTTACGCATCAGGTTGCAAGTATTTGTTCTTTGTGTGCAGGTACCGTTTACATAGTGTTGCTTGGTTCTCCTACTGGATCAATACCTTGGTTTTATAACTAAGGGAAATACTTACCGTAGCTGTGCTGCATCATCCCTTCCTCTTTGGGGTAATACCGACGTAGTCTCAAGCCACATCATGGACCCGTAGGTCGGTGGTAAACTACTCACACATCATTGGAAGGGCAGCAAGGTTGGTGTAGAGGCCCTCCGTGATCGAATCCCCCTCCGGCAGAGTGCCAAAAAAGGCCCCAAGATGGGATCTCACGAGAACAGAAGCTTGCGGCTGCGGAAAAGTATTTTTGGTGTGCCCTCTGGTATACGGGGAATATTTGGGTATTTATGGAGCTGCGATTAGGGTTAGGGGTTGTGGCCCTCTTGTGGCTCCTCTAGCCTCCTCCCGAAGATTCGTGGTTGCCTTCTGGTCCAAGAAAAATCCTCAAAAAGTTTCATTCTATTTGGTATTGATTTTCTGTAGAAGACAAAAACAAGGAAAAAACAGCAACTGGCACTGGGCACTAGGTTAATAGGTTAGTCCCAAAAAATGATATAAAATAGCATATTAATGCATATAAAACATCCAAGATGGATAATATAATAGCATGGAACAATAAAAAATTATAGATACATTGGAGACGTACCTGTCTTCATGTCAAATTATAGACTATTGCTTTGAATCATCTAAAGTCCAAATGTCCATGCTACAAAAGAAAAGAACATGTGATGAATATGATGGGTAGCATTCCACATCAAAAATTCTATTTTTATCACTTACCTACTCGAGGACGAGCAGGAATTAAGCTTGCGGATGTTGATACGTCTACAACATATCTATAATTTTTTATTGTTCCATGCTATTAAAGTATCATTCTTGGATGTTTTATACTCATTTACTAGCAACTTTATATCATTTTTTGGCACTAACCTATTGACATAGTGCCCAGTGCCAGTTGTTGTTTTCTACTTGTTTTTTACTTTGCAGAATATCAATACCAAACAAAGTCCAAATGCCACGAAACTTTTTGGAGATTTTTTTCTGGACAGAAGACACCCAGGCGGCCAAGGAAGTGCACCAGAGGAAGCCCATGGGGCCCACTAGGCACCAGGGCGTGCCAGAGGCCCCTGGCACACCCTGGTGGGTAGTGGAGCCCACAGGAGGCTTCTCCACTGACTATCAGCTCTATAAATACTCTAAAATCCCAAAAACCCTAGGGGAGTCGAATGAAAATAGTTTACGCCGCCGCAAGTTCTAGTACCACGAGATCCAATCTAGAGGCCTTCTCCGGCACTCTGTCGGAGGGCTCAACGATCACGGAGGGGTTCTTCATCATCACCCTTGCCCCTCCGATGATGTGTGAGTAGTTTACCATAGACCTACGGGTCCGTAGGCAGTAGCTAGATGGCTTCTTCTCTCTTTTTGATCTTCAATACAATGTTATCCTTGATGTTCTTGGAGATCTATTTGATGTAATGACTTTTTGCGGTGTGTTTGTTGGGATCCGATGAATTGTGAGTTTATGATCAGTTCTATCCATGAATATTATTTGAGTCTTTGTTGAACTCTCTTATGCATGATTGTTATAGCCTCGTATTTTTTCTCCGAAACTTTGGTTTGGTTTTGCCAACTAGATTGATTTTTCTTGCCATGGGAAGTGGTGCTTTGTGATGGGTTCGATCTTGCGGTGCTCAATCTCAGTGACAAAAGGAGACATGACACGCATGTATCGTTGGCATTAAGGATAAAAACATGGGGTCTATTCCTACATGAATAGATCTTGTCTACATCATCTCATCATTCTTATTGCATTACTCCATTTTTCCATGAACTTAATACACTAGATGCATGCTGGATAGCGGTCGATGTGTGGAGTAATAGTAGTAGATGCAGGCAGGAGTCGGTCTACAAATCTTGGACGTGATGCCTATGTACATGATCATTGCCTTGGATATCGTCATGATTATTCGCTTTTCTATCAATTGCCAACAGTAATTTGTTTACCCACCGTATGCTATTTTCTCGAGAGAAGCCTCTAGTGAAATCTACGGCTCCTGCGTCCATTTCCTATCATATTATTTTCAGATCTATTATTCCAAGAAGCCAAAAATACCTTGCTGCACTTTTTCTTTATTTATTTTATTTTGTGTTTTTGCTAGATCTATTTATCCAATCTCATACAATTTAATCTATTTCAATACCGAGGAGGGATTGACAACCCCTCTTACGCGTTGGGTTGCAAGTTTTTGTGGTTTGTGTGCAGGTGTTGTTTACATAGTGTTGCTTGGTTCTCCTACTGGATTGATAACCTTGGTTTCATAACTAAGGGAAACACTTACCGTTGTTGTACTGCATCATCCTCTCCTCTTCGGGGAATTACCAACGGAGATACAAGCAATCAAATCTTGATGGCGCTTTCATTGTCGCAGTAGAGGGGTACCATCTTCTTGTTGATGCCATAGTCCTTGAGGGTTTGCTTCATCTAGAGAAGTTGAGCGCAGCAAGATCCAACAACAATGTATTCAGCTTCAGCAGTAGAGAGTGATACGCAGTTCTGCTTCTTTGAAGACCAACAGACAAGTGCTCGACCAAAGAAGTGGTATGTGCCTGATGTAGACCTGCAATCCACCTTCTCACCAGCATAATTAGCATATGAGAATCCAACTAGATCAAACTCTGAGCCCTTTGGATACCATAATCCTAGCGTTGGGGTGTGAGCCAAATATCGAAGTATTCGCCTCATTGCAAGGTGATGCGACTCCTTTGGTGCCGCTTGGAATCAGGCACACATGCAAACACTAAGAATTATATCTAGCCTAGATGCACATAAGTACAATAAAGAACCAGTCATGGAGCGGTATACATTTTGATCGAAATCTTTACCATTTTCGTCGGAGCTCAGGTGACCATTGGTTGGCATTGGCGTCTTGTAGCCCTTGCAATCTTGCATACCAAACTTATTCAGACTATTCTTGAGATAATTTTCTTGAGATACGAAGATGACATTGCTTTGTTGATGGATTTGAAGACCAAGAAAGAATTTCAGCTCCCCATCGTGGACATCTGGTATTTCTCTTGCATCATGTAACTGAGCTCATCACTGTATCTTTTGTCCATGCATCCGAACATAATGTCATCAACATAGATTTTGGCATACAAACAGTTCTCCATCATATGTCTTCGTGAAGAGAGTGGGATCCAGAGAACCAGGTTTGAAGCCTTTGCTCTTTAGGAATTCTTTGAGTGTGTCATACCAAGCACGAGGCGCTTGTTTGAGGCCATATAGTGCCTTGTTGAGCTTGTAGGCCATGTCAGGATGATTTGGATCTTCAAAACCAGGAGGTTGAGCAACATAGACTTCTTCTTCAATTTTACCATTTAGGAAGGCACTCTTCACATCCATTTGATATAGAAGAATGTCATTGTGATTTGTGTAAGCTAGTAGTATGCGTATGGCTTCAAGCCTAGCCACAGGAGCAAAGGTCTCATCGAAGTCAATTCCCTCTACTTGTGTATATCCTTAAGCCACGAGACGAGCTTTATTCTTGACAACTTGACCATGTTCATCTTGTTGTTGTGGTAGATCCATTTGGTGCCAATAACATTGTGCTTGCGTGGATCCGGACGTTTGACTAGCTCCCACACATTATTGAGCTCAAATTGTTGAAGCTCTTCTTTCATAGCTTGAATCCATTCTGGTTCCATGAAAGCTTCATCAACCTTTTTGGGTTCGGAGATGGAGACGAATGCAAAGTGCCCACAAAAGTTAGCTAATTGTGTAGCTCTGGATCGAGTGAGTGGACAAGGTGCATTTATGCTATCAAGTATCTTCTCAATCTGAACTTCATTAGCCACACGAGGATGAATAGGGCGAAGATTTTGCTGATGCTGAGGATTATCTTCACGGTGAACAAGATCTGGAATCACAACTTCTTCTTCTCCATGATCCTTAGTGGGTATGATTTCTCCAGTACCCATTAGCTTGATGGATTCACTTGCAGGTACTTCATCTAGCACATTTGGCAGGTGCTCTCTTTGTGAGCCGTCAGTCTCATCGAACCGCACATCTACAATTTCAACCACTTTATAGTCAAAGAGGTTTAAAACCCTGTAGGTGTGCGAATCCTTTCCATAGCCAAGCATAAAACCCTCATGTGCTTTCAGTGCAAATTTGGAAGTGTGATGTGGATCCCTTATCCAACACCTTGCACCGAAGACTTTGAAATAACTTACATTTGGCTTCTTACCAGTGAGTAGTTCATAGGATGTCTTCTTGAAGAACTTGTGAAGATATAATCTATTGATAATATGGCATGCAGTATCAATGGCTTCAGGCCAGAACTTCCGTGGAGTCTTGTATTCATCAAGCATCGTACGAGCATCTCAATAAATGTCATGTTCTTGCACTCCATGATGCCATTCTGCTGAGGGGGTATATGGAGTAGATAGCTCATGCGAGATGCCAAGGGTATCAAGATAAGTGTCGAGGCAAGTGTTCTTGAACTCAGTGCCGTTGTCACTCTTGATGTGCTTGATCTTGATGCCATAGTTGGTCATGGCACAATTGGCGAATCACCTGAAGACATCCTGCACTTCAGTCTTATAGACAATTATGTGCACCCAAGTGTATCTAGTGTAATCATCAACAATCATGAAGCCATATAGATGCGCAGTAGTAGTAAGGGTAGAGTAGTGTGTAGGGCCAAATAGATCCATGTGAAGTAGCTCGAAGGGACGTGAAGTTGTCATGATTGTCTTCGAGGGATGTTTTTCCCTAGTCATCTTCCCAGCTTAGCAAGCACCACATAGATGGTCCTTCTTGAACTTGACGCCCTCGATGCCAATGATATGCTTATTCTTCACAAGTGTGTGCAAGTTCCTCATGCCCGCATGTCCTAGCCTTCGATGCCAAAGCCAGCGCTCTGAAGTTGTTGCTAGAAGACATACGACTAGTTGTGGTCCTGCGGAGAAGTCTACCATGTACAAGTCACCTCTTCGATAACCTTAGAAGACTTGAGATTTGTCAGAAGCCATTAGCACGAGACATCGATATTTTCCAAAGATCACAATCATATCAAGATCACAAAGCATTGATACTGACATTAGTTTGTATCCAAGGGATTCAACAAGCATCACTTTATCCATGTGTTGATCCTTTGAGATAGCAACCCTACCTAGACCCAATACCTTGCTTTTGCCAGTGTCAGCGAATGTGATATGGCTCTTTGAAGACAGTCGAAGAGTAGAATACATGAGAAGACTTTGATCACCAGTCATGCAGTTAGTGCAGCTGCTACTTCTTGAGCTTGCGTTGGTTTTTCCCTTGAAGAGGAAAGGGTGATGCAGCAAAGTAGAGATAAGTATTTTCCTCAGTTAAGAAATAAGGTATCAATCCAGTAGGAGGAACACACAAGTCTCCAATGATAGCACTTGCACAAACAAACAAATACTTGCACCCAACACGATAAAGGGGTTGTCAACCCCTTCACGGTTACTTGCAAGGATGAGATCTGATAGAGATAGGTATAAAAGATAAGTAAAAGTGTGAAATAAAGTAAACATAAATAAATTGCAGCAAGGTATTTTTGTATTTTTGATTTTATAGATCTGAAAATAATATGATAGAAAATAGACCCGGGGGCCATAGGTTTCACTAGAGGCTTCTCTCTTGAAGAAAGCATACGGTGGGTGAACAAATTAATGTTCAGCAATTGATAGAAAAGCGCATAATTATGACGATGTCCAAGGCAATGATCATGAATATAGGCATCACGTCCGTGACAAGTAGACCGACTCCTGCCTGCATTTACTACTATTACTCCACACATCGACCGCTATCCAGCATGCATCTAGTGTATTAAGTTAACAAGAACGGAGTAACGCCTTAAGCAAGATGACATGATGTAAAGGGATAGATCCAAGCAATATGGTAAAAACCCCATCTTTTTATCCTTAATGGCAACAATACAAATACGTGCCTCGCTACCCATACTATCACTGGGTGAGGACACCGCAAGATTGAACCCAAAACAAAGCACCTCTCCCATTGCAAGATAGATCAATCTAGTTGGCCAAACTAAATCAATAGATCATAGAGAAATACAAAGCTACCTTAATCATGCATAAAAGAGTTCAGAGAAGACTCAACTAATATTCATAGATAATCTGATCATAAACCCACAATTCATCAGATCTCACCAAACACACTGCAAAAGAAGATTACATCAAATAGATCTCCAAGAACATCGAGGAGAACATTGTATTGAAGATCAAAGAGAGAGAAGAAGCCATCTAGATACTAGTTATGGACCCGTAGGTCTGTGGTAAACTACTCACACATCATTGGAAGGGCAGCAAGGTTGGTGTAGAGGCCCTCCGTGATCGAATCCCCCTCCGGCAGAGAGCCGGAAAATGCCCCAAGACGGGATCTCACGAGAACAGAAGCTTGCGACGGCGGAAAAGTATTTTTGGTGTGCCCTCTGGTATACGGGGAATATTTGGGTATTTATGGAGTTGATATTAGGGTTAGGGGAGTCCCAAGGGGCCCACAAGCCTTGGGGGCGCCCCCTGGTGCGCGCCCCTAGGGCTTGTGGCCCTCTCGTGGCTCGTCTGGCCTCCTCCTGAAGCTTCGTGGTTGTCTCCTCAAAAAGTTTCGTTCCTTTTGGACTCCGTTTGGTATTGATTTTCTGTAAAAGACAAAAAGAAGGAAAAAACAGCAACTGGCACTTGGCACTAGGTTTGTAGGTTAGCCCCAAAAAATGATATAAAATAGCATATTAATGCATATAAAAAATCCAAGATGGATAATATAATAGCATGGAACAATAAAAAATTATAGATACATTGGAGACGTATCAAGCATCCCCAAGCTTAATTCTTGCTCGTCCTCGAGTAGGTAAATGATAAAAATAGAAATTTTGATGTGGAATGCTACCTAACATGTTTATCAAGTAATCTTTATTATTGTGGCATGAATATTCAAATCCATAAGATTCAAAACAAAATTTTAATGTTGACATAAAAACAATAATACTACAAGCATACTAATAAAGCAATCATGTCTTTTCAAAATACCGTGGCTAAAGAAAGTTATCGCTACAAAATCATATAATCTTGTCATGCTCTATCTTCATCACACAAAGTATTTATCATGCACAACCCCGATGACAAGCCAAGCAATTGTTTCATACTTTTGACGTTCTAAAGCCTTTTCAACTTTCACGCAATACATGAGCGTGAGCCATGGATATAGCACTATGGATGGAATAGAATATGGTAGTAGACAAAAAGGAGAAAGAAATTCTCACACCAACTAGGCAAATTAATAGGCTATGGAGATGCCCATCAATTGATATTGGTGCTAGTGAGTAGGGATTGCCATGCAACGGATGCACTAGAGCTATAAGTGTATGAAAGCTCAAAAGAAAACTAAGTGGGTGTGCATCCAACTCGCTTGCTCACGAAGACCTAGGATAATTTGAGGAAGCCCATCATTGGAATATACAAGCCAAGTTCTATAATGAAAAATTCCCACTAGTAATATATGATAGTGATAACATAGGAGACTCTTTATACGAAGAACATGGTGCTACTTTGAAGGACAAGTGTGGAAAAAGACAGTAACATTGTCCCTTCTCTCTTTTCTCTCATTTTTTTTATTTTTTCCTCTTTTTTTCTTTTTGGGCTCTTTGGCCTCTATTTTTTTAAGTTCGGAGTCTCATCCCAACTTGTGGGGGAATCATAGTCTCCATCATCCTTTCCTCGCGTGGGACAATGCTCTAATAATGATGATCATCACACTTTTATTTACTTACAACTCAAGAATTACAACTCGATACTAGAACAAAAATATGACTCTATATGAATGCCTCCGGTGTTGTACCGGGATGTGCAATGATCTAGCGTGACATGTATAAAAAATATGAACGGTGGCCAAGCCACAAATACTATGCCAACTATATGATCATGCAAAGCAATATGGCAATGATGGTGTGTGTCATAATAAACGGAATGGTGGAAGTTGTATGGCAATATATCTCAGAATGGCTATGGATATGCCATAATAGGTAGGTATGGTGGCTGTTTTGAGGAAGGTGTATGGTGGGTTTAATGCACCGGCGAAAGTTGCGCGGTACTAGAGAGGCTAGCAAAGGTGGAAGGGTGAGAGTGCGTATAATCCATGGGCTCAACATTAGTCGTAAAGAACTCACATACTTATTGCAAAAAATTATTAGCCCTCGAAACAAAATACTAATACGCATGCTCCTAGGGGGATATATTGGTAGGAAAATACCATCGCTTGTCCCCGACCGCCACTCATAAGGAAGACAATCAAAAATAAATCATGCTCTAACTTCATCGCATAACGAGAGACCATACGTGCATGCTTCGGGAATCACAAACCTTAACACAAGTATTTTTACTAATCCACAATTACTAACTAGCATGAATCTAATATCACCATCTTCATGTCTCAAAACAAATGCAAGGAATCAAACTTCTCATATATTCAATGATCTTCATGAAAGTTTTTATTATATCCCTCTTGAATACCCATCATATTAGGACCAAATTCATAACCTAAGAAAATTGCCATACTATTTTAAGACTCTCAAAATAATATAAGTGAAGCATGAGAGTTCATCAATTTCTTCAAAATAAAACCACCGCCGTGCTCTAAAAAGATATAAGTGAAGCACTAGAGCAACTACCTAGCTCAAAAGATATAAGTGAAGCACATAGAGTATTCTAATAAATTCATGATTAATGTGTGTCCCTATCAAAAGGAGTGTACAGCAAGGATGATTGTGGCAAACTAAAAAGAAAAGACTCATATAATACAAGATGCTCCAAGCAAAACACATATCATGTGGTGAATAAAAATATAGCCTCAAGTAAATTTACCGATGGATTGAAGACAAAAGAGGGGATGCCATCCGGGGCATCCCCAAGCTTAGACGCTTGGTTGTCCTTGAATATTACCTTGTGGTGCCTTGGGCATCCCCAATCTTAGTCTCTTGCCACTCCTTATTCCGTAGTCCATCAAAACTTTACCCAAAACTTGAAAACTTCACAACACAAAACTCAATAAAAAACTCATGAGATCCGTTAGTACGATAAACCAAATCTCCACTTTTAGGTACTGTTGTGAACTCATTACAATTTTATATTGGTGTTATATCTACTGTATTCTAACTTCTCCATGTTTCATACCCCCCGATACTACCCATAGATTCATCAAAATAAGCAAACAACACATTGAAAACAGAATCTGTCAAAAACAGAACAGACTGTAAAGACCTAAATATTAGTCATACTTCTGTAACTCCAAAAATTCTGAAAAATTAGGAAAACAGAGGCAATTCATATATCATTATAGTGTAAACAATTCAGAGTTTTTCCACGCTCCAGTGAATTTTAACAATTCTTCTACTGGACACAAAAGTTTCTGTTTTTCAGCAAAATCAAATCAACGATATACCAAAGCATCCCAAAGGTCTTGCTTGGCTCAAACACTAATTAAAACACTAAAACACAATTTTTACAGAAGTAATATTTCATATTATCATTAAAATAGAAAATAAAAATATTGGGTTGTCTCCCAACAAGCGCTTTTTTAAAGCCTTTTAGCTAGGCGTTGGTAATTTTAATGATGCTCACATGAAAGACAGCAATTGAAACACGAAGAGAGCATCATGTAGCATGTTAAAAACAAGTTTAAGTCTAACATACTTCCTATGCATAGGCATTTTATAAGCAAGCAAAAACTAGCATATGCAAGGAAGAAGAAAGAAACAATAGCAATCTCATCATAACAAGAGGTAATTTAGTAACATGAAAATTTCTACAACCATATTTTCCTCTCTCATAATAATTACATGTAGGATCATAATCAAATTCAACAATATAGCTATCACATAACATATTCTCTAGTTATTCCACATGCATGCAAAGTTGACACTCTTCCAAAATAGTGGGATTAACATAGAATAAAGTCATTACTTCTCCAAACCCACTTTTATCAAAAAATACATAAGATTGAATACTCTTCAAATATGTGGGTTTATTTTTAGCTAAAGTTGACACTCTTCCAAACCCACTTTCAATATTATCACAAACATATTCATCATGAGGCTTAAATAAATTTTCAAGATCATAAGAAGCATTAACACCCCAATCATGATCATTGCAATAAGTAGTGGACATAGCAAAATTAGCATCCCCAAGCTTGGGGTTTTGCATATTATTAGCACAATTTACATTAATAGAATTTATAATAACATCATTTCAATCATGCTTTTCATTCAAGGAGCTATCGTGAATCACTTTATAAATTTCTTCTTTTAGCACTTCAACACAATTTTCAGATTCACGAATTTCAAGCAAAACTTCATAAAGATAATCTAGTGCACTCAACTCACTAGCAATTGGTTCATCATAGTTGGATCTTTTAAAAAGATTAGCAAGTGGATGAGGATCCATAAACTTTTTCCTTCTGACTTGGAATAAATATGCAATTATGCCAAGCGAACAAGCAAACAACCCAAGTAAGACATAAAGGCAAACAAAAAAGGCAAACGAAAAAAGGCAAATAAAAAGGCAACTATTTTTGTGTTTTTATGAAAATGTTTTAGAAGTGGGGGAGAGGAAAATGATAGGCAAATGGCAAATAATGTAATGCAAGAGATGAGAGTTTATGATACGTACTTGGTAGGCTTGATGTAGAACCTCCCCGGCAACGGCGCCAGAAATTCTTCCTGCTACTTCTTGAGCTTGCATTGGTTTTTCCCCTGGAGAGGAAAGGGTGATGTAGCAAAGTAGAGATAAGTATTTCCCTCAGTTAAGAACCAAGGTATCAATCCAGTAGAAGGAACACACAAGTCTCCAATGATAGCACCTACACAAACAAACAAATAGTTGCACCCAACGCGATAAAGGGGTTGTCAATCCCTTAACGGTTACTTGCAAGGATGAGACCTGATAGAGATAGGTATAAAAGATAAGTAAAAGTGTGAAATAAAGTTAATATAAATAAATTGCATCAAGGTATTTTTGTATTTTTGATTTTATAGATCTGAAAATAATATGATAGAAAATAGACCCGGGGGCCATAGGTTTCACTAGAGGCCTCTCTCTTGTAGAAAGCATACGGTGGTTGAACAAATTACTGTTGAGCAATTGATAGAAAAGAGCATAACTATGATGATATCCAAGGCAATGATCATGAATATAGGCATCATGTCCATGACAAGTAGACCGACTCCTGCCTGCATCTACTACTATTACTCAACACATCGACCGCTATCCAGCATGCATCTAGTGTATTAAGTTAACAAGAATGGAGTAACGCATTAAGCAAGATGACATGATGTAGAAGGATAGATCCAAGAAATATGGTAAAAACCCCATCTTTTTATCCTTAATGGCAATAATACAAATATGTGCCTTTATACGTCTCCAACGTATCTATAATTTTGGATTGGTCCATGTTGTTATATTATCATTCTTGGATGTTTTACATTCATTTTATAGCAACTTTATATCATTTTTTGGGACTAACCTATTGACATAGTGCCTAGTGCTAGTTGTTGTTTTTTGCTTGTTTTTTACTTCGCAGAATATCCATACCAAACGGAGTCCAAATGCAGCAAAACTTTTTGGAGATTTTTTCAGCCCAGAAGACAACTTGGGAGCCAAGGAAGTCCACGAGGGAAGGCCCGTGGGGCCCACCACCCACCTGGGCACGCCAGAGGCCCCTGGTGTGCCCTGATGGGTGGTGGGGCCCACGGAGGTCCTTTCCACCGCCTCTCAGCTCTATAAATACCCAAATATTCCAGAAACTCTAGGAGAGTCGATGAAACACAATTCCAGCCGCCGCAAGTTCCATAACCACGAGATCCAATCTAGAGCCCTATTCTGGCACCCTGCCGGAGGGGAACGCCATCAGGGAGGGGTTCATCATCCTCATTGGTGCTCCTCCGATGATGCGTGAGTAGTTCACCACAGACCTACGGGTCTGTAGACAGTAGCTAGATGGCTTCTTCTCTCTTTTTGATTCTCAATACAATGTTCTCCTCGATGTTCTATGAGATCTATTTGATGTAATGACTTTTTATGGTGTGTTTGTTGGGATCCGATGAAGTGCGAGTTTATGATCAGTTCTATCTATGAATATTATTTGAGTCTTCTTTGATCTCTTATATGCATGATTGTTATAGCCTCGCATTTCTTCTCCGAAACTTTGGTTTGGTTTGGCCAGCTAGATTGATTTTTCTTGCAATGGGAAGAGGTGCTCTGTGATGGGTTCAATCTTGCGGTGTCCTCACCCAGTGACAGAAGGGGTAGCGAGGCACGCATGTATCGCTGCTATTAAGGATAAAAAGATGAGGCCTATTCCTACCTGAATAGATCTTGTCTACATCATCTCATCATTCTTATTGCATTACTCCGTTTCTCCATGAACTTAATACACTAGAATTGCTCTATGTGCTTCACTTAAATTTTTTGAGCTATGGAATTGCTCTAGTGCTTCACTTATATCTTTTTGAGAATGGTGGTGCTTTAATATTTTGAAGAAATATGCTCTCATACTTCACTTAGATTATTTTGAGAGTTTGTAATTTTTTTTAAGAAATTCTCTCATGCTTCACTTATATTATTTTGAGAGACGAAAATTTTTATGCTCATGTTCTTCACTTAAATTTATTTGAGAGCTTGTTATGAGCAATGGTAATATATGAAACTAGTCCCAAAGTGATAGATATTCAAGAGGGATATAATAAAAACTTTCATGAAGATCATTGGACAAAATAAACTTGATTCTTTGTAATAGTTTTGAGATATGATGATAGTAATATGTGAGTCATGTTGGTGAGTAATTATGCTTTAGTAAGAATATTGGTGTTAAGGTTGGTGATTCCCTATGCAAGCACGGAAGTCAATAATTTTGCAATGAAATTACATCATACATGTGGTGCATTATTCGGTGTTAGTTATGCTTAATGCTCGTTTATGAGAATTTTTGTTTCTTGGTCGGTTGCTTCTCAATATATTTGCTAGCCTTTCCTTGTACTAAGTGGGAATACTACTTGTGCATCCAAAATCCTTAAACCTAGTTATACCATATGAGTCAACCATACCTACCTATATGCGGTATTTCCGTACCGTTCTAAGTAAATTTGTATGTGCCAACTCTAATTTTCAAAATGAATTTCCTTTTTGTGTGCCCGTACTGCTCATGAAGCGGGAGAGGGTGGCCAATATTTTTCCATGCTACATGTGTTATTCTCAAGACGAGTGTTTATTCACTTGACATTGCACGAGAGTGTGGCGGTAATAGGGATGCCCAGTCCCGAAATGAAAAGAAAATTACTTTATGTAGTCAAATAATAAATTCCTTGGAAAGTGTTGGTATGGAAGGCACCCGTGGATACGGCTAGCCATGGATTGTGAAAGAATGGTGGAAAAAGAAATAAACTTTATTTTATGTTTGGGAACCGCCTATGATGTATCTAGCATGGAAAGTATTGGGAATTACTCGGTCATTTTCGTTGACGGGAAAAGCATGCCTCTCAAAATATTTTATCTCTCAATTTAAGCTTTGAGCTCTGGCACCTCTACAAATCTCTGCTTCCCTCTGCGAAGGGCCTATCTATTTACTGTATGCAAATATTTTTGAGTCTCCATCTTCTCTTATAAAGCACCAACTAGGGAGCACTATCATCATACATGTGCATTGGATGTAGCTAATATTCGATTGTGTTTCATGAATGGATCAATGATTGAGCATGATGGGCTAGGGATAGCTTTCTTTAGTGTTGATATTTTGAAAGACATGGTTGCTTGTTGATATGCTTGAGTATTGAAGTATTCATGCCAATTATAGACTATTACTTTGAACCATCTAAAATTCAAAATGTCCATGCTACAAAAGAAAAGAATATGTGATGAACATGTTAGGCAGCATTCCACATCAAAAAATTTGTTTTTATCATTTACCAACTCGAGGACGAGCAGGAATTAAGCTTGGGGATGCTGATATGTCTCCAACGTATCTATAATCTTTGATTGTTCCATGCTGTTATATTATCATTCTTGGATGTTTTACATTAATTTTATAGCAACTTTATATCATTTTTTGGGACTAACCTATTGACATAGTCCCAGTGCCAGTTGCTGTTTTTTGCTTGTTTTTTTACTTCACATAATATCCATATCCAACGGAGTCCAAACGCAGTGAAACTTTTTGGAGATTTTTTTCAGCCCAGAAGACAACTTGGGAGCCAAGGAAGTGCACGAGGGAAGGCCCGTAGGGCCCACCACCCACCTGGGCGCGCCAGAGACCCCTGGCATGCCCTGATGGGTGGTGGGGCACATGGAGGTCCTTTGCACCGCCTGTCAGCTCTATAAAAAGCCAAATATTCCAGAAACCCTAGGAGAGTCGACGAAACACAATTCCAGCCACCGCAAGTTCCAGAACCACGAGATCCAATCTAGAGCCCTATTCCGGCACCCTGCCGGAGGGGAACACGATCACGGAGGGGTTCATCATCCTCATTGGTGCTCCTCCGATGATGCGTGAGTAGTTCACCGTAGACCTACGGGTCTGTAGGTAGTAGCTAGATGGCTTCTTCTCTCATTTTGATCCTCAATACAATGTTTTCCTCGATGTTCTTGGAGATCTATTTGATGTAATGGATTTTTGCGGTGTGTTTGTTGGGATCCGATGAAGTGCGAGTTTATGATCAGTTCTATCTATGAATATTATTTGTGTCTTCTTTGATCTCTTATATGCATGATTGTTATAGCCTCGTATTTCTTCTCCGAAACTTTGATTTGGTTTGGCCAACTAGATTGATTTTTCTTGCAATGGGAAGAGGTGCTTTGTGATGGGTTCGATCTTGCGGTGTCCTCACCCAGTGATAGAAGGGGTAGCAAGGCACGCATGTATCATTGCAATTAAGGATAAAAAGATGGTGTCTATTCCTACATGAATAGATCATGTCTGCATCATGTCATCGTTCTTATTGCATTACTCCATTTCTCCATGAACTTAATACACTAGATGCATGCTGGATTGTCGTCGATGTGTGGAGTAATAGTAGTAGATGCAGGCAGGAGTCGGTCTACTAATCTTGGACGTGATGCCTATATACATGATCATTGCCTTGGATATTGTCATAATTATTTGTTCTTCTATCAATTGCCCAACGGTAATTTGTTTACCCACCGTATGCTATTTTCTTGAGAGAAGCCACTAGCGAAATATATGGCCCCCGGGTCTATCTTTTATCATATTTTTTTCAGATCTCTTATTCCAAAAACCCAAAATTACATTGCTGCATTTTTTTATTTTTTTATTTTGTGTTTTTGCTAGATCTATTTATCCAATCTCATACAATTTTATCTATCTTTTTACCAGGGAGGGATTGACAACCCCTCTTATGCGTTGGGTTGCAAGTATTTGTTATTTGTGTGCAGGTACCGTTTACATAGTGTTGCTTGCTTCTCCTACTGGATTGATAACCTTGGTTTAATAACTGAGGGAAATACTTATCGTTGTTGTGCTACATCATCCTCTCTTCTTCGGGGAAATACCAACGCAGATACAAGCAATCATGAAGAATTCCTGGTGTCGTTGCGGTGGAGACATCATCAACATCTATCAGGTTCCTAATCACAAATCCCATCTCCTTGCAATTTACATTATTTTCCGTTTGCCTCTCATTTTCATCTCCCCCACATCACCAAAAAAATTGCCTTTTTATTTGCCTTCTTTTTCATTTGCCTTTTTCTCGTTCGATCTTTTGTTTGCATGTGATTTTATTTGCGTAGTCACGATGTCTCAAGAAAATACCAAATTGTGTGATTTTTTCAATATTAATAATAATGATTTTATTAGTACTCCGATTGCTCCTCCTGCCGCTAGTGCGGATTCTTATGAAATTAATGTCGTTTTGTTGAATTTTGTTATGAAAGAGCAATTTTCCGATACTCCTAATAAGGATGCCGCATCCCATCTAAACACGTTCATAGAATTGTGTGATATGCAAAATAAAAAAGATGTGGACAATTATATTGTAAAATTAAAATTATTTCCTTTCTCTTTGAGGGATCGTGCAAAAATTTGGTTTTCTTCTTTGCCTTGCAATAGTATCGATTCTTGGGATAAGTGCAAAGACGCTTTTATTAATAAGTATTTTCAGCCCGCAAAAATTATTTCCCTTAGAAACCAAATCATGAATTTTAAGCAACTTGAGCATGAACATGTTGCGCAATCTTGGGAAAGAATGAAATTGATGCTAAGAAATTGTCCTACTCATGGTTTAAATCTTTGGATGATTATACAAAAAAAAATTGCGGGATTGAATTTTGTTTCTAGAAATCTTTTAGATTCCGCCGCGGGTGGTGCTTTTATGGAGATTACTTTGGTTGAAGCTACTAAATTGCTAGATAATATCAAGGCAAATTATTCGCCATGGCATACCGAAAGAGCATCTACTAGTAAAAAAGTTAATTCGGTTGAAGAAATTAGTACTTTGAGTGAAAAAGTTGATGCTCTTATGAAATTGGTTGCTAGTAAAAATGCTCCTATTGATCTTAATGATGTGCCTTTGTCTACTTTGATTGAGCAAAATAGTGATCCCGTAGATGTGAATTTTGTCTCGCAAAACAATTTTAATAACAATGATTATAAAGGTAATTTTAATCCTAGGCTTTTTCCTGGAAATTCCTCTAATAATTATGGCAATTCCCATGGTAATTCTTCTTACAGTAATAATAGGAACCCCTCCGATCTTGAGAATAATATTAAAGAATTTATCAATGCTCAAAAAGTTTTCAGTTCTACGATAGAAGAAAAGTTGAATAAGATTGATGATATGTCTAGAAGCATTGATAGAATTTCCCATGATGTAGAAAATCTCAACATTAAAATATTTCCACCTAAGGTTGATGTTAAGGAATCAATTAAAGCTTTATATGTTTCTATGGATGAAAGTAAGAAAAGAACCACTATGCTTAGGGCTAAAAGAGAATTTTTAGAGAGAGCGTTTTCTACCGATTGCTTTCATAATAATGATGAGGATCTTAAAATGATTGGTGTTTCTTCTATTGATTCTTTGTTTAGTAATATTAAACATGATGAAAAGAGGACTGGAGAAGAGTCAAGTTTAGCTAGAGGGCATCCTCATAATTCGAGGGTGAAAATCTTGTTGAAAAAATTGATAAAAGTGGGTTTGGAGAGGTCAAAACTTTAACTAGTGATGTGCCGCTCTTTTGGATTACAAAGACTTTAATTATGATAGTTGATCTTTGATTGAATGTATTTCTTTGTTGCAATTCATGATAAATTCACCCAATGCATATGAACAAAATAAAGCTTTTACTAAGCATATTGTAGAAGCGATGATGAAAGCTTTAGAAGAAAAGTTGGAATTAGAGATTTCGATTCCTAGAAAATTATATGATGAGTGGGAACCTACCATTAAAGTCAAGATTAAAAATTATGAGTTCTTTGCTTTATGTGATTTGGGTGCTAGTGTTTCCACTGTTCCGAAATCTCTATGTGATGTGCTTGGTCTTACCAATATTGAAGAGTGTTCTCTTAATTTGCACTTGGCGGATTCCACTGTTAAAAAGCCTTTGGGAAGAATTAATGATGTTCTTATTCTTGCAAATAGGAACTATGTGCCCATAGATTTTATTGTTCTTGATATTGATTGCAATCCATCTTGTCCCATCATACTTGGTAGACCGTTTTTACGAACTATAGGTGCCGTGATTGATATGAAAGAAGGGAATATTAAATTTCAGTTTCCACTAAGGAAGGGTATGTAACACTTCCCTAGAACAAGAATTAGGCCATCATATGAATCAATCATGAGGGCAACCTATGGATAAAAACTAAAGATGACAATACTTGAATCTATGCATTATGCCTAGCTAGGGGCATAAAATGATAATGCTTGTTGGGGGGCAACCCAATGAATAAAATTTATTTTTTCTTTTTATTTCTGTTCTTGAGTGTTTGCAAAATTATGCCTCTATTATGATTTTTTTTATGTTTTAATTATGGTTTGTGCCAAGTTAAGCCTTTAGGATAGCTTTGGGTGATAGTTGATTTGATCCTGTTGAAAAACAGAAACTTTTGCGTCCAGTAGCAGAATTGTTAAAATTCAAAGAAGCAACAAAAATTCTGAATTTTTTACACAAGATTGATATATGAATTTCCTCTGTTGTCCTTATTTTTCAGAATTTTTGGAGTTACATAAGTATGAGTAAAATTTGAGTCTTTATAGACTATTCTGTTTTTGATAGATTCTGTTTGGGTCTTTTACATATGTGTCCCTAATTGGAACCCACTACTCATATTTGCCCCTAATTTTGAAGCCTGCTCAAATTTGCCCCTCTGTCGTTATGTGCACTTATAGAAATGCCCTTCTGTGCCGTTACCATCCGGTCAAAGTTGGTCAAAGGGCTTTGACCGTTCTGAAAAAAATAGCAAAAAAATCTAAAATTTTGTGGTATCAAAGATACTGAGGTTCGCAAGATGCGTACAAATTTTCGTGCTATTTGGACATTTCAGGAGCTCGTGGAAAAGAAAAAATACTAAATATGTATGCCTATGAACAGTAAATTCAAAAAAATAGCAAGAAAATTCAAAAAAATATGAAAAAAAAATTGGCATCAAAGAGGCTCGGGTCCGCAAGGTGCGTGCAATTTTTTTTTGTGTTTGGACACTGTATGAGCTCAAGGAGAAAAAAACAAAATTTGGCTCGGGAAAAACTTTGGAAAAAATGACTATTTTGTTTTTTTGCTAGAGCTCCTCGCATGTCATTTGATCACAAAAACTTGCAAGCACCTTGTGCACCCAAGCCTCTTTGATGCCAAAAAATTTCATATTTTTTTGAATTTTCTTGCTATTTTATTTCAAATTTACTGTTCACAAGTATACAGATTAACTGCTTTTCCTCGCCACGAGCTCTTGGAATGTCCAAATAGCACGAAAATTTGCACGCACATGAGTATCTTCAATCCCACAAAATTTTAGATTTTTTAGATTTTTTTGCTATTTTTTTCAGGATGGTCAAAGTCCGTTGACCAGACGGTAACGATGTAGAAGGGCATTTCTGTAAGAGCACCTAGCGGTAGAGGGGCAAATTTGAGCAGGCTTCAAAATTAGGGGCAAATCTGAGTAGGTGGTTTGAGTTAGGGGTAGAAATGCAAATGGCCCATTCTGTTTTCGTTGCATTGTGTGCTTATTTTGATGAATCTATGGATTGTATCGGTGGGTATGAGCCATGGTAAAGTTATAATATAGTAGGTATAATGCAATAGAAAAATATGAATGGGTTTTCAACAATACTTAAAGCAAAGATTGGTTTTCTTATACTAATGGGTCTCACGAAGGTTTTGTTAAGTTTTGTGTGATTGAAGTTTTCAAGTTTTGGGTGAGATATTGATAGATGAAGGAATAAGGAGTGAAAAGAGCCTAAGATTGGGGATGCCCATGGAACCCCAAGATAATATTCAAGGGTAACCAAGCAACTAAGCTTGGGGATGCCCCGGAAGGCATCCCCTCTTTCTTCTAACAACCATCGGTAATTTTACTTGGAGCTATATTTTTAATCATCACATATCATGAGTTTTGCTTGGAGCATCTTGTATTATATGAGTCTTTGCTTTTTTTCTTTTTAGTTTGTCGCAATCATCCTTGCTGGACACACCTATTTCAGAGAGTCATAATTATGCTATGATTTGTTAGAATTGCTCTATGTGCTTCACTTAAATTTTTTGAGCTATGGAATTGCTCTAGTGCTTCACTTCTATATTTTTGAGAATGGTGGTGCTTTAATATTTTGAAGAAATATGCTCTCATGCTTCACTTAGATTATTTTGAGAGTTAGTAATTTTTTTTGAAGAAATTCTCTCATGCTTCACTTATACTATTTTGAGAGACGAAAAATTTTATGCTCATGTTCTTCACTTAAATTTATTTGAGAGCTTGTTATGAGCAATGGTAATATATGAAACTAGTCCCAGAGGGATAGATATTCAAGAGGGATATAATAAAAACTTTCATGAAGATCATTGGACAAAATAAACTTGATTCTTTGTAATAGTTTTGAGATACGATGATAGTAATATGTGAGTCATGTTGGTGAGTAATTATGCTTTAGTAAGAATATTGGTGTTAAGGTTTGTGATTCCCTATGCAAGCACGAAAGTCAATAATTTTGCAATGAAATTACATCATACTTGTGGTGCATTATTTGGTGTTGGTTATGCTTAATGCTTGTTTATGAGAATTTTTGTTTCTTGGTTGGTTGCTTCTCAATCTATTTGCTAGCCTTTCCTTGTACTAAGTGGGAATATTAATTGTGCATCCAAAATCCTTAAACCTAGTTATACCATATGAGTCCACCATACCTACCTATATGCGGTATTTCCGTGCCGTTCTAAGTTAATTTGTATGTGCCAACTCTAATTTTCAAAATGAATTTCCTATTTGTGTGCCCGTACCGCTCATGAAGTGGCAGAGGGTGGCCAATATTTTTCCCTGCTAGATGTGTTATTCTCAAGACGAGTGTTTATTCACTTGTCATTGCATGAGAGTGTGGTGGTAATAGGGATGTCCAATCCCGAAATGAAAAAGAAATTTACTTTATGTTGTCAAATAATAAATTCCTTGGAAAGTGTTGGTATGGAAGGCACCCGTGGATATGGCTAGCCATGGATTGTGAAAGAATGGTGGAAAAAGGAATAAACTTTATTTTATGTTTGGGAACCGCCTATGATGTATCTAGCATGGAAAGTATTGGGAATTACTCGGTCATTTTCGTTGACGGGAAAAGCATGCCTCTCAAAATATTTTATCTCTCAATTTAAGCTTTGAGCTCTAGCACGTCTACAAATCTCTGCTTCCCTCTGCGAAGGGCCTATCTATTTACTTTATGCAAATATTTTTGAGTCTCCATCTTCTCTTATAAAGCACCAACTAGGGAGCACTATCATCATAATTGTGCATTGGAGCTAATATTCGATTGTGTTTCATGAATGGATCAATGATTGAGCATGATGGGCTAGGGATAGCTTTATTTAGTGTTGATATTTTGAAAGACATGGTTGCTTGTTGATATGCTTGAGTATTGAAGTCTTCATGTCAACTATAGACTATTACTTTGAACCATCTAAAAGTCCAAATGTCCATGCTACAAAAGAAAAGAATATGTGATGAACATGTTAGGCAGCATTCCACATCAAAAATTTTGTTTCTATCATTTACCTACTCGAGGACGAGCAGGAATTAAGCTTGGGGATGCTGATACATCTCCAACGTATCTATAATCTTTGATTGTTCCATGCTGTTATATTATCATTCTTGGATGTTTTACATTCATTTTATAGCAACTTTATATCATTTTTTGGGACTAACCTATTGACATAGTGCCCAGTGCGAGTTGCTATTTTTTGCTTGTTTTTTTACTTCGCATAATATCCATATCCAACGGAGTCCGAACGCAGAGAAACTTTTTGGAGATTTTTTTCAGCCGAGAAGACAACTTGGGAGCCAAGGAACTGCACAAGGGAAGGCCCATGGGGCCCACCACCCACCTGGGCGCGCCAGAGGCCCCTGGCATGCCCTGATGGGTGGTGGGGCCCATGGAGGTCCTTTCCACAGCCTCTCAGCTCTATAAATACCCAAATATTCCAGAAACCCTAGGAGAGTCGACGAAACACAATTCCAACCGCCGCAAGTTCCAGAACCATGAGATCCAATCTAGAACCCTATTCCGGCACCCTGCCGGAGGGGAACACGATCACGGAGGGGTTCATCATCCTTATTGGTGCTCCTCCAATGATGCATGAGTAGTTCACCATAGACCTATGGGTCCGTAGGCAGTAGCTAGATGGCTTCTTCTCTCTTTTTGATTCTCAATACAATGTTTTCCTTGATGTTCTTGGAGATCTATTTGATGTAATGGCTTTTTGCGGTGTGTTTGTTGGGATCCGATGAAGTGCGAGTTTATGATCTGTTCTATCTATGAATATTATTTGAGTCTTCTTTGATCTCTTATATGAATGATTGTTATAGCCTCGTATTTCTTCTCCGAAACTTTGATTTGGTTTGGCCAACTAGATTGATTTTTCTTGCAATGGGAAGAGGTGCTTTGTGATGGGTTCGATATTGCGGTGTCCTCACCCAGTGATAGAAGGGGTAGCAAGGCACGCATGTATCATTGTTATTAAGGATAAGAAGATGGGGTCTATTCCTACATGAATAGATCTTGCCTGCATCATGTCATCGTTCTTATTGCATGACTTCGTTTCTCCATGAACTTAATACACTAGATGCATGCAGGATAGCGGTCGATGTGTGGAGTAATAGTAGTAGATGCAGGCAGGAGTCGGTCTACTAATCTTGGACGTGATGCCTATATACATGATCATTGCCTTGGATATCGTCATAATTATTTGTTCTTCTTTCAATTGCCCAACAGTAATTTGTTTACCCACCGTATGCTATTTTCTCGAGAGAAGCCACAAGTGAAATCTACGGCCCCCGGGTCTATCTTTTATCATATTGTTTTCAGATCTATTATTCCAAAAACCCAAAAATACCTTGCTGCACTTTTTCTTTATTTATTTTATTTTGTGTTTTTGCTAGATCTATTTATCCAATCTCATACAATTTTATCTATCTTCTTACCGGGGAGGGATTGACAACACCTCTTATGCGTTGGGTTGCAAGTATTAGTTATTTGTGTGCAGGTACCGTTTACATAGTGTTGCTTGGTTCTCCTACTGGATTGATAACATTGGTTTCATAACTGAGGGAAATAATTACCATTGATGTGTTGCATCATCCTCTCTTCGGGGAAGTACCAACGCAGATACAAGCAATCATGCCTCGCTACCCCTACTGTCACTGGGTGAGGACACCGCAAGATTGAACCCAAAACAAAGCACCTCTCCCATTGCAAGATAGATCAATCTAGTTGGCCAAACCAAATCAATAGATCAGAGAGAAATACAAAGCTATCTTAATCATGCATAAAAGAGTTCAGAGAAGACTCAAATAATATTCATAGATAATCTGATCATAAACCACAATTCATCGGATCTCAACAAGCACACCGCAAAAGAAGATTACATCGAATAGATCTCGAAGAACATCGAGGAGAACATTGTATTGAAGATCAAAGAGAGAGAAGAAGCCATCTAGCTACTAGCTATGGACCTGTAGGTTTGTGGTAAACTACTCACACATCATTGGAAGGGCAACAAGGTTGGTGTAGAGGCCCTCCGTGATCGAATCCCCCTCCGGCAGAGTGCCGGAAAAGGCCCCAAGATGGGATCTCACGAGAACAGATGCTTGCGGCATCGGAAAAGTATTTTTGGTGTGCCCTCTGGTATACGGGGAATATTTGGGTATTTATGGAGTTGAGATTAGGGTTAGGGGAGTCCCGAGGGGCCCACAAGCCTTAGGGGCGCGCCCCTAGGGCTTGTGGCCCGCTCATGGCTCCTCTGGCCTCCTCCCAAACCTTCGTGGTTGTCTTCTGGTCCAAGAAAAATCCTCAAAAAGTTTCGTTCCGTTTGGACTCTGTTTGGTATTGATTTTCTATAAAAGACAAAAACAACGAAAAAGCAGCAACTGGCACTGGGCACTAGGTTAGTAGGTTAGTCCCAAAAATGATATAAGATAGCATATTAATGCATATAAAAATCCAAGATGGGTAATATAATAGCATGGAACAATCAAAAATTATAGATACGTTGGAGACGTATCAGCAGCCACTGTCCATGATCCATTCAATAGCTTTCAATGTTGTACCCTACAGTGCAGTTAGTAGGATACACTACTGCAGGATGCTGGTAACGCGACACTACAATCAGAGACCCTTCGACGAAACTGTGTGCGATGCATTAATCACAAACGGTGATGTAATAAAACCATCAAAAAGATACAAAATGTTTGCGATTGCGGAGACAACAAACACGTTTCATATTATAGTTGCGTGTGCGATGCGTGGCATACAGTTCACTCGAATGAACTGTTTGCGATGAGATTAACAACAGAAATGTGTAGCCAGATGAAGGTGTGTGTGATATACGGCATACCGTTCACCCAGATGAACTATTTGTGATTAGGCAACACAACAGAAATGGTCGGGTTGTGTGTCTGCGATTGACGGCATACAGTTCACTCGAACGAACTGTATGCGATTAGGCAACACAACAGAAATGGTCAGCCAGATCAAGGTTTTTGCGATTGACGGCATACACTTCACACGGATGAACTGTTTGCGATTAGCCACAACAAACAGAAACAGTTAGACAGATCAAGGTGTGTGCGCTAGACGGGCACACATTCTAATTAAAAGAAGCGTGTGCGATGGTAATAACGAGCGCGCACGGTTCATGGAACAAGACGTGTGCTAACATCGCCTATTGTGGTGCACCCTATGGTGCAAACGCCACGTACGCGTCTGAGAATAGTGTCGTACTTGAAAACTAGAACCGTCAAAAAAATTTGAGCATGCGTCCCGTGATACGTCTCCATCGTATCTACTTTTCCTAACACTTGCTTTTGTTTTGGACTCTAATTTGCATGATTTGAATGAAACTAACCCGGACCGACGCTGTTTTCAGCAAAACTACCATGGTGTTGTTTTTGTGCAGAAATAGAAGTTCTCAGAATTGGATGAAACTTTTTGGAGATTTATTTTAGAATAAATAAAAAATACTGGAATCAAGAACCACCAGAGGGGGGCCCTGGCTGCCCACAAGACACGAGGGCGCGCTACCCCCTCCAGGCGCGCCCTGGTGGGTTGTGGGGCCCTCGGGCCTTCGCTGACCCTAATTCCAGCACTATAAATTCCTATTTTTGGAGAAAAAATAGGAGAGGAAGTTTCATCATGTTTCACGATACGAAGCCGCCGCCACCTCCTGTTCTTCATCAGGAGGCCAGATCTGGAGCCCGTTCGGGGCTCCGGAGAGGGGAATCTTCGGTCTTCGTCATCACCAACCCTCCTTCATCACCAATTCCATGATGCTCCCCACCGGGAGTGAGTAATTCCTTCGTAGGCTCGCTGGGCGGTGAGGAGTTGGATGAGATTCATCATGTAATCGAGTTAGTTTTGTTAGGGCTTGATCCCTAGTATCCACTATGTTCTGAGATTGATGTTGCTATGACTTTGCTATGCTTAATGCTTGTCACTAGGGCCCGAGTGCCATGATTACAGATCTGGACCATTTATGTTTTCACCATTATATCTATGTTCTAGATCCGATCTTGCAAGTCATATGCACCTATTACGTGTTATGATCCGTAAACCCCAGTGTGACAGTAATTGGGATACTTTTCGGTGATGACCGTAGTTTGAGGAGTTCATGTATTCACTATGTGTTAATGCTTTGTTCCGGTTCTCTATTAAAAGGAGGCCTTAATATCCCTTAGTTTCCTTATGGACCCCGCTGCCACGGGAGGGTAGGACAAAAGATGCCATGCAAGTTCTTTTCCATAAGCATGTATGACTATTTACGAAATACGTGCCTACATTATATTTATGAACTGGAGCTAGTTCTGTGTCGCCCTAGGTTATGACTGTTATATGATGAATATTGTCCAACGAATTCACCGATCCAATGCCTACGAGTTTTCCACATATTGTTCTTGCTAAGTTACTATTGCTATTGCTACTGTTACAACTGCTACATGATCATTGCTACCACTATTACCGTTACTGTTACTATTACCACTGCTATCAAACTATCATATTACTGTGCTACTGATCACTTTGCTCTAGATAATTAATCTCCAGGTGTGGTTGAATTGACAACTCAACTACTAATACCTACAAATATTCTTTGGCTCCCCTTGTGTCGAATCTATAAATTTGGGTTGAATACTCTACCCTCGAAAACTGTTGCGATCCCCTATACTTGTGGGTTATCAAGACCTTTTTCTGGCGCCGTTGCTGGGGAGCATAGCTATATTTGTTGAGTCACTTGGGCTTATTATCTATTTATCACTATGAAGAATCTGAAAGATCCAAGAACCAAGATCGTTCCCTCTAAGACGAGGGGAGGTAAGGAATTGCCATCTAGCTCTGCACTTGATTCATCTTCTATTTTGAATAGACTTGCAACACCACCACATGCTATTAATCCTGATATGTCACAAGTTGTTGATGATGCTACTTCTGCTATGAATGATAATTATGATGATGCTAGTACCTTGCTTGATGATAATGTGCCAATGGGTGAATTTCTTGATGAACAACTTGCTAGAGCTAAAGATATTGAGAATGCTGAAACTAATGAAATTACTGAAACTGATGAAGTCTTTGAAACTGAGAATTATTATTAGATCTAGCTCTCCTAGATTTCAAATGCCTAAGATACCTGAGGGTTATGTTATGGATGAGGAGATAGCTAGAGACTTTCTTGCTTGCAATGATAGGGATGATCTTAAGAAATTATTATGCAAACTGGAAGAAAAATCTTTGAATGCTAGAATGAAATGTGATCCTAAGTTTGCTACTTCACCTATCTTTGTTACCGATAAGGATTATGAATTCTCTGTCGGCCCAGAGTTAATTACTTTGGTTGAATCTGATACTTTCCATGGCTATGAAACTGAAACTATTGTGGCACATCTTACTAAACTAAATGATATAGCCACCCTATTTGCTCATGATGAGAAAATTTGCTATTACTATATCCTCAAATTATTTTTGTTTTCATTAAAGGGTGATGCTAAGATATGGTACAATACTCTTGCTCCTGGTTGTGTGCGTAGTCCCGAGGATATGATTTACTACTTCTCTAAAAAATAATTTCCTGCTCATAAGAAACAAGCTGCCTTACAGGATATATTTAACTTTGTGCAAATTGAAGAAGAGAGTCTCCCACAAGCTTGGGGGAGGCTTCTTCAACTGCTTAATGCTTTGCCTGATCATCCTCTTAAGAAAAATAAAATACTTGATATCTTCTATAATGGACTAACCGATGCTTCTAGGGACTTCCTAGATAGTTGTGCTAGTTGTGTTTTCAGGGAACCAACTGTTGAACAAGCTGAGGAATTATTGAATAATATATTGAAAAATTATGATGATTGGACTCTTCCTGAACCACCGCCTAAACCCACTCCAAAGAAGAGGGGTATCTTATTTCTCAGTCCTGAAGATATGCAAGAGGCAAAGAAATGTATGAAGGAAAAAGGTACTAAAGCTGAAGATTTTAAGAATTTACCACCTATTGAAGAAATACATGGACTTGACACACCACCACCATAGGTGGTAGAGGTAAATTCTTTATTAAAGTTTGATGAAGATGACATCCCTTACAATAAACATCCTAGTCAATGCCTATATGAATTTGATAACTACATTATGAAACAAGATCACTTCAATGCAAATGTTATGAAACAATTGAAACAAAATTCTGATATGATTGCTCGCTTGAGTGACTTGTTATTTAGAATCCCTAATGATGTTAGAGGTGTAGGAAAACATGCCTCTATGGTTCAAACCCAGTTAGAACAAGTTTCTCAATCTCAAAGAGAACTACTTAGTGAAATGAACAATAATATGAATGATTATGCTGTTAGAGTAGCAACTAGAGGAGGCAAAATGACTCAGGAACCACTTTATCCTGAGGGAAACCCTAAAAGAATTGAACAAGACTATCAAAGAATTAACACTGATGCACCTAGTCCTTCTAAAAAGCAAAAGAAAAAGAAAAATGATAGGACTTTACATACCTCGAGTGAACCTGAAATAGAAAAACCTCCTGAGGATACTAATGATGTCTCCATCTCTGATGCTGAAACTCAATCTTGTAATGAACATTCATCTAGTGATAATGAAAATGATAATGATGATGTTCATGTGGACACTCAACCAGACAATGATAAAGAACCAGATAATGATGTTGAGATAGAACCTGTTGTTGATCTTGATAATGCACAACCTAAAAATAAATGATATGATAAATGTAACATCCCAATTTTCAATTTGGATGTTTATAAATAGATCATTCATATGCATCCATGATTTATGCATTTTTGCCCCATTTGTTTTATTTGAATTTTGATCCAAGGAACTTTGAGCAACTCAAGGACCAAAAGAGAGAGTTGGAAGTTTCCCTAAAACCATTTTTGAAAATTTCAAAGTTGGGAATTCGGATCAAATTTGGTTTCATCAAAATTCATTTCCATTATATCAAAAATAAAATAAAGAGAGAAGATAAAATGACTTCTTCAAAAACAGAAGGAAATATTGGAAATTGAATTTGAAATCAAAATATATTTATTGGGTTTTATTTGCAATTTATTTTTATGCACATTTTATTAACATAGCAAAAATGTTTATTTTTGAAAATTTGCATTTTAGGCCAGATAAAAGTTCACAAAGTCATATATAAGACCATATAATTATGTGAAAATTTCTGGAAGTTTTTAGACTTATTTTTACTTGTATTTTTTGGTGCTTTAATGTTTCTGTAAAAAAAACACAAAAAAAAATTTAAAGAAGAGAAAGCCACCAGGCCAGGCCAACTGGCCCAGCCCAGCAGCAAGGCCACAGCGCAGCGCAGCCAAGCCAGGCCGATCGCCCGACCGGCCAACAGCCAGGGAGGCCGAGCGCTCGCTCCTCTCGTAGGTGACCCTCTCCCTCCCTCACGTAACTCCTCTCCCTCTTGTTTTTTTTTCTTTCTTCCCTGGCGCTTGGCCCGCACCTCTTCTTCTTCCTCCCACTAACAGAGAAACATACGTGTAGATGCTCCCGCCGCCTCTTCGTTTCAAATTCCAGGAAATCTTATCTCTAGTCAACCTCTCATCCAAGCAATATGTCCTATAAATAGCCACGACTCTCCTCGACCGATTCAGTCAAAAATCTCTCGCCAAAACCACCTCTAGACGACGCACTCGACGTTCCAATCTCGCCTCAGAAGCCGCAGTTCATCGTCAGATTCCGACGCCGGTGATCTATACCGAGCCTTCTCCTTTTGTATGTTGACTTCTCTCGATCCCTATACTCCGTTTGACATGGTCTTTTGATCCCTCTTCATCTATAGAAGCCACCCCGACCAAGTCGTCTTGACCGGAGCACCGGAGTACGCGATCTTCATCGCTTGGTTTTGTCGCCGTTCGTTGTCGCCGATCTTCACCGACTCCACCACCGGACGAGCCACTCTCCACCGCATCTCCTAGACACCTCCGCCGCCGCCCACAACCACCGGAGCCGCCACCACCACCACGCCTAGGGCTGGGCGTTCGGTCTATATAGTTAATATGGTTCGGTTTATTCGGTTTTTTATAATATCGGTTTTGAAGAAATGGAAACCGAAACAAGCACACAAAGTTAAGAAACCGAACCATATTAACCATAACATATCGGTTCGGTTTCTTCGGTTAACCGAAATACATGCACTCGTCAGTGTAAGTGTAATGATTCATGAGCACTGATTTGCATTGTATAGAATGCATAAAATAGTCACAAGAGCTAGCAACCTTAACATCAGGCAATGCTTTATTCGGTCAAGCAAAAAAGTGAACATAATTAAGTGGAAAAATCACATGAAACGTGCCATGTATTATGTACGGAAGAACACGTGTGATGCCTCCAAACTGAGCAGCTCATGCACTAAATGATACACTAGTAGTTACTTGCACGACCAAGAGGCATGCATATATACCAGATATACATGGACATTATTAGTTTCATTGGGAGATTAGAAACTCAGAGCAGTTGTAAAAGTACATGTGATCTAGCGGCTAGCCGGATGTCCGCCACAACTAACAAGGATTTGCCGATGATTGCTAGCTCGCCGGAGTCAGGCCGGATGTTTAATTGTTCGCCAATGGCTGAAGAGGTCGCCGCCTAATTTACTTTTTGGAGAGACCTCCGCCTGATGGAGTGAACATGGTATTTACACGGGGCATCCTACGTATCAGTTTGTTCGGTCTATTCGGTTTCTGGGCACTGAAAACCGAACACAAACCAAACACCGAACAACCTTAAAATTTCCCACCGAACCAAAAACCAAACCACCGAATTAACCGACATATCGGTTAATACGGTTCGGTTCGGTTTGGTTTTTCGGTTTTCGTTCAACCGTGCCCACCCCTAACCACGCCCCCGATCTCCATCTCCTCACGTTTCTTCTCTGTAAGTACGTAGTACATGTTCGTTCAGTTAAAAAAACGCTTTGGTTTTTTTAGATCTGTTTTAGTTACGTTTTTTTAGCGGTTTAGTACGGTTCAGTTCAAACCAGCCAATCAGTTATATTCTAAAAAAATGCACATGTATGTTTTGTTAAGTTTCGCCCGAGCGTTTGATAGTTTCAGATCGCCCATCCCCTTTAGGCCCAAGAGCTCCCGTACGTTTTTTTCTTCTTCAGATTCTATACCAATTTTTCTTTTAGCGTATCTTTTAATATATAGATCCGATTTAGTTGATTTTTTTTCCTACAGTTTCATAAAAATCCCCTCTATCCAGAGAACCAAACGAAAAATATTTTTGAAAGTTTTAAAATTTGAATTCAAACAGATCTGAATTCAAACTTCGTTAGGCCATAACTTGAGTTTCGTAACTCCGTTCTTGGTGATTCTTTTTGCAAATCGAAGCTTGTGATGTGTACTTTCTGTTAAAACCAAAACCATTTATTTTTGTTGCTGTAAAAATTTTGTTCTGTACAGAAACTTTATTTGGTTGTTTTTGAAGTTTTCCGAAGTCTTTTATTTGTTTTCTTTTTGGTTCTTTGCTTGTATGCTTATGTATGTTATTGCTTGCTTACGCTAGATCATCCGGAGTGCGAAGCTTGCTACTACGAATCTTTAGAGTTCAACGAACGTCAGCAAGGCAAGTTTCACACTTTGATCATAATTTTCAATACCCAGTTTTTACTATGCATTAGTTTCACCCTCAAAGATTGCATGAGTAGGATTGAGAACATGTGGTTATGCTTTGTAGTTCATGTGGTAGGAACCTATGACCTTTGATCACCCCGGAAATATTCGTTATGTCATATATTGCTTAGCCATGCTCGTAAACGGGGATTGGTATGTGTGATCCATGCAAGTTGTGAGAGATAATAATTTTGGGACAACTTAAGGTGGCAACCCTAATACACATCTGGGTGGATTGTTTGGGGCACCTGGAGAAACCAGTGTTTGCCCAAGGGGATCCCGGAGTACCCGTGCAATTACCCTAGGTCCGCCACCCAGGCTCAAAGGAATCATAAGATATTCCATGCCTAGAAACTTCCGTGTGTACCCACAAGCCATTATTGGCTCTGGCATAGCTGAGTAAGTTGTGTGGCCTCTTTCCGTGGTAGACTAGCTGATGTAGGGGAAAGTAGGTGTACCGGTCTACCCAGGGTTTGGAGGAAATACTTCAGAAAGGCTATGTCTCGATCTTCCGATCATGGAGGTGGTCGAGTCTTGTGGGGAAAAGTGCGTAAACCTCTGCAGAGTGTACAAACTAACCATGATTAGCCGTGTCTCCGGTTATGGACAACTTGAGTATCTAGAAGTGAATTATTGGTTGATCTCATCACTCTTTTTAATGAAATTATTGGGTTACTAATAACTTGGGAAAATTTGGGATTGAGTTGGAGGAACCTTCTCAATAAAGGCATTTTAATTTAGTAGTAAATAAAAGTTTATTCCTTTGTTGTAGGGTAAAATTTGCTTTATGCAAAAATTAAACTTAGAGCCTCCACCCGCTAAATTTGCATATAGAGATAGTCTTTTTCATTATTATTCTATGGTGTGAAATTGCCAGCATATTCCATGTGCTGACCTACATGGCTGTAACGTCTCATGTTGCAGACTTTTCCGACGAGGATTAAAGGTGCGATAGGTCGTTGTTCTGCACTCAGTTTGCCGTGGAGTTGGATGGACTCATTTACCTTCGATGCTTCCACAGTTATTTTTATTTAGATGGCCTTTGGCCATGTTATTGTAATAAATACTCTTTTGAGGACCTCGATGTAATAAAGTGTGTGATTGAACTGTGTTATAATTCCTCGAGTACTGTGTGTGTCAGCATACCGATCCAGGGATGACACTTAAGCACAGAGACTTTGATCCATTTGGGTTGGGTCGCTACAATAAAAGAGACTTTGTTGCTAGAAAACATGGTAAAGAAAGAAAGCCATGGGTCCAGAATCCCATGCCCTTTCCACCTAAATCATCTAAGAAAAAGGATGATGAAGAATTTGAACGCTTTGCTGAAATGCTTAGGCCAGTCTTTTTGCGTACTCGTTTGACTGATATTTTAAAGATGGCCCCTTATGCTAAATACATGAAAGAAATTGTCACTAATAAAAGAAAGATACCTGAAGCTAAAATCTCCACTATGCTTGCTAATTATTCTTTTAAGAATGGAGTACCTAAAAAACTTGGAGATCTGGGGATACCAACTATACCTTGCTCCATCAAAAGAAATTATGTCAAAACTGCTTTGTGTGATTTAGGAGCTAGTGTTAGTGTTATGCCTTTCTCTTTATATAAAAGACTTGATTTGAATAAACTCACACCTACTGAAATATCTTTGCAAATGGATGATAAATCAATTGCCATACCTATCGATATTTGTGAGGATGTGCCCGTTGTTGTTGCAAATGTTACTATCTTAACAGACTTTGTTATACTTGAGATGCCCGAGGACGACAACATGTCAATTATCCTTGGTAGACCCTTTTTGAATACTGCAGGGGTTGTTATTGATTGCAATAAAAGCAAAGTCACATTTCATATCAATGGTAATGAGCATACGGTGCACTTTCCAAAGAAACAATTCCAAGTGAATGGTATTAATGTTATTGAAAAATCCCCGACAATCACTATTGGAAGTTTTCAACTCCCTCTACCTACTGCCAAAAAGAAATATGACATACTTATTGTTGGGGATATGCATATCCCCATTGAGGTAACCTAGTGTTTTATGAAAATTCTTTGGGTTCATGTTAATCGAAGGTGATTGTTAATAAGACTTGATCAACCTTATTAATGGATTGCTTTAGAGAGGCATGTTTTCGGTTCTATATCCAGCATATCTCATAGTAGGGTTCCTAAGCTAGGCGTCTTGGAGTGATGGTAACATAGACACATGATTTTACCCAGGTTCGGGCTCTCTCGAAGGGATAATACCCTACGTCCTGCTTTTGATTGTATTGATATGGGTGTCGTATAGAGTACATGTATCTACCACGAGATTGTTCTAATGAATATCAAATCATCTATTGACTAGCCTGGCCTCGGTTTATATAATGCACCAGAGGCCTAGGGTTTAGAAGAGTCCTCGTCTTGGGCGCCAAGTCTTGTGGAATATCCCTTGTATGCGGCATAGGCTGCCCGAACTGGCCCAATAGTGAACCGCCATGGGGGTCCTCGGCCCGATCCACCTGGTCGAGAGACGACGTGATGAGTACCCCTAGTCCAGGACACCGTCAGTAGCCCCCTGAACCGGTCTTCAAGTTGGGGATGCTCCTCGGTTCTTCCAAACTGTTCTTCGTCTTCGGTTGTCGGTCTTGAAAACTGGTTCAACAAATCTTCCCATCTTTGATCTTGAGGATCGTCGAGCTGGATCCAAAGAGTTCACATGTCGAGCATCCGAGGAGCCCTTTAAGGTTCAGCCTTTATCAATGGCCTGTTATTTTTACGCCACACATCGGGTTCGAAGTGTTTCCCGTGTGGTGGTGTCCTCTCGCGTCCGAGCTCCAATGTCAGACTGCATCCAAGCTCCAATGCCAGACTGCACCCGAGGTGTCTTTTCACAGCCGAGCTCCAATGCCGGACTGCATCCAAGCTCCAACGCTGGACTGCACCCGAGGTGTCTTTTCACATCCGAGCTCCAACGCTGGATTGCATCCAAGCTCCAACGTCGGACTATATCCGAGCTCCAACGTCGGACTATATCCGAGCTCCAATGTCGGACTGTATCCGAGCTCCAACGCCGGATTGTATCCGAGGTGTCATAGGTCACCTTGGCTCGAAAAAGTCGAAGGAGTTCAACCGAGCTTAATGCCGAAAATGCCCTCTATGGAGCCAACCATTGGTATCCGAACTATATGCCGGATAGGCCACAGATGGTACCTATTGTTGTCCGAAGATGCATTTGCCTATAGCTCGGTCAAGCCGAACACTGAGCACTTTGAATTTCCTGCATTGAATAGGCAATGCAGTAGCCCCCGAGCCACTGGTCGGGTGGCAACACCAGATCAAGGGATCGATGTGCCCCTTTAATATTTGTAAATGATAAGCGCGAAGCCCAGTAGCCCCCGAGCCTTAATGTGGGCACGGGTGGCCGAATTAAGGATCGATATCCGGAGTAAAATCACAATTTATGTGTAATGATTCTATGTATCCAAGTACTTTACATCAGTAATGCTCGGATCCGCATTGTACAAAGCTTTGTTGACCGACCATCGGCTTCAACCTCCTCGGCCAGTAGCCAGGGAGTGTTTGTCCTACTTTATAAAGCCTTTATAAGAGCAAAGTTTTATGGCAAACAAGGCAATCCGGCCATACGGTTTTATGAACAAAGGTACATGGAGAGATATGTTATATTACTTTTTAACGTAAGAAACATCTTCCAAAGAAAATAGTCCCGCTATCGGTTCCTTTCTTTGGGTTGTCATGCTGATCATGATCATGAAACCTCACCTCCGATCAATGTGGGAGGAAAATATTGAGGATTTAGTTTGGGGAAAGTTCCCGAACTATGTGGTCTTTAGCGAACCTAAATTTTCACTTCCGTCGTTGCCAACCAATTATATCCTTTAAGATGGCTAGCTTTCGGCTTCACCCAGTCTGAGGTACTAACTCGGATGACCCGGTAGTAACAATCACAGAGGTGCTCCCTTTACCACCTAGCCGAACGATCGGGAATGTAGGGGTAAGCACAGGAGCCAGGCAACCCAGCTTGGCCAAAATCTTAAGTCAAATTGATGCATATTTATGGCTTTATAACGATAATTACGGAAGGCAGTGCTTGTATAATGAATACAAACATTAATGATATATGTTTATTTTGACTCCGTTGCGACCGTTTATAATTTGAAAGTGGCCCATCGTCGGCTTCTACCCCTTTGTAGATGCTACGCAGGGTGTTTCCACAGTAACAAGACAACCCTTAGCCGGCGTCTCAGTGCCCGGAGGCGGTTGTGTTAGCGGAAACAAGGCAATCAGATATGCAGGCTTTATAACTTTCACTTAGTCATAGGAGCTTTAAACTGGAGAAGCTAGCTACGAGCCCCCGGTTAGTGTTCGGCACCGACCGAAGTCTAGCCATTAACACTTCAGCCAATGTTATGAAAGGCCCATCATTTAACACGGGGCAATCGGTATCGATCTATAGTTTGACACCATCATCGGATCGCTGACCAGTTTACGACCATTATGACTGTCAGTTTTCGGCTTTCTCCACTGAGGTGCTTAACCATTCGAGCTGGAAGCACAATTGCAGTGGTTCTTCCTTTGCACACCTAGCCGAACAAAGCGAAACGTAGGAGGCAAGCACAGGAGCCGGGCAACCCAACTATTGACCGAAGACACAATTCGAAACCGATGCATATAAAGCAATATCTGAGAACATTTTGCAGAGGAGTCCATGGAGTACCTTGGCCTTTGGCGGGTTCGGCTCTAGTCGCAGCCCTGCGTTGATATGGCCGAAGCTTTAAAGGTGTCCGGTGTTGTACTGCGAGACTTATGCTGGAATTGGTCTTAAAAAAATTTGTGCTTCTGTCGTGCTTTAACATGACACATCCGATCTCTAAACTTTAAGTAGGTCAGCCTTTGGCTTCAACCTCCTTATCCCGAAGGCGGGGTGCTTCTCCGAGACCGGTTTAGCGGACTAAACTTGAGCGGCTTTATAGAGAAGCCAGGCTATCCGGCTATTGACCATATACTCGAGTCGAAAAATGAGCGGCAGAAAAAGACTTTGCAATGACTAAGAAGAAAAAAAATTATAAAACGGCTAGTATAAATTTAAGAGCCCCCAGTTAACTTGGGTAAAGGAAGTGTTTTTAAAAAATAACATTTTTAACAAACTAAGTTTTTTGTTTAACATAAATATAAAGTTTGGTCGAACCGAACGAATTAAAAAATTTGAGCATGAAAACGACTTAGCTGGTTAATGTGCTCGGCGTTGACGACGTGGTCCGGTCGTGCGGTGGGACCAAGACGCCCATTGATCTCCAACAGATCGAACATGGAGTGTAGTAGCCGAGGTCCCAGCCCCCAAGCCGGTTCCAAGGTGGCCGAGCGAGGAGCTCGGCTTGATGAGGTGGCGATGTAGCACAATCGATGCAGCGAGGCGAAGCCCCCCGGTCTAGCCAAGGAGATGGAGTAGGTCGACCGGATGACGCCGAAGTGACCGCGAGACGCAGCCGAGGTCGACTACCTGCACACATAAAATAGTGCAAGCTAAAAGTAATAATAATAATATTTAAAAGAAATCTTTGCATAACTGATTTGTGCAAATATATTGTTTAAAGAAATAATGGCCTGGGGCGGTGACACGGCGTGGTTGACAATGGCTCGATGGAGTCACGTGGCGAAAACATCGCGCAGGTCGAAAACCACAGGTCGTCCGTGGAAGGACGATGTCGATGCAACATAGTGGCGAAACAAGAACTCGCAGGCGACATCATTGTTACCACACATTAACTGTCTGTATACAGAAAATGATACTGGCCAGAGTAATAATTCCCAGGAGAAAAGGTATTGCGCACTAAAAATAATTTGGAGAGGTAGCACCTGGCAGTAATATAAGTGGCTGGCCAAATTGAAGACAGACAAAGCGAAGTCTGATGAAAAGTTGTCCGGCCGAGCTTAATCGCCAGACACTCACTGGGTGACAGATGTGATGTTTGTCTCTGAAAATTTTCTTGAAAGCCGTGCGAGTGCTACATAGCACTCTGAGCTTCACGTGAGGCAAACCCAATCGAAGTAGTACTACAACACTAGCGTTTGTCTTATGCATGCTCAATAAGAAGTAGCAGACCACGAGCGGCAGCGTAGATACTGGTAGATTAAAAAAAAGGAAAGAGGAAGAGAGCCTCCCTGTTGCTGCCGATCTGAGCTTCAGTCAGCAGGCCCACCTGCACTGCACTGCGTGGGCAGTACAGGCTGCACGATCGCCTCAGCTAGGTCGCCGCCGCCCTGTAGCGAGTCCGCTAACTATGCCGTTGCTTACAAACACGTTTCACCAGGGTCTTTACAGTACGCAAGGTAGTTCGGATCCGATGTTCTGCCAGGCGGCGGATACGGTCTTTGCCGCTATAAAATTTCTCGATCCGATTCTGACTGCAGACAAATAGCACAACACGGTAGTGATGATTTTGCAGGAGAGAAAATTTACATGGAAAAGATTCGACTGGAAAAATATCACTTGATCGTCCCACCGTTCCGCGGTGATGACCTAGCAGACTTTCAATGAAAGCCTGGGCACCGAGGTCGAATTGCCGAGCAGGCAGCATAGCGCGGACACTGTTAACTTTTCATGTCGCGCACGAGGTGTCCATCAGTAGCAGTACAAGAAACTGGTTGACGAACAGTCGGTCGAGTCGGGGCAGCGCGGAGCTTCCTTAATGATAAGTGGCACTCAAAGCAAATTTGCACCATGATCAAACCTCGGAAATTGCAAAACAATTAGCATCATGCATGCTTACGTACATGTAATGCAAACTAGTTATTAAAGTAGTCTATTTCCTCAAGGCTTAATTAAATAAGGAAGAGAGAGAGTGGAATTGAATCTCCCTGATGATCTCCTAGTGCACATAGCTGTTTTGGGGAAAAAAGAAAGCTTTGAATAATCTGCCCACGTGAGGCTGCAGCCATGCGCCAGATTTGATTTCCTTGTCAGCCGCCAAACAGAACCTCAGCTCGACGTGCATCACACGGATTGCGAAGTGGAGATCGGGGTGTGCGGCGTTTGTGCGACTATCTTTTGATCCCGACTTCCAGGCGAGGGCAAAAACCGATCTGTAAAAGAATTGCCCATGGCGACGTAGATAATTTGCAAACGATCTGATCTATAAAAAGCGATTTATAATGAAAGCATAACACCTGATTTGGCGTCGATTGAAGATCCCGTCGAACCGCGATGATCGCCTAGCAGGCTCTCAATGAAAGCACCAATGTCGGTTCTATATCCGGCATATCTCATAGTAGGGGTCCTAAGCTAGGCGTCTTGGAAAGATGGTAACATGGACACAGGATTTTACCCAGGTTCGGGCTCTCTCGAAGAGATAATACCCTACGTCCTGCTTTTGATTGTATTGATATGGGTGTCGTACAGAGTACATGTATCTACCACGAGATTGTTCTAATGAATATCAGATCATCTATTGACTAGCCTGGCCTCGGTTTATATAACGCACCAGAGACCTAAGGTTTAGAAGAGTCATCGTCTTGGGCGCCAAGTCTTGTGGAATATCCCTTGTATGCAGCATAGGCTACTCGAACTGGCCCAATAGTGAACCGCCATGGGGGTCCTCGGCCCGATCCACCTGGTCGAGAGACGATGTGATGAGTACCCCCTAGTCCAGGACACCGTCACATGTAGTCGATGAATTTAGTAAGCACATCCTCTGTCCCTACTTTTTGTTTTATGTTTTTCTTAGTTAAATAAAATAAAATGCCATATTTAGTCTGTTTTTTGAATTTTCCATGCAATAAAAAAGTGGTCAAAAATAAAAGTGCTCAGAATGTCCTGAAATTTTAACATGATTTTTTCTGAATATTTAAGAATTTCTGGAACAAATAACATCAGAGGGGTGTGCCCCTGGTACCCACAAGACACCAGGGTGCGCCAGCCACCCCAAGCACGCCCTGGTGGGTGGTGGGCCCCATGTGGGTCCCCTCACTTATCTCTTTAGCCAATGTCATCTCCTACCTTCAGAAAAAAATCACCATAGCTCTTTCTCTCATGTTCTTGCTCTCAAACCCGTGGATTTCGATCTCTTTGCTCGAAGCTCCATTTCCGAAACTGTTTTGGGGGATTGCTACTTGGTATGTGACTCCTCCATTGCTTCAATTAGTTTTTGCTTTAGTGGTTTATATTTTGAATAATTAGCTACTCTTGGTGTTGCTGTAATTGGGCTTGCATGTTGAATTCTTAGAGTTCTAAGTAGTTTGAATGCTTAATATGGTCTCTAGGCATCTTTATGAGTAGTTGCTATCAATCTTGTGAAGTTTTGTTGACAAAAATTTTGTGGACAAAATTTTTCAGAATTTTATTCATAGGAATAAGATGAGTATCTTCAGGAAATTTTCCTCCAAAAAGAATGCTAAGGGAGTCATTGGGGAATCATCGGACAATGACCTTAATACTCCGAGAATGGCGGAGGTGCGGCCATGCGAATGGCCACATAATGCCTTCATGGATGAGGCCGGGTTCCATCAAGAGTTTGCCCAATTCGTGGCGAATGCCGGGCTGACCGACTTCTTCGCAGATGAGTGTGACCAACATCACCTCCTCAGAAATTCCTTTGTGCAAAATTTCTATTTCTTAAGTAGGAACAATCCTCCTATTTAATGCCAATATTGCATTTTGGGCAGTTTCTAAAGGAACTACCATTTTGGTAGCCAGGAAAAATCCCAAATAAATTGTGGAGCTTCTTATATCCATATCTTCACCATTTCCATCAAAACCCAAGTTCCACAGTTCAAAGTTTGAGCAGAGCATCCATTTGCAAATTCTGTCCAGATTTTCGGTTTGCAAAGGAAGTGCTTGAACCATTGATCCATTTGAGCTGAAATTTTTCATGGTGGTTAACATTGACAAATCACCCATGGATACCAAAAACCAGCTCAATCCATCTATCCATTCTCCCACAGCAATTTTCCCAAGTTTCTGTCCATTTGGAAGTGTTGTGAAGGAAGTACCACTTTGGCATATCCAAATGGGACGAAACTTTTCCAGTATCTTCATACCTTCAAATCACCACTCTTCACCAAAATTAAGCTCATTTCATCAAATCATTTGAGCACAGCTTCCATTTTCAGTTTCTGACCAGATTGCCCAGTTGTGAAGGAAGTATGTGCAAATCTTGTCCAGATGACCTCAAATTTTACCAGCACCTAGTCCTTCCTACCCTATTTCATTGTGACAAGGTACCAGCTCATCATCTCTATCCATTTCTCCAGAAATATCCACCTACGGTTGCTGCTAGAAACTTGTTTTGCAAGTTTCACTCGCCCCAGAGCCTTCCCGTGCATTCCAGCCACACACATTATCTATTTGAAGGGGGATGAACACACCAGACATGATTTGAACTCCCAATAGTACCTAGTCCACGTGGTGCCGGTGGTGACCACGACTTTAGTTGGCAGCCAGCGTGAACTATGGCAAAACAGTCGCCGTCCGGCCACCTCCTGCCGCTGCAGCTTGTCTGCGAGCGCCGACGCACCCTCCGCCGCACGCGTGTGCCCTATGGAGCCTTCTCCCCCTCGTCCTCTAGCTTGTGGCCGCCTCTGCAGACCTCGATGCTCCGCTCGAGCCCCGCCACGATGCCGTTCTCTGGAAACTCCGGCCGGCGTCGTGTAGCTTTCCCCCCGAGCTATTTAAGGCGTGCCCCCGAGCTCTCCCTCTCCACCAGAGTCCCCAGCCCCTCTCCCCTCGAGCCCGGAGCTTCCCTCCCCTTCCCACGGCCGGACTCTGCCGCCGGATCCCTCTCGGCCCACCCCACGGCCAGGACCTTCCCCTCCCCTCTCTGCTTGCCCTAGGCCGCCCAAGGAGCTCGTGGTTCTGCCACCGTCCTCATTGTAGTTGGGGATGCGCCGCCGGAGTAGCTCCTCGAATGCCGTCGGCCGCCGCAGTTCCACTAGCGGCGATGGCGCTGTAGGCCGTCTCAGGTGACCCCGCGGCAACCCTCTGGTACGAAA
Organism: Thinopyrum elongatum; assembly: GCA_011799875.1. Lineage (NCBI taxonomy): Eukaryota > Viridiplantae > Streptophyta > Magnoliopsida > Poales > Poaceae > Thinopyrum > Thinopyrum elongatum. The sequence goes on from CM022303.1 coordinate 536,241,617, forward strand.
TGGGCCACTTCAAATAGGTTCATTGCTCCGACACAGAATACGATTAATCCGGCATGGGCTACGTGAGCTCCAAGTAGTTTACCGGACAAATTGATAAGTCTGGCATTCCCAGCCCACCAAGCAAAGCCGGTGGTTTCTTGGTCACGGCCAGCTAAAATGAAAGTTCCATTAAAGAGCGTTTCCACGTGGTAGAACCTCCTCAGGGAATATAAGATTTTCATGAGGCTGATCCTGAGCTGCCATCCACGCACGAATACCCTCGTTTAAAAGACACCCTCTGATGCGGCAAGGAGCGGCGGTGCTTCGGCGCGCGTTGGCTGGCCCTCCCGCATCGCCGGGCGGCAGCTGCGCCGGCGGCCGACCTGCCTCTGTCTCTGGTCGGGGGAAGAAGACTCCAGGGAGTGAGAGGGAGATAAGGTGGGCCTAGCCCGTCAGTGGCCCACCGATTTCTTTTAAACAACATGGGTGACAACTGTTGGGCCGGCCCAGTGGAGCAGCGGCAGTCGTGGCAGCTTTCGGCCCAAGTCAGCCCATGTGCACAGGCCGCTTTATTCTTTTTCCAGAAAGAAAAAAACTATTAAGGACTTCTGTGTAATTTCTATAATTGCAGATAGGTCCCTGATAGTCAATCGTCTCCAACTTTTCACTCGTGACTCCAATCGAGGTGATTCCAAAGCCCACGTCTTCAGTTCGTCGAGCCCGTTCCAACGGAGTCATTTTCATAATGTTTCCGCACTGTGAAAATGACCATTTTGCCCTTGTCCTCTATCAGCCCCTCCGGGAGAGAAACCGTTCCGGCGGATTCTTCCGCGGCTTCACCGCACTTTTTCCTGGAGTATTCCTTGACCCCCAGGCAAGCCGACCATCTGATATATGCCCTAAAGCATTGCTCTGTGATATTTCTTGCATGTTTAAATTAATATGCTTGTGCTTAGTAGTGAGTTGTATGTGACTCTGACGAACCCTTGCTTGCACTTTCTTCGGTGATGGCACCACGCCTGTGTTCTGAGCTGTTTCCGGCCGTCCGGGGTGGATGCCAACTTTTATTTCTCTTGTCAGCAACTGTCCGTGTTCTGAGCTGCTTTTCAGCCGTCTCGGGCAGCTGTTGAATTTCTTTCCGTAGTAGTGACCCTATGCTCTGAGCTATTTTTCGGCCGTCTTAGGGAACTGCTACATTCTTCTTATCAACACCATCTCATGCTCTGAGCTGCTTTCTAGCCGTCTTGAGCCGGGGTTGAGTTATTCCGGTAATGTCCCAGATCTGAGTTGTAAAGACCGTTCTGGTGGCTACTGGTTTCTTTGTCGATTTTGTGCAAGGGTTCCGATGGTCGTAACTTACAGCTAGAACTTGTAAAGTGATAACTTGCTATTTAATACTGATTCAATAATGACTTGTCGTGATATCATATGGATATAGGTTGTTATGATCATGCATAGCTATTGCCATGTTAAGTGATTGTGATAAACAACCATGCTTGCTAAATACTGGCTAAAGCTAAACCTAGTCGGTTGATCCAGAGTCACCTGTCCGGACTTATCCGTGCAACCACATTTGCCGGTATGGGACGGCCTTGACTTGGTCTGATCGCGTGCTCTTTTATCGGTACCGCCAACTAGGGAAGGTTATGTGTGCGCGCTACCCTGGCCCGGTAGGCGGCGATAACCTTGTGAGCCCAGTTGATTGTTTAACCCGGGAGTCCCCGTTTGGGACAGTTTAGTTTGGCCACGACGGTGGCAGGTGTCACGAGGTGACACAGGGGCCACCCAGGGCATGACTCCGGGGGAGAATGATTGCCGGTGGTACGATGGAGGAGTCACGGGTTAGGCAGGTTTCGTTGGAGCAATCCTGGTCCACCTGAATGGGATCACGAGGTCAGGTGCTCCATGGTGTGGGTAAAGTGCGCAACCTCTGCAGAGTGTAAAATCTATTCGAATAGCCGTGTCCACGGTATTGGACAGTCCGTCCAGACCTCTCTAGGTGGTCAACCGGAATAGTGATAATAATGGAAGAGAGTAAGTATATCAAACTGGTAGTGCAGATGCATAGACATCAGATGATGTCAGGTATATGATATGTTAGCCATGGGATGGCTATGAGATGAGCGGTCGGATGACCGAAAGACTTGGATTGGATTTGGAACATGAGAATGTTCGGAGTACGGATTATTTACTTGATATGCTTTACTTTACTGTATTTCATAATGATTAATACTGCTAGATAGGTATGCTAAGCCAGGATGATTAACATTGCTCTAATAACAAATGCATGCTGGAATGCCATGGATTGCATTGCTTGGTGTATATGTTAGTTTGGTTTGCTTGCGAGTACATTCAATAGTACTCAGCGGCCTTCAATGTGGCCAGGTTCACATAAGAATCCGTCGTCCGTCGACGAGGAGCCGGAGCGTTCGCGGGCTAGGAGCGTAACCCAGTCAGATCCCTGTGGATTGGAGCCGCACCAGGACCATGCTGCCTTAGATAGAACTTTTCCGCTGCCATCACCTCTATAATATATATCATGTAAGACCTATATATCCATTAATAGAAATGCCTGTGTTCATGATACTTGTTGTAAACGCGCATGCCAGAGTGATTTCCTGGGCTGGTATGCGTGGCGACCGTCTGGCTACAGTGGTAATCAGGCGGGGCGCCACAACAGATGGTATCAGAGCAGCCAGGCTGACTATAGGTTTCCCCTAACCAGACTTCATTGTCTTGTGCTCAGTAGAAAGCCCAGATGGATTTCAACCATCTTTTGCCAACCTGGCACGGCTACTATTGATCATAAGGTAACCCCATAGGTTTTTGGCTCCATCAGACCCAACTCTCGTGGCCTTTGCCTTCGGTACGAAATGCTCGCACCCGGCAATGACCCGTGAGCCCTGAACCCCTAGGCAAACCAGATATCCTTACCCTGCTTGCTAGCCATGGCATTTCTCTTCTTAACTCTAGTTTCCTTTGGGAAACGCCTATAATTCTAACTCTCCCCGACAACCGTAGGATCGTTGACTAAGCCACTTTGGCTATGGTCATGCATCGAGTGAGATGTTCCCTAAGGAAGTAGTAGGAGCTTGACACCGGTGCTACCAGGAGCATCGTGTGGTTTTGCTTCTAAGTCCTTAAAGGTGCATCGAGTGCGCTATAATAGTTATACTAGTGAATCTTTGGCAACGTGTGTAAGGTCCGCAAAAATTTGAGCTTTACTTGCTTTTTGGTTTTCGCGGTTCTTGTTTCTTTTGTCGGTTTCGTTTCTTCGCTCCGACTGGATCCATCCGCAAGAGCTGCCTAAGAAGATCAGCATGCAACTGGGATAATACCCAATAATCCCAATTCAACAAGAGTCAAGCCAAGCCAACTGCCTGATATTCAGAATAGCAACACTGGATCTGTCAAGAATGAAGAATGGGTCAGAAGCAGAATCTGTGTGCAACAGACAAGGTCAGAATATACCTGAGAGAGTTTTCCTTAGAATGGATCACGTCTAAGAAGCAGTCAGATGAGTTACCAAGAATGAACACTAGTAAGGACAAATTATTCCGTCCGCGATACAAGGATTATTTCAGTCAGTGAGGTGAATTGAGTCTTTTCTCAATGGACCCAAGAATCATTTATTCCCCACTAAAGACATATTTCATGAATGTGAGTGTGCCAAGAGCAACAATAAAACTCTGGTATGATGATGCAATTTGCAAAGCATATTTTGGAATTCACCGGGGCGTAAGCAAAATTTTCGGGCACTGTGAACAAGGTTTGCAAGGAATATGGATAAGTTCGCGGTTGCCCAGAATTGATGAGAACTTCACATGCTTGGAAGCTCAGCTGAACCAAATGGAATTATCTGTCAACTGCTTATTATCGGCAACACTCGGTTTGAATGCAAAGGGTATTCCGCATTAATTAACAACATGAAGCATACATCAGTTCTGCAACCTTTACAGCAGCAAGGATCAGACCAGCAGAAGACAAGCGATGTGTGTGACCATCGGAATATCTTCAGACATGGTATGGCCTATACCAAGTTTGGCTCCGATATGAGTAAAATTCTGGATACTTCGGAAGGAAGCCAGAATCGGCCATAGCTCCGATTGCATACACAGTGAAACACTTCTGGCATAAGGAACCCAACCTTCCTTCACAAGCTACCAGGCTACCAACCTTCCTCGGTACGCCACTCGGTGAGAAAATCTTCTGTGATACAACACTCCAATCCTTTTCAATGTGCTACCGCGGAAAGCTTCCGGCATAAGACACCTGACCTTCAGCAGCAAGCCACATGAGGGAAAATTTTCTGAGGTACGATACCCAGCCTTCTTCAGCACGCTACTTTGGCAGAAGCTTCGAGCATAAGGAATTCAACCTTCTTCAACACACCCCGTGCCCACGACAGTCCTGTCAGGAGCACGAACTAGTCTGGACACACATCCGCCTCAGAACTCAGTGGCTATGAAAGGATTTATCCTACCCCTGCATATGTTGTGAGCATGCAGTCCAGTGGATCAGCTCATGCGAGCCACTCATACACGGGAAAGACTATGCTCAGAGAAACGTTGGCCCCATAGTTCAAAGAAGAGTGTGAGCACATCAACCCCTACGAGATATGCAAGAGAAAATTGTGAGAACAAGCCCGACAAACCAGGAAAACAATCAAGGAGCTGTGTTGGCAGGTCATCACAGGTCCATCAAAGGAATACTCAAAAGTAAAGAAGTTCTGGACAAACAACCTCCATGACGGCCAACAAGATACATCTCCACAGACGGAGTGGTATTACCAATCCTTGTCAGACTCTTGCATATGCGGCCACAACAATGCAGCCAGCATGCCGCACTCATCATGAATATGGGCCATCAACCAAGATAAGAGGCTATGCTCCAAAAGATACACCGAATGACAGCCATGCTATGTTCAGTTCAGTGATCATAGCAAGGACTACAGATGCTACATATGACAGAGCCATCTCCACGAGCAACAGAGTTTGAAACCAGACATTCAGATAGAATGGCTCAAAACACATGTACATCAGCATCAACAGCTCGTAGACGTCATGACATCATTGGAATAAGAGATCATTATCTATGATTATTTTGTGATCATGCCCGACACTTCAGTTAGGATATAGCAATAGCTCGGTCATGTTATGGATCACCTAAGGACAAAGTCAGAATGCTAAAGGCAAAAGGAAACGTCAGTATGGAACCCACAGCCAAACTGAGCATTCTGACACGGCAAAAAGAAAGTCACTCCCACTCACTCGAGGTCATACGAGCACGTGAGCCTGGTACCAGAAAAAGATGTCTTGCCGTGACAGTCAGGGTACGAAGCATCGCAATAAAACCCGAAGCAGTTGCTTCCAGGCCATGGAAACCGAGCTGTTTGTCGGTATTACCCGCTACTCCACCCAACAACACCACTATCCGAACAAAAGGTACACCTGACAGGAAAGAGAAGGATTCAAGGAAGCTGTGTGCAAAGACAACACATGGTCCATCAGAAGAGGCAGTTGAAAGGTCAGTGAACCAACGAAGACAAGACAGCTAATGGATCCAAGTCGCACACAGGTAAGTCCCCCTTCCCCGGGAGGTAAGCCCGGAAATCTCGAGGACGAGATTTTCTTAAGGGGGGTAGGTTTGTAACACCCTGGTTTCGCTCCTGTTTTTTTCCTTCGCGGGATTTGACTCCCGTCTTTTTTCTCGGTGTTATTGGATTTTCTCTAGCTCCTGGGTATATGAAGATGGTCATTTAGTCTTGCCTTTCCTATCCAACCAGAGATTCTCTCCATTCCAGCCCTGCCACCCAAGATCTATTCTCGGGGTTTTTCCACCGAAACCCTACCTTCCGAGTTACCGGAAGGGAAACCCTGATTCTTGCAGTTACAAAGGAACCCCAATTTCCTTTGATCTTCTGACTCCCAAACTTTTCCCATTGATCATCCTTCATCTATAAACCCTGGATATGCAAAAATATTGCCAAGTCATTTGCAATATTTTTCATTTATAATTAATTCCTTTTTTTTGCCAGTTAAAGGAATTAAATCCAAGAAAATATCTATCCATCTCCAAAGTTCATGAAAACTTGTGGAGATATTCCTTGTGATCATATTGAGCTCCCATAAAAATATTGGCCATAATTAAATAAGGGAAATTGCATTTTCCTATTTAATGCCAATATTGCATTTTGGGCAGTTTCTAAAGGAACTACCATTTTGGTAGCCAGGAAAAATCCCAAATAAATTGTGGAGCTTCTTATATCCATATCTTCACCATTTCCATCAAAACCCAAGTTCCATAGTTCAAAGTTTGAGCAGAGCATCCATTTGCAAATTATGTCCAGATTTTCGGTTTGCAAAGGAAGTGCTTGAACCATTGATCCATTTGAGCTCAAATTTTTCATGGTGGTTAACATTGACAAATCACCCATGGATACGAAAAACCAGCTCAATCCATATATCCATTCTTCCACAGCAATTTTCCCAAGTTTCTGTCCATTTGGAAGTGCTGTGAAGGAAGTACCACTTTGGCATATCCAAATGGGACGAAACTTTTCCAGTGTCTTCATACCTCCAAATCACCACTCTTCACCAAAATTAAGCTCATTTCATCAAATCATTTGAGCACAGCTTCCATTTTCAGTTTCTGACTAGATTGCCCAGTTGTGAAGGAAGTATGTGCAAATCTTGTCCAAATGACCTCAAATTTTACCAGCACCTAGTCCTTTCTACCCTATTTCATTGTACAAGGTACCAGCTCATCATCTCTATCCATTTCTCCAGAAATATCCACCTACGGTTGCTGCTAGAAACTTGTTTTGCAAGGTTCACTCGCCCCAGAGCCTTCCCGTGCATTCCAGCCACACACATTATCTATTTGAAGGGGGATGAACACTCCAGACATGATTTGAACTCCCAATAGTGCCTAGTCCACGTGGTGCCAGTGGTGACCACGACTTTAGTCAGCAGCCGGCGTGAACTGTGGCAAAACAGTCGCCGTCCAGCCACCTCCTGCCGCCGCAGCTTGTCTGCGAGCGCCGACGCACCCTCCACCACATGCGTGTGCCCTCTGGAGCCTTCTCCCCCTCGTCCTCTAGCTCGTGGCCACCTCTGCCGACCTCGATGCTCCGCTCGAGCCCCGCCACGATGCCGTTCTCTGGAAACTCCGGCCGGCGTCGTGTAGCTTTCCCCTCGAGCTATTTAAGGCGTGCCCCCGAGCTCTCCCTCTCCACCAGAGTCCCCAGCCCCTCTCACCTCGAGCCCGGAGCTTCCCTCCCCTTCCCAGGGCCGGACTCTGCCGCCGGATCCCTCTCGGCCCACCCAACGCCCAGGACCTTCCCCTCCCCTCTCTGCTTGCCATAGGCTGCCCAAGGAGCTCGCGGTTCCGCCGCCGTCCTCGTTGTAGTTGGGGATGCGCCGCCAGAGTAGCTCCTCGAATGCCGTCGGCCGCCGCAGCTCCACCAGCGGCGATGGCGTTGTAGGCCGTCTCAGGTGACCCCGCGGCCACCCTCTGATGCGGCAAGGAGCGTCGGTGCTTCGGCGCGCGTTGGCTGGCCCTCCCGCGTCGCCGGGCGGCAGCTGCGCCGGCGGCCGACCCGCCTCTGTCTTTGGTCGGGAGAAGAAGATGCCAGGGAGTGAGAGGGGGATAAGGTGGGCCTAGCCCGTCAGTGGCCCACCGATTTCTTTTAAAAAACATGGGTGACAACTGTTGGGCCGGCCCAGTGGAGCAGCGGCAGCCGCGGCAGCTTTCGGCCCAAGTCAGCCCATGTGCACAGGCCGCTTTATTCTTTTTCCAGAAAAAAACGGTTAAGGACCTCTGTGTAATTTCTATAATTGCAGATAGGTCCCTGATAGTCAATCATCTGCAACTTTTCACTCGTGACTCCAATCGAGGTGATTCCAAAGCCCACGTCTTCAGTTCGTCGAGCCCGTTCCAACGGAGTCATTTTAATAATGTTTCCACACTATGAAAATGACCATTTTGCCCTTGTCCTCTATCAGCCCCTCCGGGAGAGAAACCGTTCCGGTGGATTCTTCCGTGGCTTCACCGCACTTTTTCCCAGAGTATTCCTCGACCCTCAGGCAAGCCAACCATCTGATATATGCCCTAAAGCATTGCTCTGTGATATTTCTTGCATGTTTAAATTAATATGCTTGTGCTTAGTAGTGAGCTGTATGTGACTCTGACGAACCCTTGCTTGGACTTTCTTCGGTGACGGCACCACGCCTGTGTTCTGAGCTGTTTCCGGCCGTCCGGGGTGGATGCCGACTTTTATTTCTCTTGTCAGCAACTGTCCGTGTTTTGAGCTGCTTTTCGGCCGTCTCGGGCAGCTGTTGAATTTCTTTCCGTAGTAGTGACCCTATGCTCTGAGCTGTTTTTCGGCCGTCTTAGGGAACTGCTACATTCTTCTTATCAACACCGTCTCATGCTCTGAGCTGCTTTCCAGCCGTCTTGAGCCGGGGTTGAGTTATTCCGGTAATGTCCCAGATCTGAGTTGTAAAGACCGTTCTGGTGGCTACTGGTTTCTTTGTCGATTTTGTGCAAGGGTTCCGATGGTCGTAACTTACAGCTATAACTTGTAAAGTGATAACTTGCTATTTAATACTGATTCAATAATGACTTGTCGTGATATCATATGGATATAGGTTGTTATGATCATGCATAGCTATTGCCATGTTAAGTGATTGTGATAAACAACCATGCTTGCTAAATACTGGCTAAAGCTAAACCTAGTCGGTTGATCCAGAGTCACCTGTCCGGACTTATCCGCGCAACCACATTTGCCGGTATGCATGGTTTTAAATAGCGGATAGCGGGCTCGTAGCGGATTGGGGTCCGCATAGCGGAATGCGGATAGCGGGTGATATTGCGGGCGCTATGTCCGCATAGCCGATTTGTAAAAACACTAAATTATTGTGTATATTTCTAGATCATTAACAAAAAAATAATGACATTTAATTTGATCAATAGCGGACGCTATTGCAGTAGCGCTATTGCGGACGCAATAGCGGAAGCTATCTCCGCTATTTGAAACTATGCCGGTATGGGACGGCCTTGACTTGGTCTGATCGCGTGCTCTTTTATTGGTACCGCCAACTAGGGAAGGTTATGCGTGTGCGCTACCCTGGCTCGGTAGGCGGCGATAACCTTGTGAGCCCAGTTGATTGTTTAACCTGGGAGTCCCCGTTTGGGATAGTTTAGTTTGGCCACGATGGTGGCAGGTGTCACGAGGTGACACAGGGGCCACCCAGGGCAGGACTCCGGGGGAGAATGATTGCCGGTGGTACGATGGAGGAGTCACGGGTTAGGCAGGTTTCGTTGGAGCAATCCTGGTCCACCTGAATGGGATCACGAGGTCAGGTGCTCCATGGTGTGGGTAAAGTGCGCAACCTCTGCAGAGTGTAAAATCTATTCGAATAGTCGTGTCCACGGTATTGGACAGTCCGTCCAGACCTCTCTAGGTGGTCAACCGGAACAGTGATAATAATGGAAGAGAGTAAGTATATCAAACTGGTAGTGCAGATGCATAGACATCAGATGATGTCAGGTATATGATATGTTAGCCATGGGATGGCTATGAGATGAGCGGTCGGATGATCGAAAGACTTGGATTGGATTTGGAACATGAGAATGTTCGGAGTACGGATTATTTACTTGATATGCTTTACTTTACTGTATTTCATAATTATTAATACTGCTAGATAGGTATGCTAAGCCATGATGATTAACATTGCTCTAATAACAAATGCATGCTAGAATGCCATGGATTGCATTGCTTGGTGTATACGTTAGTTTGGTTTGCTTGCTAGTACATTCAATAGTACTCAGCGGCCTTTAATGTGGCCAGGTTCACATAAGGATCCGTCGTCCGTCGACGAGGAGCCGGAGTGTTCGCGGGCTAGGAGCGTAACCCAGTCAGATCCCTGTGGATTGGAGCCGCACCAGGACCATGCTGCCTTAGATAGAACTTTTCCGCTGCCATCACCTCTATAATATATATCATGTAAGACCTATATATCCATTAATAGAAATGCCTGTGTTCATGATACTTGTTGTAAACGCGCATGCCAGAGTGATTTCCTGGGCTGGTATGCGTGGCGACCGTCTGGCTACAGTGGTAATCAGGCGGGGCGCCACATTTGGCGCACTGGAGCATGTGCTTGTAGTTCAAATTTGAATTATGCGCATTAAATGCTCAGAAACTCAATTAATGTATAAAAAGGCCAAACAAACCCAAAATATATCCAAAATTTAGCGTGAAACTCCTATTGGTCTATGTTGCCTCTATAAAAAAATCAAGGCTGGAAAAGGCAGCGTATGTCGTTTCGCACACAAAGGTGGCACTTTGCCTCTCGGAACCACGAGCCTTCTTGAGAGAAGCTCCGGTTTGCAAGAAGCTTATACCAAAGCTTGTCCCAATTCAGTCAAAAAATTTACCACAACATGTTGGTGCCATGTCATGACACCATGCCAAGTTTCATCATTTTCATGCGTGTTTTGAATTTATAGGAATTTAAAAACCAAGTTTCTCAATGTTTCCGGCCGAGCCACGACGCCCAGATGTTTGAATTTCATTCCCATTTCTTGCATGGGACCTAGAAGCTCACCCAAGGACACACATGTGATTTTTCAACCAACTTTGGTGCACTGGAGCATGTGCTTGTAATTCAAATTTGAATTGTGCACATTAAATGCCCAGAAACTCAATTAATGTATAAAAAAGGCCAAACGAACCTGGAATAATTCCAAATTTTAACACGACACTCGTATAGTTCTATGTTGGCTTTGTAAAAAAATCAAGAGGGGGGGCAGCGTATGTCGTTTCGCACACAAAGGTGACAGTTCCCTCTTGGAACCACGAGCCTTCTTGAGAGAAGCTCCGGTTTGCAAGAAGCTTATACCAAAACTTGTCCCAATTCGGCCAAAAAATTTACCACAGCATGTTGCTGCCATGACATGACAACATGCCAAGTTTCATTATTTTCATGCGTGTTTTGGATTTATGGGAATTTAAAAACCAAGTTTCTCAATGTTACCGGCCGAGCCACGATGCCCAGATGTTTTAATTTCATTCCCATTCTCTTGCATAGGACCTAGAAATTCACCCAAGGACACACATGTGATTTTTCAACCAACTTTGGTGCACTGGAGCATGTGCTTGTAGTTCAAATTTGAATTATGCACATCAAATACCCAGAAACTCAATTAATGTATAAAAAAGGCCAAACGAACCGGATATAATTCCAAATTTTAACACGCTCTGTAAAAAATCAAGAGGGGGGCAGCGTATCTCGTTTTGCACACAAAGGTGACACGTTTCCCTATCGGAACCACGAGCCTTCTTGAGAGAAGCTCCGGTTTGCAAGAAGCTTATACCAAAACTTGTCCCAATTCGGCCAAAAAAATTACCACAGCATGTTGGTGCCATGACATGACACCATGCCAAGTTTCATGATTTTCAGGCAAGTTCTGGATTTACAGGAATTTAAAAACCAAGTTTCTCAATGTTTTCGACCGAGCCACGATGCCCAGATGTTTGAATTTCATTCCCATTTCTTGCAAGGGACCTATAAATTCACCCAAAGACACACATGTGATTTTTCAACAAACTTTGGAGCACTGGAGCATGTGCTTGCAGTTCAAATTTGAATTATGCACATTAAATGCCTAGAAACTCAATTAATGCATAAAGAAGGCCAAACGAACCCGGAATAATTCCAAATTTTAACACGACACTCATATAGTTGCATGTTCACTACAGATAAATGTTCTAGCAATTCAAACACCATCCTTTCCCTCCGTAACACCATTTTGTCTTTCAAAACAGAATGAAAAAATCAGGTATACCACAAACAGATTACTAGCAAGAATCATGTGGGATGCGATACCGTCTTGTCTGGCTTACGCAGGAAGCATCGTCGTCTACAGTCCACCGCCCGCGCTTGAACCACACTTGCACGCCAGTTTCTCGCGGCACCAAGCGAAAAAAATTCTGCCACCGCGGAAATATCTATCTCCCCGCCCCCACCAAAAGCCACATTTCCACTGTTCCTCCTTGCTTTCCAAGTTCAAACCTTCACTGGTGCTTACTGGCGGCGCCGCCTCCTCGCCGGCGACCCTCCTTCTTGCAGCGCCACCTCCACGCCGGCGACCCTTCTTCTTGTTGCGTCGCCTCCTCGCCGGCAACCCTTCGTCTTGCTGTGCGGCCTCGTCGATATGGTCAACTAATCCACACCCCACCCACACCATCCTCCTCCTTCCCCATCCCACATGCCCCGACCGACAGCGCGACACCTTCCGCCCAATCACTACCCCGTCCTCCAATTAAGCGCCGCCCACAGCCATTTTCCACGCAGTATAGCATGCAACTCAGTAGCATCTGGCAGCGGAGAAGCAAATCGTGACCGCACGCATGGATGAGGTCGCGATGGCTGCCATGTGTGTCGGCCGCCAGATCTTGGAGGAGCACCTCGTCTTCGAGGCCACCGTCGACACCGCCACGTGGTTATCTACTTTAAAATACAGTTCGTGATGTTTTCTCGAGGCCACCGCCAGTGCCTTCTAGTGATTTGTACTCTATAATGTTAATCTGCAATCTGATATTCTGAAATGTAATGTTCTGTTAACAGTTTGGTCCAACAATTGCTACATTTCATAGTAGTTCTCAAGCATTCTTGGTTTCGTTAATTGTCTTATCTTCTAGTATATGTTCTATTCTGCAATGTCGTGCTCAGTTAACTGTTTTGGTTCATTTGTTCTGTTGTCCAGTTAACTGTTTGGTTCAATTCTGCAATTTGATTTTCATTTGTTGTGGGTACAATTTTGTATTGTTATGCATGTGAGAAATAAATCGAATTTGGCTGTACTCAATACATGAGAAACATATATAATTGCTCTATTTCCAAGTTGTTTAGCATGCTTGGTTAGGTTAACTGGCTTTTCCATGCGTCTCGAGTTAATCTGTTGTATCTGCAATTTGTTTATTTTTCATTAATATATTGTATTGATAGTGTGGCAACTCTCAGTTTACCTGATCAAGATCTTCCTTATATGTGTTGCAGGGAAACAATGGGAGGCACTACGGTTTACCATCGAGGTTTGCTCATGCATGATCCTTTCGCTAATAGCACATTATTGTGCACTTGCAGGAATCATTCTAATATTTAGGTTTATTACAATTTGGTCTTGCACATGTTGGTCCTGCTGTCAGAGGCTTAGACCCACTATTCGACCCATTTTTCATATGGGGAAATGAGATGTCCATGAATATCAGTCAAGTCAAGAAACTCAGAAAGATTGTTAGGATAAAGAAACTTGCGATGAATAACAGCAAGATCTTTGTTTGCACAATGAAGAAGACATCAGTCAACTATAGGATGGTACTAACTCTTTTAACTTGTTTTTTTACCTTGTGCCATTTCAAAATTTATAACAACGATTTATGCATATCTTTGTTTCTAGTACTTTCCAAAGCAGTTTACCAATGATTACCTCTCAAACCACCTGCATGGTCAAGAGGCGAGGAAGGTATTCATTCAACACCCACGGTACAATATTGAAGTCTTCCTCAAGAGGACGAAGGTTGGGTGGGCAATTATCCATAGCTACTGGCCTAAAGTTGCAAGGACATTCAACATCACTGAAGGCTCAATATTCGCCTTCCGCTTCTGCAGTTTCCCAGATGAGATTCATCTGTCTATTTACTGTGTATGATGCTACTTTCCAAAGGTTTTCAATGTTGCATGTGAAACTTTGTGCTGCTATGTAATGGCGTAGCTAGCTATATCCCTATATGGTATAACTGAGTGCTGAAGCTATCTGATGTAATTTGATTATGAAATCATGGTTGCCATTATACAGATATGAAATATATGGTGTGTTTTATAAGAAATGTCAATTTGATTACTACATGGATTATCAATAATAGGCCAATTACCGTGCTTATTAGGGTTTTCTATTGCAGACGATTTCTCTGACAACACCGTGGGTGATGAACTTATACAACCCACACGGTTTCTATAAAGTAGGCATGTTGGATCAATTAACAATCACACACGGCTTCCACGAGAGAACTGTTTGCGTTAGGCCACCTTGCACAAACGTTTCCACATAAAAAAATGTGTGTGATATACATATGAATGGAAACGTTTTCCTGGGATTCACTATGTGGGATGTACATACGAACGGAAATGATTGGGCCTGTATAATTGTCTCTGATGCCTCGCCCGATCGCACACGAGCTCATTTTACCCCGTGTGTGTGACCGGAGGGCCTATCCCCGACAGTTTCTGGGTCATGTGGGAAGGACCCCCCCTATTGCACACACTCACTAGGCGATAGTTTAAAACTCTGTCGCGGAAAGGGGGTAAAAACCGTTTGTATAGCACGTCTCTGCACTAGTGATAATCTTCACAAAGACTGTTGTGAAGAACAAACATGTATCGATAAAGGCGTTCATCATAGGTAAGTTTAGTGGAGGATATGGTAGGACGATCATCAAGAAAACCATGGACGAAATAAACGGTAAGACCATTTTGACATTTTATCTTGCGTCCAACAAGATTTTTCAGGTCCCCAGCATTGTCTTCAAAAGTCAATGTTTTCCGGCTGGAGACCCGACCCTGCAAGAGAAGTTAATTCTTCTTAACCACCCACATCTGAATGGGTGGCTTAGAAGCAATGAGTCTAAGTGCAGCATCAGAGAATTTTGGCTTTGAAGCCATAGAAAATAGTTTCACATGAGGTGAATAGTACTCAAATTAATAAGCAGAAAAATTCTTCGATTTGTGAACATAGCGGTTCGAAGAGACATGCTCATATTCATGAGCCTGATGATAGTTTCCCTGCAAAACATTGGCATTAGGGTGACCATATGAGGTCCTCTGTCTGTATGAAGACTTTGGGCCATATGAAGCCTTTGGTCTGGGGTTTGTCTTCTTCCCTGGTGGTGTCATGATGACATTCACGGGAACCTCCTCAAGACGACTTTTAGGTACCCAGATCTTCTTCATAGGGGACCCATTCTTGCAGTTAGTTCCAATGAACCTGGCAAACACTTCACCATTCTGATTTTTGAACAGTTTATAGTTGGAGCCAAAAGACTCATCAATGATGATAGGGTTAGCACAGTTAAAGCTAGATAATGTGGATGGATCCACTTAAGGGCCCTTTGCAGCAACCCATGTGGTTTTGGGGTACTGCTCAGGCTTCCAGTAGGACCCATCAACATTCATTTTCCTCTCGAAACTAACACCCTCTTTCCTAGGGTTTCGGTTCAGTATCTGCTTCTTGAGGACATCACATAGAGTCTGATGCCCTTTGAGGCTTTTGAACATGCATGTTTCAAGCAATGTCTTCAACCTAGTGATAACCCACAAGTATAGGGGGTCAATTGTAGCTTTTTCGATAAATAAGAGTGTCGAACCCAACGAGGAGCTAAAGGTAGGATTTATATTCCCTTCAAGTTCTATCGACCACCAATACAACTCTACGCACGCTTAACGTTCGCTTTACCTAGAACAAGTATGAAACTATTTTGTAGGTGATAGGATAGGTTTGCCAGAATAAAACTAGGAATACTTAGCGAAAATAAAACTAGGAGTAATTTGCGAGATAATAAAAGTTAGTTATTTAGTAGAAAGCTTTTTGTAACACAAGAGAAGGATTTTGTCCATAGGCAATCGATAACTAGACCGGTAATCATTATTGCAATTTTATATGAGGGAGAGGCATGAGCTAACATACTTTCCATACTTGGATCATATGCACTTATGATTGGAACTCTAGCAAGCATCCGCAACTACCAAAGATCATTAAGGTAAAACCCAACCATAGCATTAAGTATCAAGTACTCTTTACTCCCATACGCAACAACCCCCTTACTCGGGCGTAAACTTCTGTCACTCTAGCCACCCACTATAAGTGAATTATGAACGTATTGCAACACCCTACAGTGGTAACCCCTCACGCTTGCGCGACACGGAGGGCACCATAGGACAGCACCAAAATAAAACATACAACTAAAACCAATCACGATCATCAATCATCCCATAGGACAAAACGAATCAACTCGAACATCATAGGATGGCCATACATCATTGGATAATAACATATAGAGTTAAGCGCCATGTTTAAGTAGAGATTACAGTGGGGAGAAGAGGTGTTACACCGCTGCATAGAGGGGGAGAAAGTTGGTGGTGACGGCGGTGAAGTTGTTGGTGTAGATAGTCGTCACAATGATTGCCCCGGCGGCGTTCCGGCGCCACCGGGAAAGAGGGGGAGAGAGCCCCCCTACTTCTTCTTCTTTCTTGGCCTGCCCCTAGATGGGAGGAGAGTTTCCCCTCTTGTCCATGGTATCCATGGCTCCCAGAGGGTAGGAGCCCCTCCGAGATTGGATCTCTCTCTCTATTCTCTTTTGTTTCGCGTTCCCGTTTTCTGGCCGAAAACCGTTTCTTAAATTCCCGGAGATCCGTAACCTTGATTGGGCTGAAATGTTAACACAATTTTTTTCCGGATATTATCTTTCTTGCAGCGAAAGAAGGGGGTCAACCGACTTACGAGGGGCTCACGAGGCACCACGGCGTGCCCTACCCCCTGGGCGCGCCCTGGTGCCTCATGGGGCCCACGAGCACCGTCTTGCGTTGATTCTTCTTCCCAAAAATCACATATATTCCAAAATAAATCTCTGTAAATTTGTATCACGTTTGGACTTCGTTTGATATGGACATTATGCGAAACAAAAAACATGCAACAAAGAGGAACTGGCATTGGATCAATATGTTAGTCCCAAAAATAACATAAAATGTTGCTAAAAGTATATGAAAGTTGTAGAACATTGGCATGAAACAATCAAAAATTATAGATACGATGGAGACATATCACCTAGCATTCTCATTAGCAATAGTAGTGGCATCCTCAGAAGAGGGGTTAGTTACCACATCAACAGTTGAAGATATTGCTATCTCAGAAGCATTTGAACATTCAGCAGGGGAAGTAGCATTATCACGCTATTTTAAGCAAGGTGGCACAAACTCTTTCTGAGCAGTACTGATCTGTTGAGCGAGTAGTGAATCATTTTCTATTCGCAGATCATCATGAGACGGTCTCAGTTTTTCTAGATCTTGCTTCCTTTGAAGATAATCATAGGAAAGCTTCTCATGATTAGCTGAGAGGGTTTCCTGACGACTTTGAAGTTCCTCATACTTAACTCGAAGATTTTTTATGTCTTCGATTAAGGACTGAGTCCGATTCATTTCCTCGTCCAATAGGTCATCACTTCTGTCTAACAGTTTTTGAATCTTTTCCATAGCAGTTTGTTGCTCAGTTGCAATTTTAGCAAGTGTCTTATAGCTGGGTTTGGATTCACATTCAGAGTCATCTTCACTAGAGGTCTGAAAGTAGGCATCGTGTGAGTTTACCTTTGCGCCTCTTGCCATGAAGCAGTAGGTAGGAGAAGAGTCTTCGTCATCATTGGCTTCAGCGTCGGCGACGTGACCATTGTCTTCAGTGCTGAAGATGGACTTGGCGACGAATGCCGAAGCTAGAGCCAGGCTTGCAACGCCTGAATCAACCTCCTCCTCCGACTCCATCTCTGCCTCCTCAGAAGCAGACTCCTCCTCTAAATCAATTTCCTTGCCAATGAATGCACGAGCTTTGCCAGACGAGCTCTTTTTGTGAGATGAAGACTTTGAAGAAGACTTTGAGGATTTCTTCTTCTTCTTTTCGTCAGAGTCACATTCCTTGCTCTTCTTCCTTTTCTTGGCTTCCTTTTCCCATTGAGGGCACTCAGATATGTAATGTTCTGGCTTCTTGCATTTGTGGCAGATTCTCTTCTTGTAGTCATGAGTGGAAGCCTCAGCACTCTTCGAGCTAGATTTTGAAGACTTTCCGAAGTGGTTCTTCTTGGAGAACTTTTGGAATTTCCTCACAAGCATTGCAATCTCTTTGCCAAAGTCTTCAGGGCCACTTGATTTGCAGTCAGAGTCTTCAGATAAAGATGCATCCTTTGCCTTCAAAGCACGGGATCGCCCATAGTCAAGGCCACAAATATCTCTCTTCTTAGATAGCTGGAATTTATGAGTATTGAGCCTCTCAAGTATATCAGATGGGTCTAGTTCCTTGAAATCTGGACTTTCTTGGATCATCAGTGATAGGGTGTCAAATGAGTTGTCAAGTGATCTCAATAGCTTCTTCACGACTTCATGCTTGGTGATTTCAGTGGCGCCAAGTGCACAAAGCTCGTTGGTGATATCAGTAAGATGGTCAAAGGTGGGCTGGACATTCTCATTGTCAAGCCTCTTGAAGCGGTTGAAGAGATTTCAAACATCATCGATTCTTGAGTTTCTCTGAGTTGAGACGCCTTCATTGACCTTGGATAGCCGGTCCCAGACTAACTTCGCAGACTCCAGAGCGCTCACACGGCCATACTGCCCTTTGGTTAGATGACCATAGAAAATGTTCTTGGCGGTCGAGTCCAGTTGCGCGAACCTCTTCACATCAGCAGCGATGACACCTTCACCGACTTTGGGAACTCCAGTCCTGACGACATACCAGAGGTCGTTGTCAATGGCTTCAAGATGCATGCGCATCTTATTCTTCCAGTAGGGGTAATCAGTGTCATCGAAGACGGGGCACGCAGCGGAGACCTTGATTATTCTTGTAGTCGACATAACTAAAACTCCAGGTGGCTAAACCGAATCACACAGAACAAGGGAGCAACTTGCTCTGATACCAATTGAAAGTATTAGTTATCGACTAGAGGGGGTGAATAGGCGATTTTTATGAATTTTTTCAAGACAGGCAATGTCTTCGAAGACAGGTAGTTAAAACAGTAACTAAACAGGATACAACGGAAGATAAACTACACTAGCCATGCAATAGTGTTAAGGTACAGTACGGATGATCCACGAAGACAAGTAGCAGCTAGGTAGACCAGATCAAAATTGGAAGACAGTGTGAAGCCAAATATGCAATCAGAGTGAATGTCTTCACACAACGTCTTCAAACAGAATAGGCAAGCAAAGACTTCACGAAGCTAAACTGTAAGTAAAAGAGTGAAGTGATAGAACCAGTTGCTTGATGAAGACAAGGATTTGGTAGACCAGTTCCAGTTGCTGTGACAACTGTATGTCTAGTTAGGGAGGCTGAGATTGAGCTCAGAAAACCACGTCTTCACCTTATTCCCCTTGAGCTAAGACCTGCAGATCTCGCCCAATCACTCTGGTAAGTTTTCAAGGTAGACTTCCAAACCTTCACAGACTTCGTTCACCGACAATCCACAATGACTCTTGGATGCTCAGAATGCGATGCCTAACTGACTGGAAGATCACAGTCTTCAAGTGTAATAAGTCTTCGGTTCACGCAGAACAGAAAGACTTTAGTGATGTCAAACACTCTTTGGGCTCTGGGTGTTTTGGGTTTTGTCCTCACAAGGATTCTCTCTCAAAGGCTCGGGAGGTGGGTTTCTCTCAAACGACAAAAGACGTGCACTAACTCGGAGCAACCACCAATTTATGGTGGAGGGGGTAGGCTATTTATAGCCAGGAGGCAACCCGACATGATATGTCCGAAATGACCCCGGGTCAATGGACAACCGACATGTGTCCAACGGTCGGATTTCAAAAACACGCGACAGCTTGACTTGGGCTACAAGTAAAGCTGACTCATCCAACTCAGGATAAGATTTTATCTCATTTGTCTTCGCTCGAAGACATAGGATTTTGGGTTGAGCATCACATCAGTTTTCTGACTTTGTTTACTTGGACCCCACTTAACAGTTCGGTGGTTCCAATGACTCGGGAAAGAAGAGAATGAAACTACGAAAGAAACTATGTCTTAGCACTCCATTGTCTTCAAACGGATGTCTTCATGTGTCATTATCTTCGACACGAATGTCTTTGCAAACCACCAATGTCTTCATACATTTTTAGGGGTCATCTTCGATGGGTAAACCAAATCAATAGGGACTTCTACCCGTGTTCTCCTGTGAATCTCACAAACAAATTAGTCCGTCAACCAAGTTTGTCATCGATACTCCAAAACCAACTAGGGATCGCACTAGATGCACTTAAACATAGAAATTATAATATTTTAGTTTATTTTTTTAATAAAAGATACCCAAAGAGCATATCTGATTTGGTTGATATCAGGGAAAACAAAAACAAATGCAATGGACACACAACTGAACGCAGAACATGAGTGAAAAACATTTACTTAGGAACGAAGGTACCCTCATACATTTACAGTGCATTTGTAGTTCAATTTTTTAGGGTTCATTTCTAGTTCATTTAGTTCTGACCTCGATCACCAGGAGAAGCCATATATGATGCACCTTGCATCAAAATGGCGGCCTCCCGACATGGTGCCCCTCGTGGTAGGCCAAGCAAATAGCAGTATATGCTGCATTGAGCGCATCGAGCGTTGCGTCACGCTTTTTTTGTTTTGTTGCTTTTCTTATTTTCTAGGAAAACAACTTTTCAATTGCTTTTATTTTGTGGTTTTTGGAAAACACGAATATTATTCACTTTTAAAAAGTGAATATTTTCAAATTTCCAAATTATTGTAATTTCCAAAAAATGGAAGATCTTGAACAAATTTTCAAATTTATGAACAAGTTTAAAAATTCTAAAAAAAATCCAATTACCCAATACTTTGAAATTTTAGAACAAATTTTGAAAATCCTGAATTTTCGTGAAAATTACAGAAATTTCTTGAAATTCATGAAAATGAACATCTTTAGAAAGCTATGAACACATTTGAAATTTTCCATATGTTTTTAAAAAGAAAATACATGTTGAAATGCTAAAAAATTTCTGTAAAATATGGATAATTTTTATAAATCAAAAAACATATTTTCAAATTTCAAACATTCTTGGATTTTCTTGAATAATTTTGAAATTCTGAACAATTTTTGGAAAACTGGGTACAAGCTTTGTAATTTCGTTTAAAAAAAGTTCACGTAGTTTTAATTTTTTTAAAGCGGACATTTAAAAGAATGAAAGCAAAGGAGGAAAAAATGAAACATAAAAAAAAAGAAAATCGGTAAAAAGACCAAACATGAACCGTCTACAAGGTTCCCCAAACCGGTAAATGGACCAAACAGGAACATTCTAGAAGCTTTCCAAACTGAGATTCGTGGAACATCCGTACGTTACAAAATGGGCCGGCCCATGTAACTATGCAGCGTCCTTTTTTTTGAGAAATTAACTATACCTCCTCCTGGGCAAACCCTATTTGGCACTGCAGGCGCCCGTTAGTAGTGTTTTTGCAAACGGGCGCCTGCAGCGCTCCCGCGATGGGCCGGCCCATCTAGGGTTTCTTCTCTGTGTTTTAATTCAGCAAAAAGAAAGAGCGCTGGTAACATTCGAACCCTCGCCCCGGAAACCAAATTTTGCTCGTGCAACCACTGCGCCATCCAAGCCGGATCTGTTAAAATGGAACTTTCTCTTTCTTTTATTATTTCTTCTCCCGTTTTTCATTTTTCGTTTTCCTTTTTTTCCTTTTCTGTTTCCTGTTTTTTTTCATCCTGGTTCATTGAATTGTTTGCAGATACGTGAAATTTTCTTTTAAATTGATGATTTCTTTTGAAATTCGATGAAGTTTTTTCAAATTTGTGGACATTTTCCAAATCGATGAACTTTTTTTCAAAATCGGTGAACTTTTTTCAGAATCTATGAACTTTTTTCAAATTTGATAAACTTTTTTTCAATTCCAATGAATGTTTTTTCAAAAATCATTGACTTTTTTCAAATTCGGTGAACTTTTTTTCAAATTCCTTGAACTTTACTTAGAAATTGCTGAACTTTTTTTCAAAAGCGATGAACTTTTTCAAATTTGTGAACTTTTTTGGAATTTTGTGATTTTTTTTGGGATTTTGTTTTTGAAAAAAGAATTTGTGAAATAGTTAACTGGCCCGGTCGACCATTGACCACGAGATGGGAAACTACCCACTGCCCTGAACCAGCCATCTCATGAGACGGGGAACGAGCAACTCCCGAACCAGCGATCGCCTCCTTTCCTGGGCCGGCCCATGGGAGCTGGCGCACGATGCGCTGCGGGCACTGGTTCAGGAAAGCAGCACTTAGAGCGCCAACTAGGAGCTCCCTCCTCATCGTGCTCGTGTGCATTCGGCCGACAGGGCAATCCCCATCCTTTGTTTTTTTTTCGAGAAACTGAAACGTGACTCCTAGTTGTGCCGGCCCAGGGAAATGGGAACAACAACCTCTTTTCTTATTTTTGTTTTTTCGTCATCGTTTTTGTTTCATTTTTTGCTTTATACTTTACTTTTCTATATATTTTCAAATATTCTAAATAAATACTCCCTCCGTCCCAAAAATAAGTGTCTCAACTTTGTACTAAGTTTGAGACACTTATTTTGGGACGGAGGGAGTATATTACAAAAATCACTCTACATAAAATATTTGAAAAATGTTGACAAAGCATTTGTGTTTATCATGTATACAGCAAAATAAATTGTCTATGAAACAATTTGATCATGTATTTTAGAAAAATGTTTAAGCATTTTAAAAAATGTTGAAAAAGTGTTTTCAAAATTTTAATCAAGCATTTGGAAAAAGATTTAATGTGTATAGAATGTTGACCATGTATTAAGAAATAATGAATTTTTTTATCATATATATATAAATGTTAATCAAGCATTTAATTTTTTTGAATAAGTATTTTAAAAATGTTAATAGAAAATTTGGTTTTTTTTTTAATGTGTATAGGAAATCTCTTGACCATGTATTATTAAACTGATGGAAACTTTTAATCTTGTATATAAAAATGTTTATCTAGCATCTAAAAAAATGTTGACAAACATTTGAAAAATGTTAAATGCATTTAAAAAAATATTGACCACGTGTTAGAATTTTTTTGATATTAAATTAAAAAATGTTAATTATGCATTGAAAAAGTGTTGTTCATGTATCAGAAAATGTTAATCTTGTATTTGAAAAATGGTAATTAAGAATTGGAAAAAGTTTGAAAGTGTGTATAGGAAAAATGTTGATCATGTATTCTAAAAATATTAAACTTGTACTTGTAAAATTTTAATCAAACATTTGAAAAATGTTAAAACATATTTATAGAAAAAATATTGACCATGTATTAAAAATGTAAATTAAATTTGTATTGGAAAAATGTTAGAGATGTATTAGAAAAATTTTGTATACAAAAAATGTAGAATGAAAACCAAAAACTGAAAAAGAAATAAAATAAACCAAAGAAAAAATAAGATAAAATATAAAACTAAACAAACAAATGCAAAAAAATGGAGAGAAAAAAGAGAAGAATGAAAAAAATGAAAAAGAGAAAATAAGACAAAACAAACAAATAAATGCAAAAAATAATAAAATGGATTAGAAAAAAGAGAAGATACAAAAAAGAAAATAAAATCGGAGAAAATCGGCTCGAATCGCCTCAGGTAGGATGCGCCCCCTTCTGCTTACCACGAATGTGATGCGGGTTGAGTGGTCAGCAGCCGGCGATCTCCCTGTTCCCAATTACTGTAGAACCTTCAACGAGACTTCCTATCAGCTTGCTTAACGTGAGATATAGTTGTCGGGCGCGGTAAGTCTCATAGGAATGATAGGATTCAAGGACTCAATGTATCACCAGTCCGTCCGAGGAGAGCACCTGTCAGACACTCATTAGCGTCAAGCAAAGGAGCTTTCGCTGAATGTAGATGTAGATGGGCCGGCCCATTTAGAGGTCAGGAGCTCTAGCGTGTAAAATATTCGCCAAAAATACATCGTGCCAGTAAAAGATCGAACCAGTGACATCCCGCTAGGCAATTCTAGAATCTAACCAGTCGACACGATATGATCTACTGGTTTACAAGCAGCGCGAGATCTTAAAGTACCGGACAACTTTCGAAATTTTCGAACAATTCTCGAAAATCGAGAACAAAAAATAGAAAATTCTAAACAAAAATTGACAAACACCAAACCTTTTTAAAACCATGAACAATTTTTAAATTTAAACAAACTTTTCAAACATGAACAATTATTGAAAAAGTTGAACAAAAATTTCAAAATTCCAAAAAAGATGATTTTTTAAATATATATTCAATGTTTTTATATTATACACTGAACAATTTTAAATACATACTGAACATTGTTGTGATATACGCCGAACAAATTTAAAATATACATTGAACATTTTTGTAATGTATGCTGAACAAATTTTGAATTGTGAACAAAATTTAAAAACCATCATATTTTTTTAAATCATGAAGAAAATATGGAATTTCAAACTTTTTTGAAAACAAATGATGAAAACAAAACAAAAAAGGATAAAATAAAAGGAGAAGGAAAAAGAAACAGAAACAGAATTAGAAAACAAAAAAAAGAAGGAATAAAGAAACAGGAAAAAAAAACTGGCAAAGAGAAAAAAAGAAAGAAACCGGTTTAGGGAACCATCTAGAAGGTTCCCAAAACCGGTTTGGCTGACACTGGTTTAACTCGCGAAGTGGGCTGCCCGTTGCGCGCAGCCGCTCCGGTGGTTCAGCGAAGCCGCGTCTCCTGGACGCAGGGTCCGGGAGCAACTAGTTGACGAGCGCTCCTTCGGGAGCCTCACAACGATCAGCGCCAGTTGGCGCGCTCTCAGTCGCCCTACAGGTGTCGCACTCTGGGGCTCCCTTCGGATTTTGTTTCTTTATTTTTCTGCAGCGTTTTTGACTTTTTAAACGGCCTTTTCTGGGTTTTTTTTCGACGTTTTGGTTTTTCATCGGTCTTCCTTATCTTTTGGGCCAAAAGAATATTCAAAAAAAAAAAAATTGCGCCAAAAAACGCGTTTTCTTTTTCTTTTTGCTTCTGCGGGAGGCATGGTTTTTGCTTTTGAGAGTAGCACAACCATGTCTCTCGGAAACGGAAAAAATGTGTTTTCTGTATTTTTTTCTTCCGCCAGTGGCACAGTTTCGCTTCCGCGAGAGGCACAGTTTTGCTTTCGCGAGAGGCATGACCGTGCCTCTCGGAAATGAAAAAAAAACACGTTTTCTGTTTTTTTTCCTTCCGCGAGAGTCACAGTTTTGCTTTCACGAGAGGCACGACTGTGCCTCTCAGAAACAGAAACAAAAATCGCGTTTTCTATTTTTTCTCTTTCCGCGAGAAACACGGTTGTGCTTTCGCGAGAGGCACTTCCGTGTCTCTCGAAAACGAAAAAACGTGTTTTCTGTTTCTTTTTTGCTTCCGCGAGAGGCACGGTTTTGCTTCCGCGAGAGGTACGGCTGTGATCTTTCGGAAAGGGAAAAAAACCATGCTCCCGGTTCGGTTTTTTTGTCCGGTTTTTCTTATGAAAAAAAAGTTCGTTAAAACCTATCAACATGGGATCTAGTTTTGAAAATTTCGACGCGAGAAATCCAAGGGTGAAAACTGTTCGAGATTTGGACGCACGGTTTAAGAGATAAAACGTTTTGAATAAACGGATCTACGAAAAAAGAAAAACTCCCAGATTACGACAAGTGACGCACATGCAATTTTTCATACACAGGAGACGGGGGCCGCCCCATTCGCTGCCCTTGGCGGAATGAAAAATAGCAAAAATAAGGGCGCGCTACCTAGGAATCAAACCGACTACCTGCTATAGATGCATGCGCTAGCCATTGCAACAGCCAAGCTACTCCAGAAGAATTGCAGCGCAAGTTTTAAAGAACTATAGGCAGCCGCGAAAAATAAAACAAGTTCGCCAAATTCCATGAAATAAAATCTGTGGGGCAGGGATCGAACTCTTGTCCTCACGCTAGGGAAGCTAGTCCATAGCCACTGTGATAACACAGGTTTAGTACATACGAAGGCAGCCCAGTATATATGAACTATAATCTGCGGCAGATTAAAACTTGTTTTAAAATTTAAAGCATAATCTTTTAAAAGGAAAAGCTTTTTAAAACAGACACATTATATGGGAACTACTTTTCGTTAACACAAATATCTTCTTGAAAAACAATAACAAATTGAAAAAGTGAACTATTTTTACAAAACTCAAGCATTTTTTAAATTTGCGAACTAATTTTGAAAACATGAATATTTTTTAAATTTGTGGACAAAATTTGAAAACTTTAGCATTTTTAGAATATGTGAACAAATTTGGAAAAAATGAGCACATTTTGAAATTCCAAAATATTTTAGAATTTGTGAACAAAAATTAAACATGTGAACATATTTTGAATTTGTGAACAATTGGAAACATGAACTTTTTTAAATATGTGAACAAATTTTGAAATGAAAATATGTTTTGAACTTTTGAACAAATATGCAAAAACGGGAACAATTTTTGAAGTTCTAGAACGTTTTTATATTTGTGAACAAAATTTTGAAACAGGATTTTTTTTAAATTCCCATATATTTTTTAATTTATGGACAAAATTGAAACACATGAACATTTTTTAAATTTCCAAACAAATTTTTAAGAATGGGAACTTTTTTGAAAACTAATAGTTTTTAGTTTGTGCACAAATTTAAAAAGGTGAACTTTTTTGAATTACCGAACATTTTCTGAAAGGAAGTGAACAAATTTTGAAATTTAGGAACAAAATTTGAAAACAGAAACATTTTGTGTAAAAATGAACAAAATTTGTAAAATGCGATCATTTTTTGAAAAAGAAAAGGAAATCTGAGAATGAAAAATGAAAATGAAAAGAAAAGAAAAACAGAGACAAAAAAAGAAACAAAAAATAAATAAGTAAAGAAAATACACAGAAAAAGAAAAAAAAGGAAAAAAGAAAAGATAAACAGAACAGAAAAAATCCGGTTCAGGAACCTTCTAAGGTTTCCAAAACCATAAAAAACCGGCTGGGAACCTCTAGAAAGGTTCCCAAAACCGGGAACGCTGAAATCGCTTTAACAGGCAGGCCCAATCTAACCGGGAACATATTGGCCCAATCAGATAGGATCCACCCCGTCCGAGGGCCGTTGCATTTTCCCGCTGGGTCACGCGTGGCCGCCCAGTGGGCCGAATCCTCATCCCACGACAACGGCGCATTTGTTCTTGGGCCAATATGGTGAGCAGGGTGGCCGGGCAAATTGCTCCCGTTCCGGTATCCAAAAGCCCGGCCCTCGGATCGCCAAACCGCAGCACGTGGCACATGTGCACGAGTACATTGCGTTAACCGTATGTACCCCACGGCGTGTGCCTGACACGTAGGGCCGAGCGCGGAAACCCTAGATCCAGAGCCGCGGACAAGACACACACCGCCTCATCTCTCGAGTCTCGGGGAGTTGTGCCCGTGGCCACCGCCGGCCATCCACCTCGCAAGTCGGCCCTCACCAGGACTCCGCCGTACTTTCCTGAGGTTGGGGCCCGCCGGCCGCCGCGGCCTCCGCTACCGGGAACCCGCCGGACCGCCGCCCTCGCTCCCACACCTGCCGGAGCCCCACCACCGCAAGCCGTTTCCTGGTAATTATGCCTGGATTGGTTGCCAGTTTCTTTTGTTGGT
The DNA here is from genome assembly GCA_011799875.1 of Thinopyrum elongatum. NCBI lineage: Eukaryota > Viridiplantae > Streptophyta > Magnoliopsida > Poales > Poaceae > Thinopyrum > Thinopyrum elongatum. The sequence continues at coordinate 536,269,032 of CM022303.1, forward strand.
ACTGTATATGCTTGCAATTGCCACGACTAATGCAAAAATCAGGTGAAATCAAGCGAGCACTGAAAGCAAAACGCATAGAACACTGTCGTTTTTACAACTTGTTAGCATCCCTAGTTCAGCCCTGACTTAGTGATCTGCCGTGAACTCTGTGATTTGCTCTGCTCTCAATTCAAATATATCATGCCCTGTACTTGTACATGCTCATGCTTTATGGGGCCAGGAGTGAAAAACTGAACTAGTGTGCTTAATCCTTATGTGTACAGCCCTTGCTTCCAGACCACCCACCAATTTGGTCATACTTTAACACGTCAGATCAGTTAAGTCGCCTTTTCTGTCTTTCGCAAAAGGGAAAAGAACAGAGAATCACCCTTACCTTCTAATTGATTGAGTTACAATTTACACCCTCGTAATATTCTTTGCATGAAATTTCGTGTAGAAAATGCAATGGCCTAATTTTTGAAAGCTTTGAGGTAAGTTGTTTTTTTTGGAAAATTTCCTTATTGTAGAAAATGCTCAAACAACCAACTGGTCAACTACTACTCAAAGTTCCCTTGCTGGCTAAAGCTCTGTTCTACTTCTTACAGTTGCCTAATTTTTGTGTTCATCTCATCTTGTTAGGAAACAGCCGCTCATGGGGACGGGACAAATTGTGGCTGTTCTTCAGATAGGTGGCGAATTCACCACAGATGCTGATGGGCTTATGTCCTATTCTGGTGGAGAGGCACATGCAATGCTTGTCAAAAGTGACTGGACTTTCAGTGCATTTAAGCATGAGATATCTTCAACGCTTAATAATCTCAAAGTCGACCAGTTCTTGTTCAAGTATTTCCTCCCAAAGAATAATAGAACCTTAATTTCTATTTCCAATGACAAGGACCTACATCGCATGGTTGAATTCCATGCAGAGTCGGAGACGACATACATTTATGTCATAAAGAAGGTCGACAACAGGTACCTTTCTGAACATCAATTGTTTTTTTCCACTTGCATTGCCAAAATGACAAATGAAATATTTACAGTGCAAAGAGCGTTGTTGCTGACTCGGCCACTCCTACAAATGCAATTGCCGTTGTCCCAACAACTCCGGATGGGTCTAAGAGACAAAAGGTGTGCGCAGAGTGGAAGGATGTGATCACTGGAGTCGGCCAAGTATTTGAAAGTCCTAAGGATTTCCGGGATGCCTTGCATAAGTATGCTATTGCACATAAGTTCCATTACAGATTTATCAAGAATGACTCAACTCGTGTTACTGCGGAATGTACTGGTGAAGATTGCCCATGGCGGATACATGCTTCCAAGTCTCCTGCCAACATAGATTTCATGATCAAGAAAATGTCTGAAACACACACCTGTGAATCTGAAACTGTGAAAAGTCATCGTTTGGCGTCACAGCGATGGGTTGCTAGTGTTATAAAGGAAAAGTTACGTGATAGCCCACACTACAGGCCAAGAGACATTGCAAATGATCTCCAACAGGAGTATGGACTGTGCCTAAATTACTCGCAGGCTTGGCGTGGAAGATCAATTGCTCAGAGAGAACTTTATAGCGCACATGATGAGGCATGCATCCAGCTACCATTGTTTTGTGAAAGGATTAAGGAAACAAACCCTGGAAGTGTGGCAACAGTAGTGACTATGGAAGATTCAAAATTCTGTTTCTTTGTTGCCTTCCATGCATCGCTTTATGGTTTTGAGCATGGGTGCAGACCACTCCTTTTCCTTGATGCAGTATCTGCAAAACCGAATAAGCAATGGAAGTTACTGACTGCTACTTCAGTTGATGGGGAAGGCGATGTGTTCCCAGTTGCATTCACTGTAGTGGACAAGGAGAGCCGTGAAAATTGGCGTTGGTTTCTTGAGCAACTAAAATATTCACTGTCGGCATCTCATGACATAACATTCATATCTAACGGAGAAAATGGATTATGGGATGAAGTACCATTGGTGTTCCCTGACAGTCATCATGGATATTGCATGGACTTTCTTATTGAAGCATTTAAGAGGCAATTGGATGATGCGTGGACTGAAGAAGTAAGAGATGCTATGGTTGAGCTTCTTAAGAGGGCCATATTTTCATGCACAGTTGATGAGTTCAATCAGTATATGGAGCAAATTAAAAGTGAATCTGATAAGCTTGCTGAATGGCTTTTGGAGATCAAACCTGAGCGGTGGTCAGATGCCCTTTTCATGGGGTCACGGTATGGTCAGTATTCATGTAATATTTCCAACACCGTTGTTGACTGGATCCCCACAAGATATGAGCTTCCAGTTGTGCAGTTGGTTGACACAATAAGATGCAAGCTCATGGAGATGATGTACACACGCAGAGAGTCTTGTAATGAATGGCCTGACGGATTAACGCCTGTAGCTAACCAGAAATTGCAGGAAGAAGTTAGCAAAGCTCACTCACTCAATGTTATGCCCACAGAAAGTGATGGGGATGGTAATTTATTCAAGGTATGCGATGACTCAGTTAATGTTGTCAACATTGAGACGTGTGACTGCACCTGCCGAAAGTGGAATGTTTCTGGGTTGCCATGCATGCATGCAATTGCAGTATTTGAGCGCACTGGGAGGTATGCATATGACTTCTGTGTGGAGTATTTCATGACGAAAAGCTACCGCTCGACCTATTCAATGTCCATAAATCCGATACCTGATGTTATTCTGGCTCCTACTACCTTAACGGACAATTCTCAGAGTCCAGCGACATTACCATTCCCAATTCAAACTCGTCGACGGGTTGGCAGGCCGAAAGAGAAACCAGCTGATCCGCGCATCACAATTAAAAGGGCAGTGCGCTGCAGCAGATGTAAAGGTTATGGTCACAACAAAGCAACTTGCAAAATTCCTATCAGCGGCGAAGCCTTGCCCGCCTTGCCACCAGCTGAGCTCTCCGATGTACACAATAAGGTGGAGAGTTGCTCTTGATGTTCCCTGTAAGCAAATGCTGCTATTTCTTTCTTTGGGAACCTGCGGCATAGTAGTTGATTCTAGCTCCAAGTTGCTCTGTATTATTCACTGTTTTGCTTAGGCTAGCGACATTTGTTTAGTAAATTAAACATTGTGATGCGCACCATTAGAGAAACAGGGGAAATTCTGCCATTCCGATGCCCAGTCTATTGTTGTTGTATTTACCTTCCTCCTGCCGTGCGTCTGTCTTAAAGGTTGTGTTTGCAGAGCATTTGAATTGCAGTTCATAATGCTCGCGCATTTTACCTGTCATTATGCCTGAAGCATATTTCTTGTTTCTTGCGCACATGGGCCATATTTACCACGAGATATGGTAGCCTATTTGCTATCTTTATGTATTTTAGCTGCTAGATGAGATGCACTTGAACTGAAACTCTGGGGATAATGCTTTACTGCTTGTAAGCAGAAGCATTGCAGCCTCTGAACTGACGGTGATCCTTCTGTCAGAGATTTTGGTCATGGTTTGTCATGATGTTGCTGCAATGATGTTGGCCCTTTTGATAATTCGGCCTTTTGGCAGCTTAAAAAATAAGCCGCCCCCTCCCCAGCTTTTCCCATAAGCCGTTTCTTTTGTTCATTGGGACTTCTAAACTAGTTATGAGATAACTAATTTAGAAGTCTCAACAAACTTAAAGGGCGGCTTATTTTTTAAGCTGAGGAGAGGCAGCTTAATTTTGAAGCCGTCCAAAAGAACTAGCCCTGAATGACGCCACCATAAGTTTGCCTTTTTTTTGTGTGTGCACAAAAAGCGCTATAACGTGGATTCGGGGCATCACAGTCCAAGGGGAGCAGTACTCTCTTGTGTAGTTGTATCGTGTGATGCATTGAATCCACTCTACTTATAACTTTGTATGCAATAAAATTGTCAAAAAAAAAAACATCACTTGTTGGCATCATAGAGGCCAATTCTTGCGGGCATTACGAAAAATACCCGCAACATGAATGTAACATTTTTGGTAGGCACCAAGAGTTGCTCCAGCGTGTTGTCCGTGAGTTTGCAGCAAAACGCAACAAGTCGAAATAACATAGTATGTAACATCAAAATCTGCAAATGTAGGTGAACCCTTGTTTATTTTTTTTAATAAAAAACCCTTGTTTAATTTTTTTAATAAAAAAACCTTGTTTGATTGAACATGAGCAAAAAATTGCTTGCACACACTATTTACTTTATTCCTGCGTTTTTCTATTTTACAAAAATCTACCGTGCATGTAATTTTCTTAGATTTTTTTCCAAAATTCATTTCTATAAAAAATCGTTTTTTTATTATAAAGAGGCAATAGACCCAGAGATGGCTAACATGGACTCATACGCGCTACCGAATTAGTAAATTTACCAGAGCTGGGAGGTACCGGCGTACCATCCGTCGTCTGTCCTTTTTCATCAAGATTCGTGCTGTCAGACTCTGTACAAGTTGTAAATCGAATCCCACTGCTATACCCGGTCAATACAACTGCATACCTAAGACAAAACAGTGCCTGACAACTTTTTGCAGAAGAGAGAGAGAGAGAGTTAGAATCGAGAGATGGGCGCTGCATGCTTTCTCTGTCTCTCCATACAAATGACCTGTATTTAATTTCATCCTTATATTTTGCATGATTGATATCTGTTAAATGAAATGTCCATTTTTAAATTTTTTTATATATTTGGAATCGTGATGACACGATCTTCAGAACAAGATCAATCTTGGATATATTTAAACTACTTTTTATTTTATTTATTTCAGTTATCTTTGAAATGACTTTCATAAAACACAAAGTTGTTTCGTTGTGTAATGATATTTATTTCACACATTTTAAAAGATGGATTTTGGCTCATTAAAAAAATCACACATTTTAAAAACCGATTTCACTCATTTCATCAAACAACCGATTTCACTCATTTGATACAACTGATTTCAGTCGTTTCAATTGAAAGAAAAACATGTTTTAATGATTTTCAAAAGCTAATTTCGCTCATTTGATACTCGATGCAAAGAACTGATTTTAGTTATTTCAAAAATCCTATTTCACACAATTCAAAAAGTTATCCATTGAAAAAACAATTTCACTCGCTTCATAAAACAGATTTCGCTCATTTATAAAAATACAATTTCACTTATTTCAAAACATTGGATTCAATGAATTAAAATACGTATTTCACTTATTTCAGAAAGCTGATTTCAATCATTAAAAAAACTCATTTGTTTATGTTCAAAAAACCAATTTCACTCATCTGAAGAAACATATTTCACTCATATGAAGAAAATAAATTTACTCAGTTGTGAAAACATATTTCACTCAGTTGAGAAACATATTTCAAAATTGATTTCACTCGATGCAAAGAACTGATTTCAATTATTTCAAAAAACCTATTTCACACAATTCAAAAAGTTATCAATTGAAAAAACAATTTCACTCGCTTCAGAAAACAGATTTCGCTCATTTATAAAAATACAATTTCACTTATTTCAAAACATTGGTTTCACTGAATTAAAAAAATGTATTTCACTTTATTCAGAAACCTGATTTCACTCATTTCAAAAAATATATTTCACTAGTGTCGCATCTCTGAAATAACAAGTTCACGTTGAAATATGTTTCACATGCATGATTGTTTTTCTTCAAAAAACGGTTTCAATCATTTCAATACTAATTACATTTTTTTGCGGGGTAATACTAATTACAATTATTTCGAATAAGTAAATTTGAAATGAGTGAAATTGAAAATTTGATATGATTGAAATAGCAAAAATTAAACTAGTTTAAATGTATTCAAGATTGGTCTTGTTCTAAAGATCATGTGTTCAGAAATTTGAATATACAAAAAGTTTCAGTGATAGATCATTACTGTTGAAGATATTGGGCATCTAAAATTTTAAACAAAGAGAAAATACATGAATATGTTGGAGAGAGATGCTGCATGCATGCATGCGTACCACCTCTGTAAGAACGTACTACACTATCCTGATATTGATTTGACTAAAATCACAAATACAAAAGATGCTCTCCACCAAATACTTTCATATATACATACATATGGTCCCACAACTTTACATATGTCAGGATTTCCGGCAATGCCCATTCAGTGGGAGGAGACGTTCCCGTCGACGACGAGGCGCCTACGATGACTTCGTAAATCTCAAGATGATATGCCGGTTCAGTCTTTCGGAGGTGCTCATAGAGGTAGGGTGTGCGTGTGTGCGTTCATAAGGATGAGTATATGCGCGTGTATATGAGCACTTGTGTCTGTACTGATGTTAAAAAAAAGAAGTACAGTACAGGTGACAAGGCTACCGGTAGCTCCCGGCTCCGGTAAAAATGACTTTGCGTACGCGCTACTGGGGTAACCGGAGAGACAAGGGCAACCGGAGAGCCTGGCGTGGCGGCCCACCGTCCCCTTTCCTCGGGAACTCCAACCGGCAACCGTCGCACCCAACTCCGCCCGTCTCTTCTTCCTACCGCCACGTGACTGTCTGCACAAGCACTGAACTGAACCGCAGCGACCAGCCAAGCAGCGCATTCATTGCGATAGCACCGTCACCACGTCACCGCCAGAGCATGGCGCTCTCCGTTCGCCGCCAACCACGGTACAAGTTCGCCGCGCCGGTGCTGTCGCCGAGCTGCCTCCAGAAGCTGGTCAGTGACTGATGCCAAACCCCGCCGCGCCGCCATTGATTGCCCCTCCGCTCTGTCACATCAATTCCTGACCGGCCCTCTCTGGTGCTTTCGTGTGTTTTTCCTGTGACTGCAGTGCGTTCCGTGGGAGTTCGCGGCGCGGCTCGCGGCCGGCGCCGGGGACGTGCAGGAGGTGCACGTGGTGGACCTGCTCGGCAAGCCCCGGCGCGTGGAGCTGTGCATGCGACCGCGGCCGGACGGCGGGGTGGCGTGCTGGCTGGGCGCCGGCTGGCCGGAGATCGTAAAGAAGAACGGCATCGGCGAAGGGTGGTCCGTGGTGCTGCGGCGCGAGCGGCGCGGGATGGCCACCCTGACCGCGTACGACCCCTGCTGCTGCCTCGTGCGCCTCTGCGCTCCTCCCGCAGGCAGGTTCATTCATCGCATAATGCGTTACAAACGCTGCAATTTCATTTGTACTCATTTTCAAGTGCATTTCTTTTTGCGATTAAAAACAATGTCATTTCTTTTTGCGAATCGAGGAGCTTGCGCTCCAAATTACCGTCGCAACACCCACAAAACACCCCTGACTCTACTACGAAGCTCATATAATTCTTGGACTCCACTACAAATCTAACGTCAGTTTTTTGACCATGGCAAATCAAACTTTTTCATGACAAATTATGTTCTCCGCAAGTTTAGTTGGTGAGCACGGCAAATCCGTGTTTGGAAAATAAATTTGCCATCATCGTGCCAACATAAATTGCCATGTCCGAAAAATTGACGTCAGATTTTTAGTGTTTCCTAATTCTTTGTACTTTCATTAACTCCTGCCAAAATGAGATTGCCCATGATTCTTCTTGCAACATTGAGCTAAAATACCCCTTTAATATATTTGTTCATAATCACTTCTTGCAAAATGCCTTGTTCATTCTCAAGCTTCCATAACCATTTACTACTTAGCAAGCAAACATTGTCACATGCAAGCCCCCCCACCCCCCCCCCCCCAATAAAAAATCTTTGGCTGGCAAACTTTTTCCCACCTAACAAGATGATATTTCTTAGATCCCTCATCCAGTCCTCCTCCTGCCGTAGCAATGTTTTTCGAAAAAAAAACCTGTATCTACTTTTAACAATCTGTGATTGGTACGTAGGTGTGACGTCCAAGACCAGGCCTCGGTTCATCCAGTTGCTTCGACCGGATGACTGGGAGAAGATGGTGAGCAAGATAGCTAGCTGGCTAGTTTTATCTTTTTTTATTCAGGGAATATATTAATATCAAGAAGATAGCTAGCTAGTTTAATCTGCTTCTCTCTTCAGAAATCGGATAGCTATAAACCTAGGCTAGTAGTACTGTGTATTATCAACTTGACAGGCTCTGAACTTAAAACTGATGTGCTTCATTTTTGCTCCCAATGTTCTTCCAGACAATCCCTGATGAGTTTGTGCAGCAGCACTTGATTGGGGTTGAGAGTTGCCCAAGCAGCCAAAAAGCCTTGATCATTGGCCCTACCGGGAAGTTATGGCCAGTCGAGCTAGACCAACGTCAATCGGACGTGCTGTATGGTGAAGTTTGGGCAGAGTTTCTGACGGCGCATGATCTCTCCCAAGGGAACATCCTGCTGTTCCGGTATGAAGTTAACATGTCTTTTTCGGTTCAGGTGTTCCTGCCGAATGGGTGTATGAAGGAGTACCCTTACCTAGCTGATGAGGCAGATGGACCAAGCACCGTGCTCCCACAAAGTAAGGCGAACTACATACCTTCTGGCCGGATATTTTTCGATAAAATTCTTGCCGGAATTGAACTGTTTTTTCATGTGGACCTCCTGCAAACTTTTGTATGAATTACCTTATTACTTTGAATAAATTTTAGTATTTGTGACCTGCATCTTGTCTTATGTGAATTTTTTTTTGTGCGGTCATGTGAAATTTAATTGTGCAGGTGACAAGCAGCTTGTAGCTGCAACTGTCAGCAAGAGAAGCTACAACAAGAGACAAGTGGTTTCTGCGATTCCTGCAACGTTTCCTGCAATGAAAGCTAAGAAGGTCCAGTCGCAGAGCAAACCTGCCGGTGTTGTGGGAAGGCACTCATTCACAAAGCAGATCACCAGCTATTCACTTAAAAGCTTCTTTGTGAGAACTGCATTTTCTCTCTCTTTATATTTCGGTTTACTGGTATGGACATAAATGTCCAACAATTATAAATTAATCTCAATGCTCTATGATGTTCCATTGTTCCTTGCTCATCTAAGACTATTCATACAGATGTTTGTACTAAGTATTTCATCACATTAAACTTCTAAACCTTTAATTTGTGACCTATTTGATTACAAACAATAAACTGTGCTATCAACTTCAATAAATATGTACTGTATGAAATTCCTGTATAAGAATGTATTCCACCAAATGGTGACACTGATCTTGCGTCAAGTCTTAAATTAACGGTTTGGACCAATGCAAGACATGTCTTCTGCTCTGAAAATCCAAATTATGTGTGTTTTTATACTCAATTACTGTTTTTTTACACTTGTTTATATACCTGAGTCCGTCTACAAATTACTTTCTTTTAATCCAGAATGTAACTCTTTCGGGATATACGATGGCACTTTGATCACCAATTTCTGTGCCAACATGTTACCTTACATAAAAATAATTAAATGTTATAAAACTATAATCCATGATAAATTTACTAGTTTTAATTTGATAATTTAGATGCTAATAGTTCTTTCTTTATAGATGCTCAAACTTAGAAATGTTTTGACCAATATAATGCTAAAATGACTTACATTTTGGGTCCGAGGTACTACCATGTGTGAAGGCAAAATATCTACGTACTGCGGTACTGCCACTTTACACACTTGTTTAAAAATTCTAATCTTAGTTTACAGTGCACTACAAAAACTTCACAGATAGTTGAATAGTTGTGAACGTTTTATCTCATAAGAGCTTCAAATTGTGGCATCAATGCAGGCTGTGAAATTGACCTTTTGCTCATCAATTGGTCTTCTAGAAGCATGTACAATCCAACTTAAAACATCCATGGCGGGGAGCGCAAGATCTTGGCCAGTAGCTTTCAACATTGCCAACACCTACGGCTACATAACAGGGAAAGGTTGGAAAAGGTTTTGTCGAGACAACGAGGTAGAAGAAGGCGACCGCTGCACCTTCAAGGTCGTTGAGAAAATGATCTGGCATGTTGTGATCAACTGATCGTCTGATCATGCCTAACTAATGCGAGCAAAACATAGTCCCAGTATTTTGCCTACCAATGCCAGTGTCACTTGCCAATGACAGTTCTTTGGTTAGTGATTTGCCATGTGAAAGCTTGGTATGTGGGTAGTAGTTCAGTAGACAAGTTAATCTATGTTTAGGTCACTGTGACATCAGTTTTTGCTGAATGTTAGTAGTAGATTAGTGTATGTATTTAGCTTATTACGCAGTCCAGTGGTTAATCTATGTTTTGGTCACTGCAACAGTGCAACATCACTGTTTGTTGGAATGCTGGTAGATTATCGATCGCATCGTCAGTACATGTATATCCAACATCACTATTTCCTGTGCACTACCAACCGTCTGTTTCTGCAAATATTAGACTGCGGAATGTATCAGTGTGTGTGGATAAGAACAGTAGGTTTCAGGCTTCAGAAGAGATAGCTAAGCACATGCTACACGAGCTTGTTGGGTAGGCACAGAACCGATTCCCAGGGCAGCTGGTAGAACCAGCAGCCCTACCGGACCTTGGGCGGAGATTGTAGGGGAACGAGGTGGAAGGATGATGGCGAGTTCGCGGCGGCCGGCGGCTGGGCGCCGTCCTTGCGAGATTGAGGGAGCGGTGGCTGAAGGGTGCGGCTAGGGTTCCGGCTCCTCTGGGAGCCGGGCAATAGAGATTATGTCTATATTGCTTAATTCCAAAATTACTGTTTACATCGATTTATATAATCTCCTGGATGCCTAAGATAACTTGGAGACTAAGACAACTAAGATAACTTTGGGTTAAGCCCATAACTAAGCCTGCCCATTGGGCCTCCTCCTCTGGTACGTGGTGCCGGTCATAACATCTCTCCCCGCCTGCGCAAACAGCTCGTCCTCGAGCTGGAAGTCTGGATAGTGCTGACTGAACTCGTCGCGCTGCTCCCAAGTCGCGTCCTCCTCCGGAAGGTCTTCCCACTGGATAAGCAAGTGCCACACGCCGCGACGAAGTTGGCCTCGCAACACCTTTGCTGGCCCGGGAAGGAGTCGCCCGTCGGAGGTCGGAGGTAGCGCCGACGTGGCCGCCGGTAGCTCCCCGCGGTAGGGCTTCAGCAGCCCCACATGGAAGACGTCGTGGATGCGGGCACCGGCCGGAAGCTGCAGGCGGTAGGCCACCTTCCCGATGCGCTCCAGCACGGAAAATGGCCCAGCGTAGCGCGGACCCAGCTTGCGCCTCGCGCGCGGGTCAAGGGACTGCGTAGAGCGGTGAAGAAGACGCAGCCACACCCAGTCACCCACCGCGAACTCCGCCTCGCGGTGGTGGCCATCGTAGTAGTGCTTGGCCAACTGCTGGGCCTGGATGAGGCGCTGGCGCACCTCGGCAAGCATCTCGTCGCGGCTGCGAAGAAGGTCGCCCGCCGCCTCTGTCCGAGCCGTCTCCGGGTCAACCGGCAGGATGGGCGGGGGCGGCCGGCCGGAAACCACCTCAAACGGCGTGGCGCGCAGGGCGGAGTGATAGGAGGTGTTGTAGCAGTACTCCGCCCACGCGAGCCAGTCCACCCAAGCACGAGGACGATCACCTGTAACACAACGCAAATACATGGCAATCACCTTGTTGACGACCTCAGATTGGCCGTCCGTCTGAGGATGGAAAGCCGTGCTCAGGCGGAGCTTCACGCCCGCCATCCTGAAGAGATCGCGCCAGACGTGTCCCGTGAACACCGGGTCCCGGTCGCTGACGATCGAAGAGGGAAACCCGTGGAGACGAACGATGCCGTCAAAGAAGGCACGGGCCACGGATGCGGCGGTGTAAGGATGGCCGAGTGCGATGAAGTGGGCGTACTTGGAGAAACGGTCGACCACCGTGAGGATGACGGACTTGCCGCCCACCTTGGGGAGGCCCTCGATGAAGTCCATGGAGATATCGGCCCAGACCTGAGAGGGCACCTCCAAGGGCTGGAGCAGCCCCGCCGGTCGCAGCGTCTCCGTCTTGTTCCGCTGGCACGTCACACAAGACCGGACCCAGTCCCGCACTAGGGCCCGATCGCCGGGGATGTAGAAGTCGCCGCGAAGACGATGGAGGGTCTTCTGTACACCCTCGTGGCCCGCCGAGTGGGCCGGCAGCAGAACCTGGTGACGGAGGTCGCCGTGATCCGGCACGAAGAGGCGTCGCCCACGCAGGAGCAGGCCATCCGCCACACGCCACGGCTCCGCCTAATCGCCGGAATCGAGACGTTGCCGAAGGAGCTGTGCGTCCGGCGCGTCCGCGGAGGCCCGGCGGATGTCGTCCAAGAGGGCGAAAGAGGGCCCGGAGCGGATGCAGAGGGCCGCCCCGTCGCAGTCGCCGGTGGCAGCGGCGTGGTCAGCATCGCGGCGGGACAAAGAGTCGGCCACGGTGTTAAGGCAGCCTGGACGATACTCGACGGTGAAATCGAAGCCAAACAGCTTGCTGATCCACTGATGCTGCGGCACGGTAGACAGCCTCTGGTCCAATAAGAACTTGAGGCTGTAGTGATCCGTGCGAATCCGGAACGACCGACCCCAAAGATATGGCCGCCAGTGGCGCACGGCCTGCACCAAACCAATGAGCTCCCTCTCATAGGCCGCCAGCTTATGATGGCGAGCGGCGAAGGTCCGGCTGAAGAAAGCGAGCGGCCCGTCGCCCTGATGAAGGACCGCGCCGAACCCAACGCCAGAGGCGTCGCAGTCCACCACGAACGGCATGTCGAAGTCGGGCATCTGAAGAACCAGACCCGTAGTGAGGGCCCGCTTGAGGCTCTCGAACGCCTCGGTCGCCTCTGCATCCCAGGCGAAGGCGTCGCGGCGCAACAAGCGCGTGAGCGGGGCCGCGATGAGGCCGAACTCCCGGATGAATTTCCGGTAGTACCCCGCGAGGCCCAGGAAGCCGCGGAGGGCGCGGGGTGAGTCCGGCGTCGGCCAGGCCGCGACGGCCGCCACCTTGTCGGCGTCCATAGCAACACCCTCGGCCGAGATGACGTGGCCGAGGTAAGCGACTGAAGTCGTGCCGAACGAGCACTTCGAGCGCTTAAGGTGAAGATGATGCGCTCGAAGCTCGTTGAAGACGATGGCGACGTGCTGAAGGTGCTCCGCCCACGAGGCGCTGAAAATAAGAATGTCATCGAAGAAAACGAGCACAAACCGACGCAAGTAGGGGCGGAGGACGTCGTTCATCAAGGTCTGAAAGGTCGCCGGGGCGTTGGCGAGACCAAAAGGCATCACCAAGAACTCGAAGTGGCCGTGATGAGTCCGAAACGCCGTCTTCGCGACATCGTCCGGGTGCATCCGCACCTGGTGGTAGCCCGAACGGAGGTCGAGCTTGGTGAAGAAGCACGCCCCACGGAGCTCGTCCAAGAGCTCGTCGACGACCGGAATGGGAAATTTGTCCTTCAGCGTCTGGGCATTAAGGGCGCGGTAGTCGATGCAGAAACGCCATGAGCCGTCCGACTTGCGGACGAGGAGGACGGGCGCCGAAAACGGTGACGTGGAGACCCGGATGATGCCCAGGGCTAGCATGAGCGCGCACTGCCGCTCCAGCTCATCCTTCTGCAGCTGGGGGTAGCGGTAGGGGCGCACCGCCACCGGGGCCGTGCCTGGCAGAAGATGGATGCGGTGATCATACACCCGGGCCGGCGGCAGACCTTGAGGCTCGTCGAAGAGGTCGCTGTGCTGCTGCAGGAGATGATCCAACAGAGGGTGCTCGGACTCGGCAGTAGTCGCGGCCAGCTGCGGCTGTGGCGCCGCAGGTGAGGCGCCTCCTGCACCCTCCCACCGGATGCGGCGACCCTGGCGCCAGAAGGTCATCGTCAAGGCGTCGAAGTCCCATAGGATGGGACCCAGGGTCCGCAAGAAGTCGACGCCGAGGATGAAGTCGAAGCAGCCCAAGTCGATGCCGGCGCAGGAGATGGTGAAGTGCTCGTCGCCGATGGTAATGGGAACGTTCCGCGCAACCCCATGGCAGCGGAGGCGGTCACCGTTTGCGACGGTAACCTGGAGTTGCTCCCCGCCCGTCGGCTGAAGCGCCAAGCGGCGCATGGTCGACTCGGGCAGGAAGTTATGCGTGGAGCCTGTATCCAAGAGAGCCATGAGGCGCTCGCCGTGGATCGTCACCGGCAAGAGCATCGTCTTCTCCGCTCGTATACCCGCGAGGGCATGGAGGGAGACCACAAGAGCCGTCGCTGGAGCAGGTGCCGGCGCGTCCTCCGCAGCCACCGGCGCGGGCAAGTCGCCGAGCTCGGCGGCGGCGGAATCCTCGTCGACGTAGTCGGCCGCCTCCAAGTAGAAGAGCCACGGGCAGACGTGGCCCGGCACGTAGGGCTCATCGCAGTTAAAGCACAGTCCCTGACGACGGCGCTCGAGCTGCTCGGCCGGGGTGAGTCGGCGGAAGGGTCGCGTCGCGGCGGGGGCCGGAGCCGGTGCGGGGGCCGGAGGCGGACGCCCAGAGTCGGCGGTGCTGGCTGCACGGCCTGCGCGCGACGCTCGAAGGCGCGGGCGTAGTACATGGCCGTCTGGAGATCCTGAGGCCCGTGCAACTCCACGTCCACGCGGATATGATCCGGCAGACCGCCCACGAAGAGTTCGGCCCGCTGGCGAGCCGTCACATCGGGCGCGTGGCACGCCAGGGCCTGGAAGCGGTCGGCGAAGTCCTGCACCGTGGAGGTGAAGGGTAGGCGGCCCAGCTCCGTGAGCCGACTACCGCGGACCGGTGGTCCGAAGCATAGGAGGCAGAGCTCACGGAACCGGTCCCACGTGGGCATGCCGCCCTCGTCCTGCTCGAGGGCATAATACCACGTCTGCGCGGCGCCGCGGAGATGGTATGAGGCGAGCCACGTGCGGTCCGAGGCAAGCGTGCGCTGCCCCCGGAAGAACTGCTCACACTGATTGAGCCAGTTGAGGGGGTCCTCCGTACCGTCGTAGGTGGCGAAGTCAATTTTGGCGAAGCGCGGCGGTGTCGGAGTAGGGCCGCCGTGACCGTATGGCTCGGCGGTGCGGAGCAGCGAGGGTGACGGCACCGGGTCGGTGGCCACCGGGGGTCCCCCGTGGAAGGGCGGTCCGTCGCGGCTGGCGTAGGGGCCCGCGGAGCTCGAGGGTCCCTCGTACTGCGCCGTGGTCGCTGGCTGTTCCGACGCCATTGTGTAGACCGGCGGCGGAGCGGGCCCGGCCACCCAAGCCGGAAGAGGAGACGGCGATGATGGAAACCGAACCTGCTGGATCGGGAGACCGGCTGGCGTGGTGGACAGCGGCGCGGAGCTGCACTGGCCCGGCCCTGGCAGCTGCAGCGGCGGCTGGGAGTAGGCAGCCGATGCGGCCACGGCTGCAGGCACCTGGTTCGGCCAGGACCAAGGCTGCGTCGCGGCGGGGGCGGGCGGCAGCTGAAGGGCCCCGGCGGTCACAGGAGCCGGTAGAGCTGGCGGCTGCCATGGCCCATAGGGGCCCAGCGGCGACCCGGCGGCGGGGACCGGCAGCGCCATGGCCAGGTACTGGCGCATCCCTTGAACGGCTGTGGCGAGGTCCCGCAGCGCGCCCGTGAGATCCTCCGGGCTGAACGCGCCAGCGCCCGGGGCGGCTGTGATGGACGGCGGGGCGGAAGTGGCGGGCGCGGCCAGGAAGGCCTGCGGCCCCGGCGGCGCAGTGGAGAGGCCAATCAGCGGGGCGGCGGTGGTGATTGGGGTGGTGGAGGCGGGCGGGATGGTGGTGGCCGGTGGAGAAGATGACATGATCGTCTGGTCTCTGTATACCAAATTGGTAGAACCAGCAGCCCTACCGGACCTTGGGCGGAGATTGTAGGGGAACGAGGTGGAAGGATGATGGCGAGTTCGCGGCGGCCGGCGGCTGGGCGCCGTCCTTGCGAGATTGAGGGAGCGGTGGCTGAAGGGTGCGGCTAGGGTTCCGGCTCCTCTAGGAGCCGGGCAATAGAGATTATGTCTATATTGCTTAATTCCAAAATTACTGTTTACATCGATTTATATAATCTCCTGGATGCCTAAGATAACTTGGAGACTAAGACAACTAAGATAACTTTGGGTTAAGCCCATAACTAAGCCTGCCCATTGGGCCTCCTCCTCTGGTACGTGGTGCCGGTCATAACAGCAGCTTTTTCAGCTAGTTAAAAGCAAAAGCTCAGGTGTGACTTCAGAGTGGAACCCTGCCCTCTAAATTTGCCATTAGGGAGTGGAATCATAGGCTTTTTCTGGTTAGCATGATCACACACAACTCTTGAGTCTCTGACATACTTACCAATCTTACTTACCTTCTTTAGTTCCGCGGGTTACAGCTTGGGCAAAGAGATCAATGCAAATCTTGCCTGTAGACAAGCACCTGTCAATTTGCTGATAGGACTATTTATGCGACTGTTTCAGTAAAGATTGTGCCAGTTAGGAGCTATCCAAATTAGATGAGAATTAGGTTCTCATGTCTGGTTCAGTGAACTCTCTCCATAATGCCTACGCTGACAAAAATCAAGAAACATAATTTATTAGCTTCAAGGTGCCCATGGTGACAGAAATCAACAAACACAATTTATTAGCTTCATGGTGCCAGCAGAATCATTCCATAACAGAAAAATGGAAAACCTTTATTAGGTGAAAAGTCCATTCCATCGTACCTGTACTATCAGAAGAACAACCAGGTAACTAACTAATAAAAAACTGGCTTTCTTTTAGTCCTAATAACAAGGATAACATTTACAATGGTTAATTTCTCCAGGAACCTGGTGTGCTTTCCCTGGAGGAAGGAGCTGGTACTTGCAAAGTACAGAATGGCCTTCCCAGATGGCTCCTTCACGCACCACAGCTGTGCAGCACAGTGCAAAGATGTCTCTCCCCCGTCCAATGCTTGCCCAAAGTCATGACAATAATTCTCCACTCTTTTTGTTCCTCCAACAAAAGAAAGCAGAAAGAACGTCGCAGAGGCTATTTGAAGGAAGCCGGACAATGGAAAAAAGAAGTGTCCCTTGCCATCTTCTTGTGATCATCTATCCTTTCAGAACTCCATAAACAGGGTGCCACTAAATGATGAATTTTTTTTGGCACAAAGTTTTGTCTGATGATCTGATCATGACCACCAAATCATGCCAATAGTTGCAGGCACATACACAGGTTATTATTTTGCAGACAAGCAGCATACATGCACAGGAAAATCTTGCAGATGTCTCATACTATGGCAGAGTTGAAGAAACTTCTAGTTCCTAGGTATATGCCCATGGAATTTCTCGCTTTTTCGGAGCGATCTCTCGACCATTTCTTGAGAATATTCAGATTCACCGGTCACGTAGAATTGTAGATTGACAGTGGAAGTCACAGGTTAACTATTAATTGCATCTCACCGGGGAATGTAAGCGGTACGAAGGGATCCGGCCCGGGGCCGGTGATTTGGCACCACTGGTGTAAAGCAACAACCTTTTTCTGATTGTTTTGCAACACAGGGTCCAATGAATTGTCACAAATCATTGGCTCGTTCTTATCTAGGGAAAGGTACATCTGCCATGGGAGGATTTGATACCCCTCAAGTTGATGACGGCTAGAGGGGGAATTTTGGGCGTTAAGGGAAAGAAAGGATGAGAGCTCAGAGACAATTTCTTGTGATCCCTCTAAGTTGGATCGATCATTTTGCCGGGAAAGATTGCATCACAGGTTCTTGGGAGACTAAATTTCAGATGATCCTTGTCTAATATGTCCCCCGCCGCAAAGAAGAACGGGCGTGAACAATGGCGGGCCAATTCCTGTGGGTTTCTGTGAAATTGCAGTTGAAAGAAGAAGTCAAACGAATGCAAAAGTGAAAAAAATTGATGGGCAAACATCGTACAATGGGTGGTCACAATTTGGAATCAGGTTTGCCAATTTGCGCCGGCATGGAGGAGATATCATGAGAGAAAACATCAAAGTGACTATTGGCAACTTGGTAATGTGGCACATTGCTAGGCTGAACATGATTACACGAATAGGGTGGAACATGGTTCTGCCCTACGAGATAGTGAGATACCACTATACATGAAACGGGGACAAGCTAACACGATAGATATGTTTATGATGGAGCTTTTGTCGGAGAAGATCGCCGTACCTCTCATATTTGTTTTTTTTTAATGTTTCATTTTGTGCTTTGGACCTAAAATGATGAGTGGTATATAGCTGTATAATATGTTCATTGCACTGAAAATACCATATACGCGATGAAACAAAATGACAATCCATTGTGAAGGGCCAATTTCCTTATACTAATAAAAATAGAACCAAGGGTGATGCATCTAATAAATGTTTTTTCACATATGAATCGAGTGGATTAGCCAGCCACCTGGTCGCTAGGTGGACACCGCCCACAAGCCACTCCACCAATGGTTGCTTATCAAAATTTATCTTAGTTCTCCCAAGCAATGTTTTGAACTTTTGATCTGTTATTTTTCTTCGTCTAAATTGTTATTTCTAATTCACCATGTTACGCATGATGAAGTATAAAGTTATGAGAAAGTTGTGTCCAACTTTAGATAGAGAAGTATATAACTCGGCTGCTACACATCCAAAACCTAATACGTAGCTAGTTGCACATTTCTAAACCAACATTGACACACAATTTATATAGTTTCTAGAGCTTTGCTACTATATGGCAGGCATAGTTCTATTTTGACAAGGTTTGCATTTTGGTTTTATGTCATTTCTACCTTTTTTTTTGCCAAAAGTTTGATCAAGAATCTACATGTAGTGTTTCAGATTGTGTTAAAAAAATCTTGGACAATATAGTAATAGAGGGTACATTTACATTTTAGATGTATTATTTAAAATTTGAGTAAATTGCGGTGCGATAACAACACAAACAAATAAAGTTGAAATCAGGAAGTTGTTACTCTCAGTTTCGGGGTTTATTCACATGATTTTTATCCAAATATCTGAGTGCGGTTTGTAAATTTTTCACTAGACTTGTAGCTTGCTCCTGCTCAAGTATCTTCACGGCTTCGCCACTAACCCTATTGGCTCTATCGTTCCATCACTGCAACTGTATACATTTAGAGTTACACCCTCCGTCCCATAATATAAGAGTGTTGGGACGGAGGGAGTACATAGCAACATATGAGCATCAGTCTTGAATGAGAAATAGTTATTTTGTCAATGATCCTGAAAGTTTGTTTTTATTCATCTAACGGTCAATTAAGTGGTTGCACATCTTATGTATTATGAGCAACTTTAAGCTTAGAGACGCGCAACTTGGGAGTTGTTCATCAAACTCTTATGTGCAACTGTAGGCATATGCTTCGATCGTCTCTGAAATAACTATTTTCTAGATGACTTGAAGTATAGCAAATCAGAAAATTAAGTATATGCACCTGAAAGACCAATTACTTTTTTCGAACAACAAAGACCAATATCTCTCCATATATTCACATACGAAGCTCATGTCTCCAGCATTGCTCTTATTTATGGAAAACACACATATTTAAATTACACACCCTTAATCACAAAGATTAATGTAGATAATAACCAAGACTAATAGAACTAGAGAAAGAGAGCAGCAGGATAACAAATAAATGGCCGATTAACCAAGCGGACTGGCCAGCCACCTCGGAGCGCCTGAGGCACGTAGCCGGACCCGGAGATCACCGGCGGAAGCAGCAGAAGATCAACCGAGCCTAGGTAGCCTCGACGTAGCTGGCGGAGGCGTGGAACCTGGCGATGAACTCCGTGGCCTTCCTGTCGACGTCCCGCTCCCCGACGTACCACAGCCCGTCCTCGTCGCTCGGCCGCACCTTCCTCGACGACCGCCGCGGCTGCTCGTACGCCTCGTCGTAGTCCCGGCCGCTGCCGCCGAAGCACGACATGGTCCCTCCCATTCTTGCAGCCGGTCACCTGCTGCTGTGCTGGCTTCCTCCTAAACTAAGCTGCCTAGGCTGCTTCTTGGAAGGTGGAAGTTGGAACACACCGGCAAGCTCGTGGACCGACCTGCTGCCGCTGCTGTCTTGCTTAAGTTGAGAGGGCTGCCAGCCCAGCCCTTCCCGATTTATAGGGGAGGGAGAGTCCCGCTGGACGGACACGATCCTTCCGAATCGCACCGCGCCGCGATCGGACGGACGGCGGAGAGCGACGCCCGCGCAACGTGCCTGCTACCTGAAGGATTCTTGAGACTGACGGTGCAGGGTGAAACTAGTAGACACGGAGGAGGATCGATTCTTTCGTCAGGCGCAGCTCGTCCAGATTGCTATCCAGCCAGCTTTGTTGTTTTCCGAAACCTGAAGGCCTGACGTCTGAACAGAGCAGGTGATGGAGCAACGAACAATCAGCAAATGCATGGATTGGGTCGCTGGATTTGAAGTGTCGTGAATATATTATGGTGATAATTGTGGCGAAATGCTGTTTTGGGTTTCTAGCCCATCGTTTTACGATAGAAAAATAGCTTTAGAAAATATTAAAAAATATTTTTTCTGGGATGATGATGTAATTCAGATAAGGAAGGGCACTGTTTGGATAAGGGAAACTTTTAAAGTTTATGGCGATAAGCCGGCATCTTAGGGTCACTAATACGTTTGGTCATTTCAGGGCCAGTTTTATATTGTTGTTAATTAGCGTTCTTCAGGATTTGGCCTAGCTCCATATATGCGGTGCTTGATCACTGCGTCAGACGTAACCAATCGCGCGCGCGCACGCACAACTTGCAGGCCGGACAGCTAGCCGCTGCTTGATTTCCAAGCAGTGCCGCATGCGCTCGCAGCCGGTCACTTGCTGCCCAAAGTAGTAATTATGCCAGTAATAAGATGCATTGGAGCTCCGTGACCTTTTCTTGCGGGTCTTGTGCGGTTCTACCACTTGGTTGTTGCATGGTTATTGTCTTATTCTGTTGACTTCAGTGACTTACTTGCTTTTTACTCTATGTGTCAGTGACATATCTATGCGTTCTGCCATGTACTCCCTCCATCCGAAAATACTTGTCGGATAAATGGATGTATCTAGACATCTTTTAGTTGTAGATACATCCGTTTTTATTTATTACTTCGGCAAGTATTTTCGGACGGAGGAGTAGTAAATTAGGAGCCCATAAATTCTGTTTGGAGTCATAGAACCAAGTGAAACAAGAGCGCACAAGTTCAGGAAGCTCCAATCACACTGTTTACTCTCCAAAATATTAAGCAATATTTAGGGTTGGTAAAAGAGGATAACTTATCTGGTGCACCAGACATCGGCTCACATATTTAGAAACTTCGAAAACTTCTACAAAAAAAAATAGAGTGCATAGACACAACAAGTATGCAACTAATAAAAAAGTCGGATCCAAATTCAAAACATAACTTAAAAAAAAACCCGACAAAAGTGCAATGAGCCGAATTCATAGCCCAATTAACTTTAGCTATTAAATATTAACCAAGAAAATTGACTTTTTTTGTTTCTCAAGTTGTATTCACAGTCCATGTTAGTTATATACTCCTCCGTTCACAAATATAAGATGTTCTAACTTTTTTCTGAATCGAATGTATAAACACGTTTTAGTGTGTTTGTTCACTCGTTTCAGTCCGTATGTTGTCCATATTGAAATATCCGAAACATCTTATATTTGTGAACGGAGGGAGCAGTATATTGTATCTACATGCCGATTTCCCCTCCCAATTTTGATAACTTCTAGAAAGGACACGAGGTTGTGGCCACAAGCTCTAGTGCACTGGATATGTTCTCGCCAGAAGAGACTCTCATTGTTATTGAGTTTTCTATCATGTCAAGTGTACTCCCTCCGTTCGGAATTACTTGTCTCGAAAATGGATGTATCTAGAACTAAAATACGTCTAGGTACATCCATTTCTGCGACAAGTAATTCCGAACGGAGGGAGTACATATCATAGAACTAGCTAGTTGTGTTCCCCGCAAAAAAAACAAAAACAAAAAAAAGAGCTAGCTAGTTGTGTCCAGAAGTAAAGTGGTGAGTACAGAACAGTCTTTCCTTCGCAACTTAATTAAACCAACTAAGTGAATACAACTTGCTTGCATTGAATAAATGAACAAACTGTTCAAAGAGAAAAACATAAACTAGACTCATTCCCATATTCATCGGTGCCTAACAAGTACTACTCCGGCACTGTAATACTTTTATGACTTTGTGATACTTCGAGACTCTTTAATAAGATGGCTGGATGCATCATTATGATGCAGAGGCCGGGGGCACGCCTCCATTTCCAAAAAAAACATGTATCCATAGGGAACTATCTAAGTCAATGGAAGTAAACATAAAAATAGAAGATTACTAACTAGCAATGGAGGACCGGTCAAAAAGGAGGGCTAATTTTGCACTTTAGGACCCCCAAAAGCACCCACTAATGTAATCGCAAAGTGCAAGTAGCTTGCATGCATGCCTGCAACTTTCACTGCCTTTCCAGAAAGAATTGCACCGTTTGGCCCGTTCTAGAGGTGCAAAAACGGACGAAGCATGCAATGCCCTCTCTTTCTCTCGACTAGTTTAGTGGCATCACATCCGTGCATGTAATGTGCTTGCAGGCTGTAACCACAAAGCTTATAATAAGAAGCTTTGAAGCTTTTAGGAAGAATCCTATGATTGACGATCACTTGATCAGAGGTCTATGCTTGTTCGGCGAGAGCTACGCCCGATATAGTTGATATATATTTATGTCTAGCTCAATTGCTTTTAGATATTTTTGAGCTAGTAGTAGAGTTGAACCAATTGTGTCTTTGTGTTGATCTCTCCAGGTGTCGCTAGGAAAAGAGATTGCTCGCAGAGAAGAACATCTCACGCATGCTGCATGCATATATGGCCTTTCCAAGTAATGAGATACATAAAGGAGATGAGATATTTCCCCTCTGAGTAAGGGTTTTTGGGTGGGCATGCAAGTCTTCATCTCTTTGTTGGCTGTTTTCAGATATTGCCTCATAGAACTTAATCACTTTGACCAACTTTAGCGTTTTCCTTTCCTTCTACGTACCTCTGTCATGGTGGAATTAGTTACGTATATGTATTGGTGTGACCAATTATGGAGCAAACGTGAGGAGATTAACATATTCCTAAAGCTAACTAGTTAGCTTTGCACGTAAGCTGGTTAGGACAAGGGAGGGCAAGGTGCCTAAAAGAAGACAGGAGAGCAAGTTCAAACTTTCACGAACAAAGCTTTTAGGCCAGCTCCACTATACGTGTACTTTGTTTGGGAGGATATGAAACTATAACATTTTCCTTTTGCAAAGGCAGGGTATGGCCAGGATCTTGGTCCAAAATTCTAATCAAATCCTCATGGTACAGGCAAGCAACAACGCGGTTTTCATTTTGATGTTGGACGACCAGCATCATGTATTTATCAGGCAAGTCAAGCCCGATGATTCTGTGGGAAGGGAGGGATTTCAAATTCCTATTCCCTTCCTTTTTACACACAATTGGTAACTGAATAGAAATGGGATTGTAAGAAAATTGGGTCACACAGAGATCAGATGGTACATGGTAGAGAAAACTTATAGAATACATTGTTTTTTATAACACTATATAGCATCCTGCAAAATATATACACGTGCCTACTATATTCATTTTCGAAAAAGTCGCATGTCTGTTGTGAATGCTAATATTGTGTGTTGTAGGAAAAGGTAAATTGTGTAGCTTTTAGGCAGAATTTTTTCCGCAGGCGTTTAGGCATAATTTCAGAGACCCCAGCTGGAATCTCCCGCTCTTTTTTTTTTCTGTACAACAACAAATGTTTTTTTAGTATTATATACTTAATCATGTTATGTGTACGGACACTTTATGTCAACAAAATTTAAGCAAGCAACATAATTAGCCAAACAACGCCCGTGTTGCTTGATTTATACCTAATCGTTTCCTTTTGATAAAAGGGTTCCTTTGGATTTCTTTCAACATTCAATAGTAACCACGATAGCAAGTGAATTTTGTGACAGTGAACACTCTAGGACACTGATTTATTAGTTCTTCCTTATCAAATCAGGAAAAGACGAGAGAGTATGAACATTGCAAAATCAGTTTTATATTACAAACAAAGCAACACCTACATATTTTGTAGTTTCTTAGAATATAATAAAGACATACCTGGGACGAAAAGGGTTTAGGTCGTGAGAATTTTTGAGACTCCATTGAGTTACCCTCTACTTGCATGGCACAAAAGATGCTCTGGTTGCCCTCTTAGAGCATAAAATACGATTCCCTTTTTTTTTTTGACCTGGAAACAGTAGGAGAAGCTCCTACTGTGATATATTAAAAAAATAGTAGAGTTACATATTTATGTACATGCACTTGAGGGAAGTCCCTCAAGGAAGCAGAAACCAAAAGAGATACCAGATGAAGCTAGTCTAAATAAGGAGTGTCTGAAAAGAGATCAGTGGAGAGGCAACAATTACAAAGAGAGGGCAAACAAAGTAATGTAGTCCCAATAAGCTTTGTCCACTCTGAATTTGAGCCAAAGGAGATCTGCTTTGGTTCTCTGTCTCCAAGCTGCCAAAGATGGTTTCCCTTTGGCTCTCTTTATCCCCTTTGTTTATTGATATTTATCTCAAGCACATTGGTCCATGGATATAATTGGTTCTTAAGCCACAAGGAGATATACATGGGCAAAGATATTTCTGACGAGGCTAATTTGAGCTTTGGGCAATTTTTGGTGTTTCACCACGTGCATTCTGGAGAAGTCCTCCTATATGACGCCTCTAGCGTCGTATAGTTGGAGGCTACACAAAGGAAAGATATGGGCCGAACGGCCCAGTTGGTCACGCAGTTTCCTGAGCGAGCGAAACGCGCTGTATCCCCAGTTAGCGGGGAGGCTTCGGTTTTACTGATTTATTTCTCGGTTTGCTTGACTTTCCTTGCTGGTTTTTAGGAAAAAGTTCATCGTGTATTTTAAAATGTTTGGCGTGTACTTAAATATACTTTTAAAAATGTTCAGTTTGTGTTTAAAAATGTTCATTGTGTATTTAAAAAATGGTTAGAGTATGTAAAAAATGTTAAGTGTATATTAAATCAGTGTGTGTTTGAAAAATGTTGACCGTATATAAAACAATGTTCATTGTACATTTTAAAAGATCTCCGTATATTACAAAATGTTTAGCATATATTGAAAATTTTCACCATGTTGTTAAAAAATTACCATATATTCAAAAGATGTATTAAAAATTAGATTGAAATGATAAAAAGAGAGAGAAAAATAAAAGAAGGTAAAAAAGGAAAAAAAAAGAAACCCGGAAATAACAAAAAGAAGCAAAACATAAACTGGAAGAAAACCAGAACAAAAGAACCAAAACCAATAAACCAGAAAATGGCAAAAAAGAGAGAGAAAAACCAATAAATAAAACCAAACATTAAACCCCAACAGAGAAACCCAGAAAGCGAAACAAACTTTTTTAGCACAATCCACTAGGTTTATTGCTTAATAATCATGGGAGTACAAAGAGTGTCATGGGGCAGACCAAGCCATGTGTGTCTCCCCTTATCTAAAGTAGATGCAAACCTAGCTAGATTGTGGACTTCATAATTTGAGCCTCTTTTTTCATGGACGAAATTACATAAGGTGAAAGAAGGTCTGGAAGCATGAATATCCTTGATAACCACCTTACATTTACCACCTTATAAAGTGGCGATGTCATTGACCACCTTGTAAAGTGGCGTTGCCCATGCAGGTCCCTCAGTGTAGTCGAAGTGGTTTGATGGCATCACCGACCAGATCGACACCGACACAGGTTCTGCGTCGGAACTCCCTCATTTCGGCTCGACCAAACCATCGGTGGAGATTCAAGCCCCAATCCCCGCCGAGAAATCAAGCTCGATGACTCAAACTCTGATGTATCCCCTCCCTCGTGACGTTAGGTCTAGTCGAGGAATAGTAGATGACTTCCACCCGAGAACCGATTTTATATCGGGCACGGGACGGAAACCACACTTCACCGGACCAAGCGTAAAGCTCGGATCCGATGATATAGTATGTCAACCGACCGGGCAAGCCGGTCCACGTAAAAAGGACCGGGGTCGACGTTAGATCGACCCTAGGATAGCTTGCCTGGGAAGGCGATGTCTGATTGGATCGGGACAAAAAATTTGCTCCCACCCACCACCCATGTCGAGTACCACCCAGATAACATGGGCCCAACCGACATCTGGGATTTAGCACTCGTCGTACTGAAGACGAAAGAGACGACCTGATAATTTTGGACGCGCTTTCTTTTCACAATGAACAAAATTCTGGATTGCATGGATCAGGAAGCCATAGCGGCGTTCCGCTTCAATGGCTACGAGGAAGGGATCAGGAGAGAAATCCTTCGACATCGTTTAGATAGGTTCTGCGAACTCTATGACCTAGTAACAAAATACTGGGTCATGGAGGATGCTACTACTTGTGAGTTGCGTTGGAATTTTCCCCGAAGAGTAAGGGTGAAGCAATATAGTAGCGGATAGTATTTCCCTCAGTAGAGAACCAAGGTTATTGAACTAATAGGAGAACCACACAAACACCCGTCAACAGTACCTACACACACAAGAGCAAATACTTGCACCCAACGCGGGCAAAAGGGTCGTCAATCCACTTGTACTCGTTAATTGATAGAATTAAATTTGGTAATAGGTGATAGATACATTGCAAGGTAAAATAAAAGAAAGAAAATTGTAGCAAGGTATTTTTGGTTTTTGTAATATGATCAAAATAGACCCGGGCCATAGTTTTCACTAGAGACTTCTCTCTCATAAAAGTAGCATACGGTGGGTAAACAAATTACTGTTGGGCAATTGATAGAAAATCGCATAGTTATGCCGATATTCATGGCTTGATCATGTATATAGGCATCACGTCTGTGACAAATAGACCGACTCTTGCCTGCATCTACTACAATTACTCCACTAGTTGACCGCTATCCAGCATGCATCTATGGTATTAAGTTCATGACAAACAGAGTAAACATAATGTAGACAGAATAAAACCAAGCAATATGATTAAACCCTGTCGTTTTCCCCTTAGTAGCAATAATACAATATGTGCCTCGCTACCCCTGCTGTCACTGGGTAAGAACACCGCAAGATTGAACCTACTACTATGCATCACTTCTACTGACGATCAATGAATCAACTTGGCCAAAGAAAACCCATATATCGGAAAGCATTACATAGCTATAGTAATCACACATAATAAAGTTCAGAAAAAACTCAATTAATTTCAATGAATATTCAAATCATAAGCCCACAATTCATCGGATCCCAACAAACACACCGCAAAAGAAGATTACATGGGATAGAATTTCGAGGAGAACATTGTATTGAAGATCAAAGAGAGAGAGAGAGCCATCTAGCTAATCACTATGGGCCCGTAGGTCTTTGGTGGACTAATCACACATCATTGGAGGTGTAGCAAGGTTGATGTGGAAGCCTTCGTGATCGATTCCCTCTCCGGCAGAGTACCGGAAAAGGCCTCCAGATGGGATCGCAGAAGAACAGAAGCTTGCGGCGGCAGAAAAATTGTTTCGGGTGGCTCTCTTGGGTTTTTGGAATATCTGGGAATTTATAGCACTGGAATTAGGTCTAACGGAGCCACGAGAGCACAACAAGACATCAGGGCGCGCCAACCCCCATGGCGTGCCCAAGCTTCTAGGGTCTCTTATATCCAGAAAAAAATCTTCAAAAAGTTTCGTCGTGTTTGGACTCCGTTTGGTACAGATTTTCCGTAAAACCAAAAACAAGTAGAAAACAACAACTGGCACTAGGCACTGAGTTAATAGGTCAGTCCCCAAAAATAATATAAAATTGTATATAAAGTATCTAAGAAGGATAATATAATAGCATGAAACAATAAAAAAATTATAGATACGTCGGAGATGTATCAACATCCCCAAGCTTAATTCCTGCTCGTCCTTGAGTAGGTAAATGATAAGACCAATTTTTTTATGTGTATGCTACCTAGCATGTTTATCATGTAACCTTTTACGGTATAAATACTGAGAAACGATGAAGTAATTGATATCAACATAATAATATCCATGAATACAAGAACATAATCATTACTTTTTCAAAATATACGATGCTCAAAGAATGTTATCCCTACTCATTGAATTATGTAAGAATGGCATGACTCCACCTTCACCGCATTAAGATAAATCGTGAGCACCCTGGTGTCAAACCAAGCAATTTGATCATACTTTTTCACGTGCTTCAGCATTTTCAACTCCACTCAATACATGGGCGTGAGCCACGGACATAGCACTACGGGCGGAATAGAATGCAGTGGTAGAGATTCATAAAGGAAATAAAAAGGAAGAAAGTCTAGAATCGACTCGGCGGATCGATAGGCAATGGAGAGGCCTTTCAATCGATATCAATGCGAGGAGCAGGGATTGCCATGCAACGGATGCACTAGAGCTATAAGTGTATGAAAGCTCAATACCGAAACTATGTGGGTGTGCATCCAACTTGCTTGCACATGAAGACCTCGTGCATTTGAGAAAGCCCGTCATCGGAATATACAAGCCAAGTTCGATAATGAAAAATTCCCACTAGTATATGAAAGTGACAAATCTGGAGACTCTTGGTGCTAGTTTGAAGCACGAGTGTGGTAAAAGGATAGTAGCATTGCCCCTTTGATATGTCTCCATCATATCTATAATTTTTGATTGTTTCATGCCAATATTCTACAACTTTCGCATACTTTTGGGAACATTTTATATTACTTTTGGGACTAACATATTGATCGTGTGCCAAGTGCGAGTTCCTTTTTTTGATGTTTTTGTTTCACAGAAAATCCATATCAAATGAAGTCCAAACGCGATAAAATTTTACGGAGATTTATTTTGGAATATATGTGATTTTTGGGAATAAGAATCAACGCAAGATGGTGCCGGAGGTGGCCACAAGGCAACAGGGTGCGGCCAGGGGGGTGGCCGCGCTGTGTAGCCTTGTGACTCCCTCGTAAGTCAGTTGGAGCCCTTCTTTCGCTGCAAGTAAGATAATATCGAGATAAAAATCATGTTAAAATTTTAGCCTGATCAAAGTTACGGATCTCCGGATATTTAAGAAACGGTTTTCGGCCAGAAATAGAGACGCGAAACAGAGAAAGAGATCCAATCTCGGAGGGGCTCCTGCCCTCTGGGAGCCATGGCGGCCAAGGACCAGAGGGGAAACCCTCCTCCCATCTAGGGGAGGCCAAGCAAGAAGAAGAAGGTGGGGGATCTCCCCCCTCTCTTCCGGTGGCGCCGGAGCACCGCTGGGGGAACCATCGTGACAGCGATCTACACCAACAACTTCGCCGCCGTCATCACCAACTCTCTCCCCCTCCATGCAGCGGTGTAACCTCTCTATTCCCGCTGTAATCCTCTACTTGAACACGGTGCTTACTGCTATATATTATTACCCAATGATGTATGGCAATCCTATGATGTTTGAGTAGATTTCTTTTGTCCTACGGGTTAATTGTGGTATGGTGTGATTGATATGAGTTGTATGTTATTATGGTGCTGTCCTATGGTGCCCTTCGTGTCACGCAAGCATGTGGGATTACCATTGTAGGGTGTTGCAATACGTTCATAATTTTCTTATAGTGGGTTGCGAGAGTGATAGAAGCTTAAACTAGAGTAAGGGGGTTGTTGCGTATCAGAGTAAAGATGACTTGTTACTTAATGCTATGGTTGGGTTTTACCTTAAAGATCTTTAGTAGATGCAGATGCTTGCTAGAGTTCCAATCATAAGTGCATGTGATCCAAGTACGGAAAGTATGTTAGCGTATGCCTCTCCCTCATTGCATGTGATAAGTATATATCGTGTTATATTAAATTGCCTATGGACAATCTTTCTCTTTGTGTTACAAAAAGGTCTCTACTAAAACAAACTAACTTTTATTATCTAACTAAGTACTTCTAGTTTTATTCTTGCAAACTTATCCTTACACCTACAAAGTAGTTTTATTCTTGTTCTAGGTAAAGAGAACGTTAAGTGTGCATAGAGTTGTATCGGTGGTCGATAGAACTTGAAGGGAATATTAATTCTACCTTAAGCTCCTCGTTGGGTTCGACACTCTTACTTATCGAAAGAGGCTACAATTGATCCCCTATACTTGTGGGTTATCACCCTTCTCTCTTTTTCTCTCATTTTTTAAGAACGATATCATGATCCTCATCCACACATTTTGGAGGACTCATCAGTCTCCATCATTCTTTACCTCACTGGGAGAATGCTCTAATAATGATGATCATCATACTTTTATTTACTTACAACTCGATAAATTGAAACAAGATGACTCTATATGAATGCCTCTAGCAGTGTACCATGATGTGCAATGATCTAGCATAACATGTATTACAATGATGAACGGTGGCTTTGCCACAAATATCATGTCAGCTCTATATGATCATGCAAAGCAATATGATGATGAACGCATGTCATAAGACAGAACGGTGGAAGTTGCATGGCAATATATCTCGGAATGGCTATGGAAATACCATGATAGGTAGGTATGGTGGCTTTTTTGAGGAAGATATAAGGAGGCTTATGTGTTATAGAGCGTATCATATCATGGGGTTTGGATGCACCGGCAAAGTTTGCACCGACTCTCGAGGTGAGAAATGGTAATGCACGGTACCGAAGAGGCTAGCAATATGTGGATAAGTGGGAGTGCTGTATTAGTCCATGAACTCACATTAGACATAAAGAACTCATATACTTATTGTGAAAGTTTTATTAGCCCTCAAACCAAAGTACTACTCGCATTTCCCTAGGGAGGAGGTTGGTAGGAGTTAACCATCATGCGCCCCCGATTCAAACAACACACAAGAATTTAATCAGACATAAAAATGCTCAAACCTCCCCACCATGCCATGACCGACACTTAAATGAGTAGTTAATAACAAGCTTTAATATCGATATTTCTACTAACTAATGATCATGAACTAATACCCTTTCATAATATGACATCAATATAATTAAATCATACGTTTCATATTTAGTGACCTACATGAAAGTTTTTATTGTATCACTCTTATATACCTATCAGTTTCGGACTAGTCTTATAACCCATGCACATTACCACTTCCTATTTAGGATTCTCAAAAATATTTAAGTGAAGCATGAGAGTGCAATAATTTCTGTAAAATATATAACCACTGTCGTGCTCTAAAGATATAAGTGAAGCACATAAGCAACTGCATAGCTCAAAAGATATAAGTGAAGCACATAGAGTATTCTAACAAATAATGATGAATGTGTGTCTCTCTCAAAAGGTGCGTCCAGCAAACAATGATTGTGGCAAACTAAAATAAAACAAAATAAAACTATGGTACAAGACGCTCCAAGCAAAATTCATATCATGTGATGAATAAAAATATAGCTCGAAGTAACATACTGATGAATTGTGGACGGAAGAGGGGATGCCACCCGGGGCATCCCCAAGCTTAGACGCTTAGGTCTTCCTTGAATATTACCTTGGGGTGGATTGGGCATCCCCAAGCTTAGGATCTTGCTGCTCCTTATTCCTTCATCCATCGTGATCTCAAACAAAACTTGAAAATTTCAGCACACAAAACTCAACAGAAACTTTGTGAGATCCGTTAGTATAATAAGAAAAATCATAAACCTTAGGTACTATTGTAAAGTCATTCATAATTATGCTTGCACAATACCTACTGTATTCTAAATTATCCATGACTTATAGCCCCCGATATAACCCATAGCATCATTAAAATAAGCGCACTATGCAATGAAGAACATAATCTGTCTAAAATAGAACAATCTATAATGACCTGAATAAAAACCATACTTCTGTAACTCCAAAAATTCTTAAAAATTAGGAAAACATGGGTAATTTTTATATCAATCATGCGTAAAAAAAATTCAGACCAAGGTCACATTCCAGTAAAAACAAATCCTGCACTGGGCGCAAAAGTTTCTGTTTTTGCACAGAATCAAGTCAACTATCATCCAAATCATCCCAAAGGCTTTACTTGTCACAAACACTAATTAAAAGATGAAAACACAATCATTACAGTAGCAATAATCATGTCATCACACCAAAACAGAAATAAAAAGCAAAAATTTAAGATAGCTATTGGGTTGCCTCCCAGCAAGCGCTATTGTTTTATGCCCCTAGCTAGGTATAATGCATAGTTTCAAGTATTATCATCCTTGGATTCTAAATCCTTTCGAACCAAATATTCAAAAACTTTTCTTATTAATTCTCTACTCTCATATTCTACTTTTCTGTTAGGTGAACTTAAATAGTTGAAAGGATTTTGTTTGATAATTTTAACGTTCATTACTTTTAACTCTGAATCATCACCATAGCGATCCTCATATAAAACATGGATTTGGTCATCATTAAGATCTCTAGAATTATTTTCAAACCATTATTCACTAAATCCTTCATCAATTCCTTTGGTTATCTATTCAAATTTATCACAAGTATTGTTGTACAAGGTTTTAATTAATTCCGCATGAGGAACTTTCCTCCTAATATTTTCACCATAGGTATGATAGTCATTAGATTCCAACCTACGCATAGTGTCCTTATCATGAAGTATTTCTTCTATTGGAGGGTGCTCAAAATCTATTTTATAAAAGGCAAAGATGTCCCTAGCTTCTCGGATTATATAATCAAATTCATGCATAAGGATAATAGTAGCAATCTTTTTAGCTTTTTGATCATGGATATTGGAAGTTTGAGGAACATCTTTTGTAAGACAGGATGAATATGCAAAAAAAAAATCTTTCTAGTTTAACACAAGCATATAAATAGCATCCACATAGCAATTAGTTTTTATCAAGAATTGATCCTTTAAATAGTGGTATGACTCGCGTGTAATTAAAGAATTCTTCGATGACATTCTTTCCAATAATATTCCCGCTACCCACATGATAAGTTTCAGTTTTTAAGATTGTGGAAGCTTCATTACGGTGAACTTAATTCTGGGGAGGATCATAATTAAGATCAAATAAGTTAGACATTTCATCATGAGACTTGCTAGCACTATCTTGACAAGCGCTTTCAACAATAACTTTCTCAAACTCAGACATGATAACAACTTCAAGCAAGAAAGCAAAATAAGTTATTTTTGTGTTTTTGATTCTTTTTGGATAAGTGGAGGGAGATGAAAAAGAGAAGGTAAATAAAATAAAATAGTAGAACAAGTAAATGATAATGTGAATGTACGAACTTGTAAGTGTTTGATGATGTCTCCCCGGCAACAACGCTAGGAATTCTTTCTCCTACTTGTGAGATGCGTTGGGATTTTCCCCGAAGAGGAAGAGTGAAGCAATATAGTAGCGGATAGTATTTCTCTTAGTAGAGAACCAAGGTTATCGAACCAATAGGAGAACCACGCAAACACCCATCAACAGTACCTACACAGACAAGAGCAAATATTTGCACCCAACGCGGAAAAGAGGGTCGTCAATCCCCTTGTACTCGTTAATTGCAAGGATTAAATCTAGTAATAGGTGATAGATAAATTGCAAAGTAAAATAAATGAAAGAAAATTGCAGTAAGGTATTTTTGGTTTTTGTAATATGATTAAAATATACCCGGGGCCATAGTTTTCACTAGAGGCTTCTCTTTCATAAAAGTAGCATACGGTGGGTAAACAAATTACTGTTGGGCAATTGATAGAAAAGCGCATGGTTATAACGATATTCATGGCATGATCATGTATATAGGCATCACGTCCGTGACAAGTAGACCGACTCCTTCCTGCATCTACTACTATTACTCCACCAATCGACCGTTATCCAACATTCATCTATGGTATTAAGTTCATGACAAACAGAGTAACGCTTTAAGCAAGATGACATAATGTAGATAGAATAAAATCAAGCAATATGATTAAACCCCGTTTCCCCCCTTAGTAGCAACAATACAATACGTGCCTCACTACCCCTGCTTGAAAGGATCGATATGGTCAACTAGAGGGGGGGGGGGGCGAATAGGGGACTACAAATTTTAATCTTCTTGTCAATTTTAAGGTTTTGCGGATAAATAGAGTTCACTAGATATGCAACTAGGTGAACACAACCTATATGACAAGCAAGCTTAAAGCTGAATATGCTAGACAACAAACTAACTAGCAAGCCAATGAGCATACAAAGTAAAGTAAGGTGCGGGAAAGGATTAACCACAAGTGAGACGAGGACACGGATTTTATCCCGAAGTTCACCCTTCCTTGGGGAAGAGCTACTCTCCGTTTAGAGCGGTGCCGGAGCCCAAGCTTGTGGAACGCCACCAAATGCTCACCTAATCTCTTTCGAGTCACCCCCAACGGATGAGCGTCGAATCACGTTGGTCTTGAAGGCGACCACCACATCTTTACAAACTACTCTGGAGCACACCACAAGCAAGTAAGCTTCCGGAGGAACCTCTAGCCGCCTAGGAGCCCAAGCTCCAAGGGTAACAAGTCAATGGTGGATGAATATTGCGGGGAACACGATTTGGTTTGGTCAAAGTGTAGATCGGGTCTTGCTCTCCCAATCCCCAAAGTTTCAACAAGTTTGGGTGGAGTGATTGAGAGTATTGAGCAAAATGTTGTAGCAATGGTGGAGCTCAACAAGACATTAGGGTTAGGGATGGAGGAGGAAGAAGGGAGATATTTATAGTGTGGGGGTTTCTGCCCATTGGACCCTACGCGCACGGGCTAAGTCAGCCCTGTGCGCACAGGGTATTCATAGCCTAAGCCACCACCCCGTGCACATGGGGGTCAAAAGACCCCGTGCGCACGGGGTACCGAGGGAGTTACGTAGTACCCCATGCACACGGGGGTCAAAAGACCCCGTGCGCACGGGGTACCAAGAAAGTTCCTTACTACCCCATGCACAAGGGGGTCAAAAGACCCCGTGCGCATGGGGTATCCAGAACTTTTTTGTTGCAACTTTTTGGATACCACGGCAAGCACACTAATAGACAAATGGTGGTAGGAGTAGGAAGGCTGGTATATATGGTTTTGGATGGCATTCCCACATGACACAAGTCCAGGATGACCCCTCTTAATAGTGCGGTTTTTCCTACGACTCAAATCAAACCAAAAAGAAAACCTCCGAGTTGCCGGAATACCACGCCTTTGATCTTTTTGAAATTGGGGGGGGGGGGGGGATGCCGCACACCTCCATCAAGGTCAACTTGGAACCAATATCCTGAGATAAACTTTAGCAACCGATATTAGTTCCACTAACCACATTGTCATCACATCAAAATATAATTTAAGTGACACTTGCACTTTCAATCTCCCCCTTTTTGGTGCATTGATGACAACATGGTCAGGACATGACATCAAAGATAAGTCTAAACAAATAGCCATGCAACAAAGGTTCATCATAGGAGCTCCCCCTACATGTGTTCAAGGATAAAAAGATATGCTTGAGTATGCATCAAGCACACACATATGAGGCTCCCCATAGATCAATATTGTCAAGGCATGTGATAACTAAATAAAACCTAAACGATGCATATATCACATGCAAAAGTGTGGTGAGCAAGTAGAGTGAGGCAATCATAATAATAGCAAGATCATATGACAAGATAGACCAAGCATAAGCATGGATATGATCCATAAGATAGATAGTCTCATGAACTAAAAAGAAGGTAGCTCACTACCACACCACGGAAAGAAGAAAAAAGTATCTCTAGCCAAATTAAGCACACCCAACAAAGCAATAACCACGAGGCTTGAGATCTCAACACAGAAATTCTAAAACACCACTTCTCCCGCTTTGTCATCAAGACAACAAAAAGGGAAAAGGCGAAGCAAAGACACCACTAGACAAGAGGGGGCACGCTCAAAGCATCATCATCATCATCATCATCAAAGTGCCACCCTGCCATCGGAAAGGAACGAGCTGTGGCCACACTATCATTGTCCTCAGACCCTGGGCCAACCTCCTCTCTAGCTGCAGCACGCTCGGCCTTCTTTTGACACCTCTCAAGCTTGCCCCTATTAGTCTCCTTGATCTGACGATGCTGAATGGACTGACACATCTTGAACAAATTGCTCATGGTCTTGAACAGATATTTCTTCTCCCCTCTGGTGAAACTAGCCTCAGACACCACTTTCTTGCCCTTACCACGAGGAATCCGGGCAGTGGAGGACATGCCAGCAGTGTACGTGGCCCGCTCTTCGGGCCGAGGATTGCACCCCTTCTTAGGAGGCACATACGGAGCAGGAGCGGCAGGAGTCCAGTTTGTGTTGCGCTTAGGAATCAAAGTCTTGTACTAAGATATGTACTTAGCTGTGCAGACAGACTCAATCAAATCCTGGATGAATGGTTCATAGATCAAGGAGTTGTTCTCCTGCACACACTAACGAAGCTCATATAACATGAAGTCCAGAACATCCACTTTCTTTTTCTCATTCAAATACACAAACACATCCAACATGGAGCTTCTCAGGTTATGCGAGTCACCAGCCTTAGGAGTGAGAGTGTACCTCAGGATATGGCGCATAGTATCATAGACAGGCAAGAGATCCTTGATGGAACCGGTGACAAAAGACTTATCTTGATTATAGGTAAATGCAATCTCATCTTTGTGCCACTGCCCAACCTCACGAACACGACCAAACTCTTCATTCTCTTCTCAAAGAAAGGGTATGGAATAATCTCAGAGAACTTCGCCATAGTGGCAGAAAAACTACAAAAAAACACTTCCATGATGATACGTGTTTGTCACAGTAGGTCATGTTTTCTGTCATGCATGTACATCCATGACGATTTTATGATAGAATCAAGATAGTCATACATGTGCCGTTGTAGAAGTGTTCCATGACAATACTCAAATTTTCATCACGGAAGTGTCCACTTCCATGACGATAAATTGCGTGTCATGGAAGTGTTTTTGTCAAGGGTAACCGACATGTGGCATCCACCATAACGGGTCGCCGTTAAGCTATCGGGTCCGGTTTTGGATCCGATAACCCATTAACAACAACGACCAATGGCGATTTTCCACCTGTAAAATTCTCATTGGCCTAAAGAACCACGTGTCAACTCCGCGTTGGGACAGATGTCATCCAGCAAATGGACGGGACGCGCCTATGATACGTTGACACGTGGATCAGCCCAACAGTGGCCCATTCAGGTCAAAAGGCCGGCCGTTTGACTTGGTCAAAAGGTAGCAAGCCGTCCCATGGAAAGCCTATTAATGACCTATTCACATGTAAATACAGTGATGCAAGAGCAAAGGAGTATGAACCATAGCTACGGAACGTGACCTGAGAGCAATTCTTCTTCTTCTTTAAGCGTTGACTTAGGGTTCGGAGTGGTGGTCCTCGTGCTTTAGGCACTGCAGTTGCCTTACTAACTGCTCGTGTTTGGGTGCTCTGTGGTGGAGACGGTGCTGTGTCATCTGGAACTGGGTTACTATCAGCTGGGGTTGGGGTTAGAAGGGGCGTAGCTGGTTCTGTGTCCAACTGGGTAGGGGTACAATCTGCGTGAGTCTGGGTTATGTGTGGTGGGGCTGGTTCTTGGGCAAGTACAACCGTGGTTCTATCTGCATCGACGGGTAGCACTATCTTTTCTGAAGACCGTGTTTTTACTCCCATAGATACTGCCATCACCCCCTCCAATTCAAATGGCTCATAAACAAGAAAAGTAATTGAATGTACAGACATTGTATGATAGACAGGTGCAATGGATAGTAGGGAAGAAAACAGGGCATGAAATAATTCATATTTATGTTGTCTAACCAAACAGGATAGCATGACACACTTTCACATATATGATGGCTAACTAAATAGGATAGCATGACACAATTTCACATATATGATGGCGAACTAAACAGGATAGAATGACATACTTCAAAATATGATGACTATGTAAACATGATGACATGATATAACTATACGATGTGTCTATTAAAGTGGTTGGCATGCCATAATTCACATACATGCCGTCGATGGAAACATTATGGCATGATATAATTCACGGATAGAATGATATAATTCAAAATATGATGACTATGTAAATAGGATGAGATGATATAGCTATATTATGTCTTTAGAAAATGGGTTGGCATGCCATAATTCAGATACATGCTGTCTATGTAAACATCATAGCATGATATAATTCAAATATATGATTTATATACTAAGCAAGTAAGCAAAGGGCAATCGCATATATGATGTGTAAACTAAGCAGATGGCATTCAATATTGTGTATATGATATAAAAACTAAGCATTGCAAGACAACATATGCATCATATGAGTAATATAACCCTGCCAAGTTTGAGCATACACCTCAAGGGGGGGGGGGATAGGGCTGGTCATCTCTCTCTGAATCCTCCTCTGAGGAGCTATCTGTAACCAGCAAGATATCTAGTTTAGCAGGTAGCACTGTCTGCTCTGAAGACCTTGTTTTCACTCCAGATTTTTCCATCACCAATTCAAATGGCTGATGCACAGGAAGAGTAGTTGAATATACAAACATTGTCAACAAATGGAATACGTAATACAAAAAAAGGATGTTATGATATAATTCACATATATGATGCTTGGCTAAACAGCATGGCATTGCATAATTCACATATATAATGCCTTGCAACAAGATAGCATTGCATAATTCACATATATAATGTCTTGCAACAAGATGGCATTGCATAATTCACATATATGGTAATTA
The DNA here is from genome assembly GCA_011799875.1 of Thinopyrum elongatum. Taxonomy (NCBI): domain Eukaryota; kingdom Viridiplantae; phylum Streptophyta; class Magnoliopsida; order Poales; family Poaceae; genus Thinopyrum; species Thinopyrum elongatum. The sequence continues at coordinate 536,307,328 of CM022303.1, forward strand.
TACACTAAACAGGTGGCATTCACACAAAGCATGTCTAAACTAAGCAAATGACATAGCAATGCAAGACACCATATGCACGATATGAGCAATATAACCCTGCCAAGTTAGAGCATGCACCTCAGGGGGGGGATAGGACTGGTCATCTATCTCTGAATCCTCCTCTGAGGAGCTATCCGTAACCAGCAAGACATGCGCTTTGTCAGATAGCATTGTCTACTCTAAAGACATTGTTTTCACTCCAGATTTTTCCATGACCGTGTCGAATGGCTGATGCACAGGAAGATAATTGAATGTACTAACATTTTTGACAAATTTAATACGTAAAAAAAGGATGGCATGATATAATTCACATATAAGATGACAGGCTAACCAGGATAGCATTGCAAAATTCACATATATATGATGCCTGGCTAAACAAGATGGCATTGCATGATTCACATATATGATATAGAAACGAAACAAATGGCATTCACACAAAGCATGTCTAAACTAAGCAGATGACATATTTTATGTATAAAGTAAGCAATGCAAGGCGCCATATGTATGATATGACCAACATCAGCATGCCAAGTTAGAGCAAAAGACCTCAGGGGGTAAATAGGAGTGGTCTGCTCCCTCTGAATCCCCCTCTGAACAGTTATCTTCCTCTTGATCATAGTCTGGAATGTGGGGAGGGGGGGTTGCTTTTGCGCCTTCCATGGAGCGACGTCTGCATGAAATTTTATTGCCACGCAAGGCTCATCTCTTTTGCTCTACATGTTCAGTACCATTGTGTACAATAACTGACATGCATAGGAATAAAACATAGTGAGATTATGTAAGGAGTGCATGCACAAATCCAGAGTGATGGTAGCAACTTATGGATAGACCCAAAACCAATGATAGCAGGCAGATAATAGCTTCAGTTAAAAACACAGATAATGGCTCCTTTAATGTTTGTTTCCCACCCAACATGAAACTCATAGTAGACGCCCGAGATTAACCAGATAGTAGACAGATGCTATTGATTGCTGCCCCAATATGTACCCCACAACCATTTAAAAACTCAAGTTTGAGCATTAGTTTGGACCTGACTCGGAGTATAATCGGTGAATAGGACAATAAAGTAGCATATCATATTAAGCGATGCATAACGTAAGCAGACACGAAAGAGTGCGACCTCTCTTGCGGACCCGTGTAGTCCTCCAGGCCATCTACTCAGTTGATGATGGTAATGCAGTTGGCGTGGCTGCCGACGGCGGGGAAGAAGATCTGAGGCAGCAAAAGACAGTCTGGAGGGCAGACCCCTGCTGTGGTGAACCCTTCCATCATTGGAGCAGCTGAGCTGGGGTGGACGACAGCGTAGCAGGAGCGAGACAAACCACATAAGGTTTTCTTTGACACATATCTGTAACAGAAGTAATTCTGTAAGGGCTTGTTTGAATTGGAGGATTCTAACAATGCAGGGATAGGAAATACACAGGAATAGGATAGGAATGCACGTGCAAAATAGAGACTTAATAAACACAGGATTTCTGTCAATCTGGGTGTTTGGTTCACAAGAATTGGAAGATCACAGGAATGCAAAGAGGCATGGTGAAATTAAGTCAAACCACAAGAAAATGTACAGTGCTACTTCTTGAGCTTGCGTTGGTTTTTCCCTTGAAGAGGAAAGGGTGATGCAGCAAAGTAGAGATAAGTATTTCCCTCAGTTTGAGAACCAAGGTATCAATCCAGTAGGAGACAACGCACAAATCACCGAATACCTGCACAAACAATCAAACAACATGCACCCAACGCGATAAAGGGGTTGTCAATCCCTTCACGGTTATTTGCAAAAGTGAGATCTGATAGAGATAGGTAAAACTAAACAAAAGATAAAGTAAATATTTTTAGGTTTTTTGGTTTATAGATCTGAAAATAAAAGATTGCAAAATAGTAGATCGGAAAGTAATATGATGGAAAATAGGCCCGGGGGCCATAGGTTTCACTAGAGGCTTCTCTCAAGATAGAAAATATTACGGTGGGTGAACAAATTACTGCCGAGCAATTGATAGAAAAGCGCAAAGTTATGACAATATCTAAGGCAATGATCATGAATATAGGCATCACGTCCGTGTCAAGTAGACCGAAACGATTCTGCATCTACTACTATTACTCCACACATCGACCGCTATCCAGCATGCATCTAGAGTATTAAGTTCATAAAGAACGGAGTAACGCATTAAGCAAGATGACATGATGTAGAGGAATTAACTCAAGCAATATGATGAAAACCCCATCTTTTTATCCTTGATGGCAACAATACAATACGTGCCTTGCTGCCCCTACTATCACTGGGAAAGGACACCGCAAGATTGAACCCAAAGCTAAGCACTTCTCCCATTGCAAGAAAAACCAATCTAGTTGGCCAAACCAAACCGATAGTTCGAAGAGAATTACAAAGATATCAAATCATGCATAAAAGAATTCAGAGAAGATTCAAATAATATTCATAGATAAGCTGATCATAAATCCACAATTCATCGAATCTCGGCAAACACACCGCTAAAAAGTATTACATCGAATAGATCTCCAAGAACATCAAGGAGAATATGGTATTGCGAATCAAAGAGAGAGAAGAAGCCATCTAGCTACTAGCTATGGACCCGTAGGTCTGAGGTAAACTACTCACGCTTCATCAGAAGGGCAATGGTGTTGATGTAGAAGCCCTCCTTGATCGAATCACCCTCCGGCAGGACGCCGAAAAAGGTCCCTAGATGGGATCTCACGGGTACAGAAGGTTGCGGCAGTGGAAAAGTATTTTCGTGGATGCCTCTGGTGGTTTGGGCATATAAGAGTATATATAGGCGAAAGAATTAGGTCAGGAGGTGCACGAGGGGCCCACAAGGGTGGGGGGCGCACTCTCCGTCCTTGTTGCCGCCTCGTGGCTCCTCCGACTTCATCTCCAAGTCTCTTGGTTTCCTTTTGGTCCAAGAAAGATCATCGCGAAAGTTTTATTCCGTTTGGACTCCGTTTGGTATTCCTTTTCTGCGAAACTCAAAAACAAGGAAAAAAACAAAAACTTGCACTGGGCTCTAGGTTAATAGGTTAGTCCCAAAAATAATATAAAATAGCATATTAATGCATATAAAACATCCAAAACAGATAATATAATAGCATGGAACAATCAAAAATTATAGATACGTTGGAAACGTATCAAGCATCCCCAAGCTTAATTTCTGCTCGTCCTCGAGTAGGTAAATGATAAAAACAGAATTTTTGATGTGGAATGCTACCTAACATATTTATCCATGTAATTTATTTATTGTGGCATGAATGTTCAGATCCGTATGATTCAAAACAAAAGTTTAATATTGACATAAAAACAATAATACTTCAAGGATACTAACAAGATAATTATGTCTTCTCAAAATAACATGGCCAAAGAAAGCTTATCCCTACAAAATCATATAGTCTGGCTATGCTCCATCTTCATCACACAAAATATTCAAATCATGCACAACCCCGATGACAAGCCAAGCAATTGTTTCATACTTTTGGTGTTCTCAAACCTTTTCAACTTTCACGCAATACATGAGCGTGAGCCTGGATATAACACTATAGGTTGAATAGAAGGTGGTTGTGGAGAAGACAAAAAGAGGGAGATAGTCTCACATCAACTAGGCGTATCAACGGGCTATGGAGATGCCCATCAATAGATATCAATGTGAGTGAGTAGGGATTGCCATGCAACGGATGCACTAGAGCTATAAGTTTATGAAAGCTCAAAAAGAAACTAAGTGGGTGTGCATCCAACTCGCTTGCTCACGAAGACCTAGGGCAATTTGAGGAAGCCCGTCATTGGAATATACAAGCCAAGTTCTATAATGAAAATTCCCACTAGTATATGAAAGTGACAACATAGGAGACTCTCTATCATGAAGATCATGGTGCTACTTTGAAGCACAAGTGTGGTAAAAGGATAGTAACATTGCCCCTTCTCTCTTTTCTCTCATTTATTTATTTATTTTTATTTGGGCCTTCTCTCATTTTTTCTTTTTTTGGCCTCTTTTATTTTTTTTATTTTTTGTCAGGAGTCTCATCCCGACTTGTGGGGGAATCATAGTCTCCATCATCCTTCTCCTCACATGGGACAATGCTCTAATAATGAAGATCATCACACTTTTATTTACTTACAACTCAAGAATTAGAACAAAATATGACTCTATATGAATGCCTCCGGCGGTGTACCGGGATGTGCAATGAATCAAGAGTGACATGTATGAAAGAATTATGAATGGTGGCTTTGCCACAAATACGATGTCAACTACATGATCATGCAAAGCAATATGACAATGATGGAACGTGTCATAATAAACGGAACGGTGGAGAGTTGCATGGCAATATATCTCGGAATGGCTATGGAAATGCCATAATAGGTAGGTATGGTGGCTGTTTTGAGGAAGGTATATGGTGGGTGTATGGTACCGGCGAAAGTTGCGCGGCACTAGAGAGACTAGCAATGGTGGAAGGGTGAGAGTGCGTATAATCCATGGACTCAACATTAGTCATAAAGAACTCACATACTTATTGCAAAAATCTATTAGTTATCGAAAAAAAGTACTACGCGCATGCTCCTAGGGGGATAGATTGGTAGGAAAAGACCATCGCTCGTCCCCGACCGCCACTCATAAGGAAGACAATCAATAAATAAATCATGCTCCGACTTCATCACATAACGGTTCACCATACGTGCATGCTACGGGAATCACAAACCTTAACACAAGTATTTCTCAAATCCATAATTACTCACTAGCATGACTCTAATATCACCATCTTTATATCTCAAAACAATCATAAGGAATCAAACTTCTCATAGTATTCAATGCACTTTATATGAAAGTTTTTATTATATCCCTCTTGGATGCCTATCATATTAGGACTAAATTTATAACCAAAGCAAATTACCATGCTGTTTAAAGACTCTCAAAATAATATAAGTGAATCATGAGAGTTCAATAATTTCTATAAAATAAAACCATCGCCGTGCTCTAAAAAGATATAAGTGAAGCACTAGAGCAAAAATTGCCTAGCTCAAAAGATATAAGTGAAGCACATAGAGTATTCTAATAAATCACGATTCATGCGTGTCCCTCTCAAAAGGTGTGTACAACAAGGATGATTGTGGCAAACTAAAAATAAAAGACTCAAATCATACAAGATGCTCCAAGCAAAACACATATCATGTGGTGAATAAAAATATAGCCTCAAGTAAAGTTACCGATAGACGAAGACGAAAGAGGGGATGCCTTCCGGGGCATCCCCAAGCTTAGGCTCTTGGTTGTCCTTGAATATTACCTTGGGGTGACTTGGGCATCCACAAGCTTAGGCTCTTGCCACTCCTTATTCCATAGTCCATCAAATCCTTACCCAAAACTTGAAAACTTCACAACACAAAACTCAACAGAAAATCTCATAAGCTCCGTTAGTATAAGAAAATAAATCACCACTTTGGTACTATTGTGAACTCATTATTTATTTATATTGGTGTAATATCTACTTTATTCCAACTTTTCCATGGTTCATACCCCCCGATACTACCCATAGATTCATCAAAATAAGCAAACAACACAAAGAAAATAGAATCTGTCAAAAACAGAACAGTCTGCGAAGATCCGAATTGTTCTAATACTTCTGTAACTCCAAAAATTCTGAAAAATTAGGACAACAGATGAAATTTGTATAAAAATCTGGTATAAACAATTCAAGCTTTTTCAACGCTCCAGTGAATTATTAAAATTCTGAGACTGGACGCAAAAGTTTCTGTTTTTCAGCAAGATCAAATCAACTATCACCATAAGCCATCCCAAAGGTTTTACTTGGCACAAACACTAATTAAAACATAAAACCACATCTAACCAGAGGCTAAATGAATTATTTATTGTAAAACAGAACTAAAAAAGCAAAGAACAAAATAAAATTGGGTTGCCTCCCAACAAGCACTATTGTTTAACGCCCTTAGCTAGGCATAAAAACATGAATAGATCTAGGTATTATCATCTTTGGTATGCAACTCTTTTCTCATAAAATCCTCCAAAACTCGTCTTAATAAATCCATTCTTTCCTTTATTTCCCTCCTAGTAGAAGAACTTAAATCATGAAAAGGACTTTGGTTGGTAATTTTAACATTCATAAACCCATAATCAGGATCATCACCATATATATCATCATATAAAACACGTATCTCGTTTCTAATGGGTTCTTTCATCATTTTATTCAACCAATCCCTATCAAATCCTACATAAATTCCCCTTGTAATCCAATCAATCTCCTCAAAAGCCTCTAGGTACAAAGATTGAGAGATTTCTGAATAAGGAACTCTCCTCCTAAGATTTTCACTGTAAGATTGATAGTCCCTAGATTCCAAACTACGCATAGTTTCTTTATCATGGAGGATATCTTCAATAGGAGGGTGTTCAACATCCTTTTTATAGAAATCAAAAATATCCCTAGCTTCTTCTATTATAAAATCAAATTCATGCATAAGGATAATGGTGGCAATCTTTTTAGCTATAGGATGATTAATATTGGGAAGTTCATAAAACACCTTTTGCAAAGCAGGATGAATATGCACAAATTTCTTTTCTAATTTCTCAACGAGCATAACAATGGCATCCACATAACAATTTGTATCGAGAAGAATAGATCATTTATTAATAGGCATAGATCCCGTACAATCAAAGAATTCTTGAATAACACTTTTTCCAATAATATTACCGTCCCCCACACGAAAGATTTTTGTTTTGTAATTAGGAGGAGTTTCAGTTTCATGATCCAACGAACATGATTCAAGCTTTTCCTCAAGATTTTCAATGATAACCTCCCCAGATTCAGACATGGTGGCAACAAACCAATCTAGCAAATGAGCAAACCGAAAACGAACGAAGAAGACGAATGGAAGAGGGGCGAAGAAAAGGCAAAGAGAGGGGCGAAGAAAAAAAGGCAAATCTTTTTGAAAATCGTTTTAGAAGTGGGGGAGAGGAAAACGAGAGGCGAATGGCGAATAATGTAATGCGAGAGATGAGAGTTTATGATGGGTACTTGGTATGGCTTGACTTGGCACAGATCTCCCCGGCAACGGTGCCAGAAATTCTTCCTGCTACTTCTTGAGCTTGCGTTGGTTTTTCCCTTGAAGAGGAAAGGGTGATGCAGCAAAGTAGAGATAAGTATTTCCCTCAGTTTGAGAACCAAGGTATCAATCTAGTAGGAGACAACGCACAAATCACCGAATACCTGCACAAACAATCAAACAACTTGCACCCAACGCGATAAAGGGGTTGTCAATCCCTTCACGGTTATTTCCAAAAGTGAGATCTGATAGAGATAGGTAAAACTAAACAAAAGATAAAGTAAATATTTTTGGGTTTTTTGGTTTATAGATCTGAAAATAAAAGATTGCAAAATAGTAGATCGGAAAGTAATATGATGGAAAATAGACCCGGGGGCCATAGGTTTCACTAGAGGCTTCTCTCAAGATAGAAAATATTACGGTGGGTGAACAAATTACTGCCGAGCAATTGATAGAGAAGCGCAAAGTTATGACGATATCTAAGGCAATGATCATGAATATAGGCATCACGTCCGTGTCAAGTAGACCGAAACGATTCTGCATCTACTACTATTACTCCACACATCGACCGCTATCCAGCATGCATCTAGAGTATTAAGTTCATAAAGAACGGAGTAACGCATTAAGCAAGATGACATGATGTAGAGGAATTAACTCAAGCAATATGATGAAAACCCCATCTTTTTATCCTCGATGGCAACAATAAAATACGTGCCTTGCTGCCCCTACTATCACTGGGAAAGGACACCACAAGATTGAACCCAAAGCTAAGCACTTCTCCCATTGCAAGAAAAACCAATCTAGTTGGCCAAACCAAACCGATAGTTTGAAGAGAATTACAAAGATATCAAATCATGCATAAAAGAATTCAGAGAAGATTCAAATAATATTCATAGATAAGCTGATCATAAATCCACAATTCATCAGATCTCGGCAAACACACCGCAAAAAAGTATTACATCGAATAGATCTCCAAGAACATTGAGGAGAACATGGTATTGAGAATCAAAGAGAGAGAAGAAGCCATCTAGCTACTAGCTATGGACCTGTAGGTCTGAGGTAAACTACTCACACTTCATCGGAAGGGCAATGGTGTTGATGTAGAAGCCCTCCGTGATCGAATCCCCCTCCGACAGGACACCGGAAAAGCCCCCTAGATGGGATCTCATGGGTACAGGAGGTTGCGGTGGTGGAAAAGTATTTTCGTGGATGCCTTTGGTGGTTTGGGCATATAAGAGTATATATAGGCGAAAGAATTAGGTCAGGAGGTGCACGAGGGGCCCACAAGGGTGGGGGGCGCGCCCTACCCCCCTGGGCGCGCCCTCCGTCCTTGTGGCCGCCTCGTGGCTCCTCCGACTTCATCTCCAAGTCTCCTGGTTTCCTTTTGGTCCAAGAAAGATCATCGCGAAAGTTTTATTCCGTTTGGACTCCGTTTGGTATTCCTTTTCTGTGAAACTCAAAAACAAGGAAAAAACAGAAACTGGCACTGGGCTCTAGGTTAATAGGTTAGTCCCAAAAATAATATAAAATAGCATATTAATGCATATAAAACATCCAAAACAGATAATATAATAGCATGGAACAATCAAAAATTATAGATACGTTGGAGACGTATCATACAGTTATAGTGCTATTATGCTACTATCTCTTAGTCCTGTGCTTCATGAATAGGAATTTGAAAAGGAGGCCAAGTGGATATTAAAATTCCTACGGTTTTTCTTTGAAGGAGACACTAAAGGAACAAATCCTACAGTTTTCCTTTGCTCCATTCCTTTGAACCAAATGCATGAATAGTAGTGCCATAGGAAACTTTCCAATTCCTATGTTTTTCCTTCACTTTTCCTTTCAAGCACTGGCGATTCTAGTAGGCAGGCTTGAACAGGCAAAAGCCTACACTCCAAAAATGTTTTTGTGCTACTTCTACTAATTTGGACCCAGGCCACTACCCTACTAGCTCAACTCCCAGGCCCATCTACAAATGCACAGCTCAAACGCGCAGAAATAAATAATGATGGCTTTCGAGAGAGTCCATCACGGATAGCTAAGTTGCCTGGTACCTCACTGCTTGTCATATAGTAGGAGAAACTAATCGTATTTCATGTTACTACGCGTGCTCAGTGGACAATATATATAACATGTAGAATAAAAAGAGCGATGCAACAAGTGTACAATCTTTTCGGCGAAGCCATGTCGATCTCAGCATCATTGGGTTGGTCGCTGAGGATGCTGCGGTGTAACACCCCAAAAATTTAATCATGTTTTTACTAAAAAAAATTGGCCAGAATTAAAATTTTGAATTTTTGCTAGGTCTTTTATTAATTTCAGAACCATTTTCTGTTTCTGTTTTTGAAAATTCTTCCCTCCATATAGCAATTTTTGGAAATAATATTGTGGATTTGGTAGTTCCCTTAAAACATTTCAATTGTAGTTTAATAACAGTAAGAATTATTTTCAGAATAAAATTTGCCTCTAAACAATTCTTTTAACAGCTATTTCAATATTTTAAATGCCTTTGTTGCACTACAACTACTTTAAATAATTCTTTCAAAATTCCACAAAAATTATGAGGGGTCATGTGATGCCTACAAATCACTTTTATACAAAAACACAACTTAGTCTTTTGAAAATTTTGAGTGAAACAATCTCTTTTCATTTCTGTCCCATTTCTGAGTTATAACTACAACCTCTATTTTCCTTGCTCCAAAAATTCTGAAATTTTTCCCACTTATAGTCCTTCCAATCAAACCCTTAAGTCCAAAATTTTAGCTTCATCGGAATCTTTTTAGTTCACCAAATATTCCCCTAAAGTTTCTGTCCTGAAATGAATTGCAGTGAAACTTGCACTAGCAAGTTACTCCTTTTCACAAAACAACTCCACCATCATCCTTATCATCTAAGGAGACCTCAACCTGCTAAATACTAAGTCTAGGAAAATCTTTTAGATCACATTATCATTCTGTCGAACACCTTGAGGGCATGACAGAAAATTGACCCTCTTCTTAACTGCATGTGAAACTTGTGTATATGATCCAACCACCATGTCTAGCATCCTAGCCACCTCAGTATACACCACCCTGCTAATTGTCAGCTCAATTGGGTCACTTTGGATGCCTCTAGCATTTCAACGAGCACTCTACGCGCGTGCTCTGGGCACGGCAAGAGCATTCGAACTGCACGCCTGAGCACCGCGAGCTCCTGCCGCCCCTCTGTTTCCTTCCCTGGCTCACTCCGCACCCAGGTAGCACCTGCCGACCGCCCGCACCTCGCCGACACTTCTCCTGGCCTCTAGCGCCACCCCCTCCACTGGCCAGCACCGTCCAGCACCGCCACCCGTCGCTGTCAGCACCGACCAGGGGCACCTGGCCCAATCCACGGACGCCACCACCTTCTCGCCTTAAGTGCCAACCACCTGAGTCCATCCGCGCCGCCGCAGTCCTCAACAACCTCTCCTACCGCCATCAATGGCCGCAGCCATCGTTGCTTCGTCGGGAAGCCATGGGAACCGCCTCTCCCTCCCTATAAAAGCCGTCCCGACCTCCTCTCGATCATCAGACCTTCCCCTCGACCCCCTGTGAGCATCCTGAGCAGCCAAAATGACCGAGTTCGTGTAACACCCCAAAAATTTAATCATGTTTTTACTAAGTAAAAATTTGGCTAGAAATAAAATTTTGAAGTATATTAAGTCCTTTGTTATTTTCGGAGTATTTTCCGCCCTCTGTTTTTCAAAATTCTTCCCTCCATATGGAAATTTTTGGAAATAATATTGTGGCTTTGGGAGTTTTCTTAAACCATTTCATTACTACTTTAATAACAATAGGAATTATTTTCATAATAAAAATTGCCCCAAAACAATTCTTTTAATAGCTATTTCTATATTTTAAATGCCTTTGTTGCACTACAACTATTTTAAATAATTGTTTTTAAAATTCCACAAAAATTGTGGGAGGTCATGTGATGCCTACAGATCACTTTTATGCAAAAACCCAACTTGGTCTTTTGAAAATTTTGAGTGAAACAACCTCTTCTCAATTCTATCCTGAATTTGAGTTTCTACTACAACCTCATTTTTCCTTGCTCCAAAAATCCTAAATTTTTTCCCACTTATTGTCCTTCCAACCAAACCCTTAAGTACAAATTTCAGCTCCATTGGAATCATTTTAGTTCACTAAATATTCCTCTGTAATTTCTGTCCAGAAATGAAATTCCCCCAAACTTGCACTAGCAAGTTTTGCATTCTGCCAAACCAATCACACCATCATTTTACTCATCTAAGGAGACACCATCCTGGAAATTTTCATGCCCAGAAAAGCTTCCTAGATGGCCCTAACATTCTGTCGAGCACATCATGAGCATGACAGAATTTGGCAACCTCCTTAAACTACATTAGGATATTGCTCTTCTGGTCAAACAAACATGTCCAGTAGCCTTGCCAACCTTCTCAGCATCATCATACCAAAAATTAGCTCATTTGGAGAAGCCTAACATGCATTGGCATTTGCCCGAGCACCTGGAGTGCATGTCCCGTGCGCGGCCAGAGTGCGTGTATGGTACCATTGGCATCGAGCTTCTGCCACTCCCTCTGCTGACCCTACTCGCGCGCAAGCCATCCAGATAGCTTCACGGGGAAGCCACGGAGCCCGCCGACACCTCCCGTTGTCTCCTAGCACGCCCCTGCACCGTCCAGCGCCGCCGCCCGTGGATGCCGTCTCGGCTACGCCACCGCCCAGGATGCGTGGCTCCAATTCGAGCCAGCCAGCGCGCCCCTCCATCACTGCAAGCCGCCACCATCCTCACCGAACCCCGCCGTCCACCAACGGCCTCGCCATCGTCCTCGCTTGCCATTAATGGCCGCCGCCACGATCCACTCGGGGATGGCACCGTCCACGCTACCCAGCACTTCCCCGAGCTAGCCAGCTCACTTCCTAGACGGTGGCCTCGCTCAGAAGCTTGTCCACGTCGCGCCGCCCCCGCAACTGCCATTTCGGCGCAGTAATGGCGACGGCCACCTCGGCCATCTTCTGGAAGCCACGGAGCTGACCCTCTCCGGCTATATAAAGGGCTCCCGAGCTCACTCAACTCCTCATCATCACTCCCTTCCCCTCTGCAGGCCTCTCGGAGCATCCAACCGACCGAGAGCTCCCTTCTTTCCCGTCTCCGGCCGAAACCACCGCCGCCACCACTGGGTTGATTCTGACGCGAACGACGCCTCCCCCTTGCATTTTCCCCACCACACACATCCTAGAACACTCGCAAGACCATCCCACCCATCAATTTCACCAAACGAAGCTCGTGGACGGAGTTCCTCTTTCGTCCGATGCTGTCGTCCGCCGGGAAGCTCACCGCCGTCGCCCCCATCCACCCCGGAGGCCAAGACGGGTACACAGAGGTTCGCCTCGACCCCCTGAGCACGCTCATATGCTTGGCTTCCCAAATGGTGCCCCCTTCACCGGCGAGGATCGCCGGAGCGCCGCTCTGCTCTGTCGCGGGAAGACGACGCGGGCGGACCAGTCAAACATGACAGGTGGGCCCGGTGGGACCCACTGTCAGTCACTCAGCCCCAGCCAACTCAGCCGTTTAAGAGGAGACGGGTTCCATTCGGAGCCGTTTCCGCGCGAGGAAGGCGTATCCTTAGCTGTGCGCCTTCGACGTCAGCATCCTCCCGCGCAGCCGAACGACTGGGCTTGGCCCAGTGGCACCGCACGGCTAAACGCCGCTCAGGGCGTCCCTCTGTCTTTCTCTTTTCTCTTTTTCCAGCAGATTTCCAATAATTCCCCTGTGGCCATTTCAAAACCAAACTTGATGGTTCAAATTTATAAATACTTCTAAAATCCTGCTCTATTAATCTAGACTAGGTGAACATTTTTACTAAGCTTAGTTTCTGTAGGGTTTAATAAAAAGTCCATTTAGTCGTTTACTCCATCTTGGTAATTTCATAAGTAATTCATATAAACTCTAAATAAATTGATTCCTTTTATGTTATTCCTAATTTTTCATCTAGTTTATTTTAGTATTTATTTCAAAATTTTCCAAACAACTTTATAGCACTGTTTTTGCTATATGTGGTAATTCAAATATTTTTGAAAATAGGAAATGGAGGGAAGATAAAGTTTTCAAACTTTTTGAGTGCAACCAACATCTCTGCATACTAAAGGCAAGCATCTCGAATGCTTGATATGGTGAATCACATGGTTATATTCTTTGCTAGAATAATTTGAACATGACTATGTTGAATTCAAATTAAATTTGCATGTTGCTAGATGAGCATGCATGGTCATGTATATTTTCTCTTGCATGCATTCCACTCAAGTTTTGACATGCCCAAGTTGTGAGAATCCAGGAGTGTGCTCCTGCCTTGGACGTGCCGGCGGGCACGGGCCATATTTGACACAGGGATGTCACGTGATATATGTGGAGCATGCAAGGGTTGTGGCCCTGTTTGGTATTGCTGTTGAAAGAATACTTTGTTGTGCTAACCACTGCAGGAAAACTTGTACCTCCTGAGTCGACCATAGATCAAGTCTTGTTCCGGTAACCCCCATACTTGATTCGTGCTGCCACTTGTCCCTGCCACGGGTGGGGTATGGTTCAGTAAGTTGTTAACCCCTTTCCGTGCACACACCACATAGAGGGCTACGATGAGGGTTTCCATGTTGGTGGACTAAATCCTGTCATCGGGTCAGGGGGCATGGGTGTTTCCAGTTGTGACTAAGAGGGGGGCACCCCTTGTAATCCTCGCGTATTAATAGTGATCCCATGCAGGACGTTGGTCTCTCCGTCTTAAAGTTTTTCTTGAACGATGCTTTGGGTGATTCCTGGCATCCGGAAAGATAATCTGGTGTGTGCTGGTTAGGTGTGTTTTCAACCCAAAGACCGTAAAGGGAATTAGTCGGTGTCACGGTACTGACTAAAGAAATCCTTTACTTGTGGGTAAAGAGTACACCCTCTGCAGAGTTTTAACCTATTCGAATAGCCGTGTCTGCGGTTAAGGGCTACAGTCTGGGTTGGTCAAGTGTCGGTCTTCGGAGGAAAATAATTAAATTGAGCCTGAATTATTTTGCAAGATAATTATTGTCAACCTGATGCTACCATGAATATTTTTGCTATGCATATTAATATTATTATGGTTATGCATAATATTGAGGACTAACCTGTTTCTCTTATTTTGAACTTTTCCTGAGTGTCTCAGGGGCTGGCTAGACTACCCCGGGCATTTAGTTTTATTTTCAAGACCTCTCGTGGCATCTCTCGAGTTAACAGGCGGTTTATCCCGCCACTACTCTTGTGGACACCCGATTGGCATTGCTCTTCAAGTCCGACTATGCCGTCACTTGACACCCGACTGACATTTCTTTTCAAGACCTCTCGTGGTGTCGCCTGAGTTCTCGGATGGTCCTGTCTCGTCCGATTTATCTTTTAGACACCCGTTTGGCATTTCTCTTCAAGACCTACCGTGGTGTCATTTTAGACATCCGACCAGCATTTCCTTTATTTTATTTTTCCTTTAACTTTTCTTGTTTATCACCAATATTTTTATATATCCAGTTATTTGCACATGCTAAAATGTTATCATGCCATGATTTAATTCCAGACAGCATGTCTTTAAGTCCAGCATGAGCATACGCATATAATTTTCAATTCAACTTGATCACATAATATCTGCAGCATTCGGTATATCATCTGTTCATGATGTTTGCGAGTACATTCAAACGTACTCACAGGCTTGTCCCTGGCTATTTACTTGGCCAGGTCAGGAGTTCTACGAGGAGTACCACAACGACGTCCATGCGGAGCCTAGGATAGCAGCCACACGGATAGGAATTATCCGGGTCAGCTGTTCCTGTGGGAATGGAGCCCCATCGACGTTGGAGAACCACGAGTCATTTCCGTCATTCACCACCAGAAACACTGATGTATCATTAGACCTTTATGGTCTTGTATCCAATTCCTGTAATAGCTTGGTAATCTGTAACAAGGCGTGTCCACCAGTAACAGTAATCCTGGGCTGTTGATGACACGAGGGGTTAATTTCTGGGATTTCGTGTCCCGGCCCAGGCAGTTCGGTCGTCTCTTTTCCCTCTGACCACCGATCTGCCGCCACCTTCCCCAATCAGCAAGACACCGTTAGGCCACCTCCACCGCTAAAATCTGGCCAGTAGCCCTCTCATGCACCAACTCATAGATTCCCCACCTCAATTCGACACAAGGGACTCTCTCCGGCGAGATTCCACCTCACCCGAAACCACCGTCCGCCGGCGTCAACCTCGCCGTCATTCTGGAGCTCGCCGGCAACCAAGAAGGGTACCCCCTGGCCCGCCTCGGCCTCCTGAGCTTGTGGGTGGCCTTGGCTTCCTGAATGGCGCCGCTGTTCGCCGGCGAGCCTCACCGGAGCGCCGCCTCTGTTCGGCCAGAGGAGGACGCGTGCGAGGGAGACCGGTCAAACCTGACCAGTGGGCCAGGCGGGCCCACTGTCAGTGACCCAACGCCACTGACTCAGCCGTAAGTGGAGGCGTAATCCGCGATTACGTCTTCGACGTCGCTAGCCACATGCACAGCCGAACGGCTGGGCCGGCCCAGTGTCACCGCTAGGCTGAATTGCGCTCAGGGCGCGTCTCTGTCACTTTTCCTTTTCCTTTTCCAGTAGTATTGATTAAATTCCACAGCCACTATTTCGAATCCAAATCTAGTGATTCAAATTTCTACAGACTTATAAAATCTTGCTCTATTTATATAGGTTAGGTTAACATTTTTCCTAAGCTTTATCTCCACTGGAACAATTAAATGGTTCATTTAATCATTTATTTCAGCTTAGAAATTCCACTAGTAATTCATATTAACTCCAAATGAATTGAATATTTTTCTGTTATTTCTTATTTTTCATCTAGTTTATTTTGGTATTTATTTCAAAAATTTCCAAACAACTTTTTTGTACTGTTTTTGAATTATGTGGTAATCGCTATAATCTTCAAAATAGGAAAAATGGAGGGAAGAAACTTTTCAAACTTTTGGAGTGCACCCAATATCTCTGCAAACTAAAGGCAAGTATCTTGAACACTTGATATGGTGATTGCATGGTTGAATTATTTGCAAGAATGATTAAATCATGAGTATGTTGAATTTGAATAAATTTTGAATATAGCTAGTTATGCATGCATGATTCCTTGATGATATTGCATCTTCATGAAGCATGAATAAGGATGGTTACTTTCACATGTCACCTATGTCTATGTGATCCGGACTAATCTGCAGGAAAGAATCAGTCACGAGAAAAGTGACCGTGAGACTAAAATTTCTTGTGGTGACGAGAATGATCAGTAAGGGCATGTCGGGACATGCCGGGTGGTGATGCTGTTGGGTATCACCAAGGAATATATTGTGCTAACCACTGTAGGAAAACTTAACCTCCTGAGTCGACCGTAGATCGAGTCTTGTTCCGGTAACCCCCATACTTGATTCGTGCTGCCACTTGTCCCTGCCATAGGTGGGGTATGGTTCAGTAAGTTGTTAACCCCTTTCCGTGCACACACCACATAGAGGGCTACGATGAGGGTTTCCAGGGCCATGGACTAAATCCTGTCATCGGGTCAGGGGGCATGGGTGTTTCCGGTTGTGTCCGAGAGGGGGGTACCCCTTGGAATCCGCGCGTATTAATAGTGATCCCATGCTACTTGAGATTGTTGTCTCCCCGACTTAGAGTTTTTCTGAAACGATGCTTTGGGTGATTCCTGGCATCCGGACGGTTAATCTAGTGTGTGCTGGTCAGGTGTGTTTTCAACCTAAAGACCGTAATGGGAATTAGTCGGTGTCACGGTACTGACTAAAGAAATCCTTTACTTGTGGGTAAAGAGTACACCCTCTGCAGAGTTTTAAACCTATTCGAATAGCCGTGTCCGCGGTTAAGGGCTATAGTCTGGGTTGGTCAAGTGTCGGTCTTAGTGTCGGTCTTCGAAGGAAAATAATTAAATTGAGCCTGAATTATTTTGCAAGATAATTGTTGTCACCCTGATGCTACCGTGTATATTTTATGCTTGTTAATATGGTTATGCATATTATTGAGGACTAACCCGTTTCTCTTATTTTGTATTTCCTGGGTGTCTCAGGGGCTAGCTAGACTACCCCGGGCACTCAATTTTATTTTCAAGACCACTCGTGGCGTCTCTCGAGTTAACAGGCGGTTTATCCCGCCACTACTCGTGTGGACACCCGATTGGCATTTCTCTTCAAGTCCGACCGTGGCATCACTTGACACCCGACTAGCATTTCTCTTCAAGACCTCTTCGTGACGTCCCTCAAGTTTACAGGCGGTCCCGCCACTACTCTTGTGGACACCCGATTGGCATTTCTTTTATTTTGCTGAATGTCACTTGGGCTGGCTAGACTACCCATGGCATTCATTTGCTTTATTTCAAATAAGTTTGAATATGAATAACATGCTATGCTCACGTTCATATCATTTATTGTCATGATTTAAATTTCAGTCAGCATGAGCATATGCATATTGTTTGGCTCATCATGATCATATATTTTTATCTGCTGCATTCGGTATATCTTTTGTTCATGATGTTTGCGAGTACATTCAAATGTACTCACAGGCTTGTCCCTGGCTATTTACTTGGCCAGGTCAGGAGTTCTACGAGGAGTCCACAGCGACGTCCGTGCGGAGCCTAGGATGGCAGCCATGCGGGATAGGAATTATCCGGGTCAGCTGTTCCTGCGGGAATGGAGCCCCATCGACGTTGGAGAACCACGAGTCATTTCCGTCATCCACCACCAGAATCAATGTTGTATTATTAGACCTTTATGGTCTTGTATCCAATTCTTATAATTGCTTGGTAATCTGTAACAAGGACGTGTCCACCAGTAACAGTAATCCTGGGCTGGTGATGACACGAGGGGTTAATTTTTGGGATTTCGTGTCCCGGCCCCGACAGCCTTGGTATCAGAGCCAGGCTGACCATTGGCTAATCCTATCTTAGCCTGGTCACTATCTCTAGGTTTCCACACCATTCACATCCTTTCCTATCCACATTCAAGCCCATCCTATCTGATAACCGCATAGTGGTCAGCCGACATCTTTTTGACAGTCGATGCCCAACCTATCAACCTAGCAACCCATAGGTTGTGTGCCTGTGGCCGACACCTGCGTTGTTCCATCCGCAAGCGTGCGATGGAAGACTCTACTAGCTTATAAAGGAAGCCTCACCCCAACCCAGCACATCACAGCCTCACTCTCAGTTCGATATCCAACCACCAAGATGCCCGGCCCCATCGTGCACAATGAGACCACCGCAGCCGAGCTTGAAGGCTTTGTAGCCATCCTCGCCAATCTCACCCGTCGTGCTCTCGGCATCGAAGAGCTGCCGGAGTATGTCGTGTACCAAGAGCACGCGAGTGATGCCATCCACCACTTCTGGGCCACGGTGCACATCTACGGGAGGGGCATCACCGCAGAGCGCCCTTACCGGTTCACCGCGAGGACAACCTCCGACGAGCCCCAAGCCATCCAACTTGCAGCCCGAGAAGCTGTAGTTCAACTCCGGCATCTGTCGCCGAGGGTTAACTGCTGTTCTTTCTAATACTACCCTAGTCGTGAAGGCTATGGTAGACCGACCCAAGTCGCCAATGGAGACCATGAGACGGATCCATCTCTGGTGCATCTGGTGCGCTACCTGAGAGCGCAAGAGGCACTGTTCGATCAGGTCACTTTTGACCTGATTGAGACCCGCAGGACGCTTGCTCTCCTGACCCCGGTGAGAAGTGAAGCAGCACCCGCCACTGACAACCCGATAGTACTGTTCGGGAGACCAATCGAGCCTGCGAGGTCTGTCCCTGTTGCCCACCCGGGCAATGCATTCGTTACCCCGGATGAACTCCGTCGTCTCTTTGGGATTTCCTCCAACGGGACTATAGCCACTACACCCTGCGTGGGTCATCATCGCTACCCCAACCCTGCAGCTCCTCCTAACACTCCAGTCAACTCCGACGTTGAAGCCCCCGGAGAAGCCTCGACGTCCACGAGACACGCCCATCAGGATGGCTACGAAGTGGACTGAGTCTGCCAGAGTAGTTGCCATGTCCTTAGCAACCCTGTTGCCCTGTAAATTCCACCGTCATGCCGTAGACAAATATGTGTATATTTCTAGCAGTGTGTAGTGTTTGATTGAATGATGTGCTTGTGTGTTATTGTCTTGTGCATGATAGCTTGTCTGTTGTGATTTTCATTTAATTCTTCCATCCTTAACAAATCTCGAGGACGAGATTTTCTTAAGGGGGGTAGAGTTTGTAACACCCCAAAAATTTAATCATGTTTTTACTAAAAGTTTTTTGGCCAGAATTAAAATTTTGAATTTTTGCTAGGTCTTTTATTAATTTCAGAACCATTTTCTGTTTCTGTTTTTCAAAATTCTTCCCTCCATATAGCAATTTTTGGAAATAATATTGTGGCTTTGGTAGTTCCCTTAAAACATTTCAATTGTAGTTTAATAACAGTAAGAATTATTTTCAGAATAAAATTTGCCTCTAAACAATTCTTTTAGCAGCTATTTCAATATTTTAAATGCCTCTGTTGCACTACAACTACTTTAAATAATTCTTTCAAAATTCCGCAAAAATTATGAGGGGTCATGTGATGCCTACAAATCACTTTTATACAAAAACACAACTTAGTCTTTTGAAAATTTTGAGTGAAACAATCTCTTTTCATTTCTGAGTTATAACTACAACCTCTATTTTCCTTGCTCCAAAAATTCTGAAATTTTTCCCACTTATAGTCCTTCCAATCAAACCCTTAAGTCCAAAATTTTAGCTTCATTGGAATCTTTTTAGTTCACCAAATATTCCCCTAAAGTTTCTGTCCTGAAATGAATTCCAGTGAAACTTGCACTAGCAAGTTACTCCTTTTCACAAAACAACTCCACCATCATCCTTATCATCTAAGGAGACCTCAACCTGCTAAATACCAAGTCTAGCAAAATCTTTTAGATCACATTATCATTCTGTCGAACACCTTGAGGGCATCATAGAAAATTGACCCTCTTCTTAACTGCATGTGAAACTTGTGTATATGATCCAACCACCATGTCTAGCATCCTAGCCACCTCAGTATACACCACCCTGCTAATTGTCAGCTCAATTGGGTCACTTTGGATGCCTCTGGCATTTCAACGAGCACTCTACGCGCGTGCTCTGGGCACGACAAGAGCATCCGAACTGCACGCCCGAGCACCGCGAGCTCCTGCCGCCCCTCTGTTTCCTTCCCTGGCTCACTCCGCACCCAGGTAGCACCTGCCGACCGCCCGCACCTCGCCGACACTTCTCCTGGCCTCTAGCGCCGCCCCCGCCACCGGCCAGCACCGTCCAGCACAGCCACCTGTCGCAGTCAGCACCGACCAGGGGCACCTGGCCCAATCCACGGACGCCACCACCTTCTCGCCTTAAGTGCCAACCACCTGAGTCCATCCGCGCCGCCGCAGCCCTCAACAACCTCTCCTACCGCCATCAATGGCCGCCGCCATCCTTGCTTCGTTGGGAAGCCATGGGAACCGCCTCTCCCTCCCTATAAAAGCCGTCCTGACCTCCTCTTGATCATCAGACCTTCCCCTGGACCCCCTGTGAGCATCCTGAGCAGCCAAAATGACCGAGTTCGGTCGTCTCTTTTCCCTCCGACCACCGATCCGCCGCCACCTTCCCCGATCAGCAAGACGCTGTTAGGCCACCTCCACTGCTAAAATCTAGCCAGTAGCCCTCTCATGCACCAACTTATAGATTCCCCGCCTCAATTCGACGCAAGGGACTCTCTCCGGCGAGATTCCACCTCACCCGAAACCACCGTCCACCGGCGTCAACCTCATCGTCATTCTGGAGCTCACCGGCAACCAAGAAGGGTACCCCCTGGACCGCCTCAGCCTCCTGAGCTCGTGGGTGGCCTTGGCTTCCCGAATGGTGCCGCCGTTCGCCGGCGAGCCTCGCCGGAGCGCCGCCTCTATTCGGCCAGAGGAGGACGCGCGTGAGGGAGACCGGTCAAACCTGACCAGTGGGCCAGGCGGGCCCACTGTCAGTGACCCAGCGCCGCTGACTCAGCCGTAAGTGGAGGCGTAATCCACGATTACGTCTTCGACGTCGCCAGCCACACGCACAGCCGAACGGCTGGGCCGGCCCAGTGTCACCGCTAGGCTAAGTTGCGCTCAGGGCACGTCTCTGTCACTTTTCCTTTTCCTTTTCCAGTAGTATTGATTAAATTCCACAGCCACTATTTCGAATCCAAATCCAGTGATTCAAATTTCTATAGACTTATAAAATCTTGCTCTATTTATATAGGTTAGGTTAACATTTTTCCTAAGCTTTATCTCCACTGGAACAATTAAATGGTTCATTTAATCATTTATTTCAGCTTAGAAATTCCACTAGTAATTCATATTAACTCCAAATGAATTGAATCTTTTTCTGTTATTTCTTATTTTTCATCTAGTTTATTTTGGTATTTATTTCAAAAATTTCCAAACAACTTTTTAGTACTGTTTTTGAATTATGTGGTAATTGCTATAATCTTCAAAATAGGAAAAATGGAGGGAAGAAACTTTTCAAACTTTTGGAGTGCACCCAATATCTCTGCATACTAAAGGCAAGCATCTTGAACACTTGATATGGTGATTGCATGGTTGAATTATTTGCAAGAATGATTAAATCATGAGTATGTTGAATTTGAATAAATTTTGAATATAGCTAGTTATGCATGCATGATTCCTTGATGATATTGCATCTTCATGAAGCATGAATAAGGATGGTTACTTTCACATGTCACCTATGTCTATGTGATCCGGACTAATCTGCAGGAAAGAATCAGTCACGAGAAAAGTGATCGTGAGACTGAAATTTCTCGTGGTGACGAGACTGATCAGTAAGAGCATGTCGGGACATGCTGGGTGGTGATGCTATTGGGTATCACCAAGGAATATATTGCGCTAACCACTGTAGGAAAACTTAACCTCCTGAGTCAACCGTAGATCGAGTCTTGTTCCGGTAACACCCATACTTGATTCATGCTGCCACTTGTCCCTGCCACAGGTGGGGTATGGTTCAGTAAGTTGTTAACCCCTTTCCGTGCACACACCACATAGAGGGCTACGATGAGGGTTTCCAGGGCCATGGACTAAATCCTGTCATCGGGTTAGGGGGCATGGGTGTTTCTGGTTGTGTCCGAGAGGGGGGCACCCCTTGGAATCCGCGCGTATTAATAGTGATCCCATGCTACTCGAGATTGTTGTCTCCCCGACTTAGAGTTTTTCTGAAATGATGCTTTGGGTGATTCCTGGCATCCGGATGGTTAATCTGGTGTGTGCTGGTCAGGTGTGTTTTCAACCCAAAGACCGTAATGGGAATTAGTCGGTGTCACGGTACTGACTAAAGAAATCCTTTACTTGTGGGTAAAGAGTACACCCTCTGCAGAGTTTTAAACCTATTCGAATAGCCGTGTCCGCGGTTAAGGGCTTGTAACACCCCAAAAATTTAATCATGTTTTTACTAAATAAATTTTTTCCAGAATTAAAATTTTGAATTTTTACTAGGTCTTTTATTAATTTCAGAACCATTTTCTGTTTCTGTTTATCTAAATTCTTCCCTCCATATAGAAATTTTTGGAAATAATATTGTGGCTTTGGTAGTTTCTCAAATCATTTCAATTACATTTTAATTACAGTAAGAATTATTTTCATAATAAAAATTTCCCAAAACAATTCTTTTAATAGCTATTTCTATATTTTAAATGCCTCTGTTGCACTACAACTATTTTAAATAATTGTTTTTAAAATTCCACAAAAAATATGGGAGGTCATGTGATGCCAACATATCACTTTTATGCAAAAACCAAACTTGGTCTTTGAAAAATTTGAATGAAACAACCTCTTCTCAATTCTGTCCTTAATTTGAGTTTGTACTACAACCCCATTTTTCCTTGCTCCAAAAATCCTGAAATTTTTCCCACTCATAGTCCTTCCAACCAAAACCTTAAGTCCAGAAGATCAGCTTCATTTGCATCATTTAGATCTACCAAATATTCCCCTGTAGTCTCTGTCAAAAAATGAATTCTGGAAAAACTTGCACTAGCAAGTATTTCTTTTTGCCAAACCAACACCACCACCATCTCTATCAACCAGGGAGACATCATCCTGTCAAAATTGCACATCCAACAAAGCCTTGTAGATGGTCCTAGCATTCTGTCGAACACCTCACGTGCATGACAGATTCTTGCAACCCTTTTGAACTTGAACTGAGAACTAGCCCCTCTCCCCAAACCAGCATGTCCATCACCTCTCTCATGCCCATAAGCACCACCCTGCTAATTTGTAGCCCATTTAGGCTCCTGTAGATGCCATTGGCATTTCGACGAGCAGCCTGTGTGCGTGTACTAGGCGCGAGCAGAGCGCCCGAACTGCAGCTGTCGGCACCCGAGCCCTGCCGACCCCGTTGCTGCCTTCCCCTGCTCCCACCTCCCTCAGTTAAGCGTCGCAGGCTGCCCGCACCACGCCCACACCTCTTCCCTTGGCCGCTAGCGCCGCCCTCCGCCGAACAGAGCCACCGCCCGCGGTCGCCGACTCGGGTACGGCACCGTCCAAGGTGCTCAGCATCAATCAGAGACCACCAGTGCATTGTGCACTTAAGTTCCAACCACCTGAGCTCATTCGACTCTCGCCAGCCTCGCCATCGACCCGGGTCACCATTAATGGCCACTGCCGCAGTCTGCTGTGGACGGCGCCGTCCGGGCCACCTGGCGCTCCCATGAGCCCTCCAGCTCACTTGGAGATAAGCTCCAAGACCACCGACCACCTCGCCTACCCAACGGCCTCGCCCCCGTCCTGCTTCGCCAATAATGGCGCCGCCATTATGGTTGGAACGGTCTCAGTTGAACCGACCTCGCCGGACTATAAATTGGCCACCCCGAGCTCGCTACATTATCCACCACACTCCCTCCGTCCTCTGCAAGCTTCTCATAGGAGCAAACCGACCGGAGATGGTCGCCTTCTTCCTCTCCGGCGATGATGTCCTCCGCCTCTATCTCGATGGTTCCGATGCCACCAAAGCTTCTCCCACTCCATTCTCTTCACCAGAAGCTCCCTCTTGAACCCACGACTCCGTTCCACCTCTCAATTCCACTCGAGACCGATCGTAGGCGAAATTCCCCTTTTGCCCGACGCCGCTGTCCGCCACAGAGCTCGCCGCCGGCGACTCTGTCCACTCCGAAGATCATGGCGACCACCGAAAGGATCGCCAAAATGTCCTGAGCACGCCCATGTGCTCAGCACCCCAAGGGACGCCGCCGTTCGCCGACGAGGAGCGCCAGAGCACCGCCCCCGTTCTGTCACCGGGGAGACGAGCGGGTGGACCAGTCAAACCTGACTGGTGGGCCCGCAGGACCCACTGTCAGTGACTGGGGTCGGGACCCACGTCAGTAAGTGAAGACGTATTCTCTGAATACGCCTTCGACGTCGACCCCGCCCACGCAGCTGGTCGACTGGGCTCGGCCCAATATCATTTCTCGGTTAAACAGCGCTCAGGGCGCCCCCTGCCTTTCTCTTTTTCTTTTTCCAGTAACTTTCAATAATTCCACAACCTCCATTTCACATCCAAATCCAGTAATTAAAATTTCTACAGTCTCATAAAAACATTCTCTATTTATCTAGATTAGGTGAACATTTTTCCTGAGCATTATGATCACTGGGTCAATTAAAAAGTCCTTTTAATCAATTGTTTCAGCTTAGAAACTCTCTAGATAAATCATATGAACTCCAAATAATTTAATTATTTTTCTGTTGTTTTTGATTTTTCATCTAGTTTATTTTAGTATTTATTTCAAAAATATTTGACACAACTTTTAATACTGTTTTTGAATTATGTGGTAATTGCTATAATCTTTAAAATAGAAAAAATGGAGGGAAGAAACTTTTCAAACTTTTGGAGTGCACCCAGTATTTCTGCATGCTCAAGGCAAGCATCTTGAAAACTTGATATGGTGAATGCATGGTAGTTTATTTGCTAGAATAATTTAAACATGACTATGTTAAATTCAAACTAAATTGCATATTGCTAGTAGTGCTTGCATGGTTTGAATTCGAGTAAAATTTGCATGCATGTAGTGTTGGCATGTTTCATCGTACCATGCATCGTGTGTTGCCATGACTAACTTGCAGGAGCAGGCATAAGTGAAATACCGTTACCAGCAGGAGGATGATCATGTTGGAGCGTGATCATGCCTTGTTTGTTGTGCATGTTGGAGCATGCAAGGATTGTGGCCCTGTTGGGATTGCTGTTGAAGGAATACCTTGTTGTGCTAACCATTGCAGGAAACTTAATGCCTCCTGAGTCGACCATAGATCGAGTCTTGTTCTGGTAACCCCCATACTTGTTTCGTGCTGCCACAGGTTCCTGCCACAGGTAGGGTATGGTTCAGTAAGTTGATAACCCCTTTCCATGCACACACCGTACAGAGGGCCACGATGAGGGTTTCCCAGGGATCCGGGACTAAATCCTGTCATCGGGTCAGGGGGCATGGGTGTTTCCAGTTGTGACTGAGAGGGGGGCACCCCTTGTAATCCGCGTGTATTAATAGTGATCCCATGCAGGACGTTGGTCTCTCCGTCTCAGAGTTTTTCTTGAACGATGCCTTGGGTGATTCCTGGCATCCGGAAAGTTAATCTGGTGTGTGCTGGTCAGGTGTGTTTTCAACCCAAAGACCATAATGGGAATTAGTCAGTGTCACGGTACTGACTAAAGAAATCCTTTACTTGTGGGTAAAGAGTACACCCTCTGCTGAGTTTGAACCTATTCGAATAGCCGTGTCCGCGGTCAAGGATTACAGTCTGGGTTGGTCAAGTGTCGGTCTTAGTGTCGGTCTTCGGAGGAAAATAATTGAATGGTGCCTGAGACATTTTGCAGGATAATTATTAACACCCTGATGCTACCATTAATATTTTATGCATGTTAATGTTATTATGGTTGTGCATATTATTGAGGACTAACCCGTTTCTCTTATTTTGTATTTCCTGAGTGTCTCAGGGGCTGGCTAGACTACCCCGGGCACTCAATTTTATTTTCAAGACCTCTCGTGGCGTCCCTCGAGTTAACAGGCGGTTTATCACGCCACTACTCTTGTGGACACCCGATTAGCATTTCTCTTCAAGTCCGACCGTGGCGTCACTTGACACCCAACTGGCATTTCTTTTCAAGATCTCTCGTGGCGTCGCCTGAGTTCTCGGATGGTCCTGTCTCATCCGATTTCTCTTTTAGACACCCGATTGGCATTTCTCTTCAAGACCTATCGTGGTGTCACTTGACACCCGACTGGCATTTCTTTTCAAGACCTCTCGTGGCGTCGCCTGAGTTCTCGGATTGTCCTGTCTCGTCCGATTTCTCTTTTAGACACCCGATTGGCATTTCTCATCAAGACCTACCGTGGTGTCACTTGACACCCGACTGACATTTCTTTTCAAGACCTCTCGTGGCGTCGCCTGAGTTCTCGGATGGTCCTGTCTCGTTCGATTTCTCTTTTAGACACCCGATTGGCATTTCTCTTCAAGACCTACCGTGGTGTCACTTGACATCCGACCGGCATTTATTTTATTTTATTTTCCTTTAAATTTCATTGTTTATCACTAACATTTTTTTAAATATATCCATTTATTTGCATATGCTAATATTTTATCATGCCATGATTTAATTCCTGTCAGTAGGCATTTAAGTCCATCATGAGCATACGCATATAGTGTGATTCATCATGATCATATAATTTAATTGTTGCATTCGGTATATCTTTTGTTCATGATGATTGCGAGTACATTCAAATATACTCACAGGCTTGTCCCTGGCTATTTACTTGGCCAGGTCAGGATTTCTACAAGGAGTACCACAACGATGTCCATGCGGAGCCTAGGATGGCAGCCATGCGGGATAGGAATTATCCAGGTCAGGCGTTCCTGTGGGAATGGAGCCCCATCGACGTTGAAGAACCACGAGACAATTCCATCATCCACCACCAGAATCACTGTTGTAACATTAGACCTTCATGGTCTTGTATCCAATTCTTGTGATAGCTTGGTAATTTGTAACAAGGACGTGTCCACCAGTAACGGTAAATCCTGGGCTGGTGATGACACGAGGGGTTAATTTCTGGGATTTCGTGTCCCGGCCCCGGCAGCCTTGGTATCAGAGCCAGGCTGACCATTGGCTAATCCTATCTTAGCCTGGTCGCTATCTCTAGGTTTCCACACCGTCCGCATCCTTTCCAGTCCACAGTCAAGCCCATCCTATCCGATAACCGCACAGTGGCCAGCCGACACCTTTTGATAGTCGGTGCCCAACCTATCAACCTAGCCCATAGGCTATGTGCCTGTGGCCGACACCAGCGTTGTCCTATCCGCAAGCGTGCGATGGAAGACTCTGCTGGCTTATAAGAGAAGCCTTGCCCCAACCCAGCACATCACAGCCTCACTCTCAGTTCAATATCCAACCACCAAGATGCCAGGCCTCATCGTGCACAACGAGACCACCGCAGCCGAGCTTGAAGGCTTTGTAGTCATCCTTGCCAATCTCACCCGTCGTGCTCTCGGCATCGAAGAGCCGCCAGAGTATGTCGTGTACCAAGAGCACGCGAGTGATGCCATCCACCACTACTGGGCCACGGTGCACATCTACGGGAGGGGCATCACCGCAGAGCGCCCTTACCGGTTCATCGGGAGGACGACCACCGACGAGCCCCAAGCTATCCAACTTGCAGCCCGAGAAGATGTAGTTCAACTCTGGCATCGGTCGCCGAGGGTTAACTGCCGCTCCTTCTACTACTACCCTAGTCGTGAAGGCTATGGTAGGCCGACCCAAGTCGCTAATGGAGACCATGAGACGGATCCTGCTCTGGTGCATCTGGTGCGCTACCTGAGAACGCAAGAGGCACTCTTCGATCAGGTCACCAATGATCTGATTGAGACTCGCAGGACGCTTGCTCTCCTGACCCCGGTGAGAAGTGAAGCTGCACCCGCCACTGACACCCCGATAGTACTGTTCGGGAGACCAATCGAGCCTGCGAGGTCTGCCCCTGTTGCCCACCCGGGCAATGCATTTGTTTCCCCGGATGAACTCCGTCGTCTCTTTGGGATTTCCTCCAACAGGACTGTAGCCACTACACCCCACGTGGGTCATCATCGCTACCCCAGCCCTGCAGCTCCTCATAACACTCCGGTCAACTCCAACGTTGAAGCCCCCGGAGAAGCCTCGACGTCCGCGAGACACGCCCGTCTGGATGTCGACGAAGTGGACTGAGTCTGCCAGAGTAGTTGCCATGTCCTGAGCAACCCTGTTACCCTGTTAATTCCACCATCATGCCGTAGACTAATATGTGTATATTTCTTGCAGTGTGTAGTGTTTGATTGAATGATGTGCCTGTGCATTATTGTCTTGTGCAGGATTGCTTGTCTGTTGTGATTTGCATCTAATTCTTCCGTCCTTAACAAATCTCGAGGACGAGATTTTCTTAAGGGGGGTAGAGTTTGTAACACCCCAAAAATTTAATCATGTTTTTACTAAATAAAATTTTTCCAGAATTAAAATTTTGAATTTTTACTAGGTCATTTATTAATTTCAGAACTATTTTCTGTTTCTGTTTATCTAAATTCTTCCCTCCATATAGAAATTTTTGGAAATAATATTGTGGCTTTGGTAGTTTTCTCAAATCATTTCAATTACATTTTAATAACAGTAAGAATTATTTTCATAATAAAAATTTCCCAAAACAATTCTTTTAATAGCTATTTCTATATTTTAAATGCCTCTGTTGCACTACAACTATTTTAAATAATTGTTTTTAAAATTCCACAAAAATTATGGGAGGTCATGTGATGACTACATATCACTTTTATGCAAAAACCAAACTTGGTCTTTTAAAAAATTTGAGTGAAACAACCTCTTCTCAATTCTGTCCTAAATTTGAGTTTCTACTACAACCCCATTTTTCCTTGCTCCAAAAATCCTGAAATTTTTCCCACTCATAGTCCTTCCAACCAAAACCTTAAGTCCAGAAGATCAGCTTCATTTGCATCATTTAGATCTACCAAATATTCCCCTGTAGTCTCTGTCCAGAAATGAATTCTGTAAAAACTTGCACTAGCAAGTATTTCTTTTTGCCAAACCAACACCACCACCATCTCTATCAACCAGGGAGACATCATCCTGTCAAAATTGCACATCCAACAAAGCCTTGTAGATGGTCCTAGCATTCTGTCGAACACCTCACGTGCATGACAGATTCTTGCAACCCTTTCGAACTTGAACTGAGAACTAGCCCCTCTCCCCAAACCAGCATGTCCATCACCTCTCTCATGCCCATAAGCACCACCCTGCTAATTTGTAGCCCATTTAGGCTCCTGTAGATGCCATTGGCATTTCGACGAGCAGCCTGTGTGCGTGTACTAGGCGCGAGCAGAGCGCCCGAACTGCAGCTGTCGGCACCCGAGCCCTGCCGACCCCGTTGCTGCCTTCCCCTGCTCCCACCTCCCTCAGTTAAGCGTCGCAGGCTGCCCGCACCACTCCCACACATCTTCCCTTGGCCGCTAGCGCCGCCCTCCGCCGACCAGAGCCACCGCCCGCGGTCGCCGACTCGGGTACGGCACCGTCCAAGGTGCTCAGCATCAATCAGAGACCACCAGCGCATTGCGCACTTAAGTTCCAACCACCTGAGCTCATCCGACGCTCGCCGGCCTCGCCATCGACCCGGGTCGCCATTAATGGCCACTGCCGCAGTCTGCTGTGGACGGCGCCGTCCGGGCCACCTGGCGCTCCCATGAGCCCTCCAGCTCACTTGGAGATAAGCTGCAAGACCACCGACCACCTCGCCTACCCAACGGCCTCGCCCCCGTCCTGCTCCGCCAATAATGGCACCGCCATTATGGTTGGAACGGTCTCAGTTGAACCGACCTCGCCGGACTATAAATTGGCCACCCCGAGCTCGCTACATTATCCACCACACTCCCCCCGTCCTCTGCAAGCTTCTCATAGGAGCAAACCGACCGGAGATGGTCGCCTTCTTCCTCTCCGGCGACGATGTCCTCCACCTCTATCTCGATGGTTCCGACGCCACCAAAGCTTCCCCCACTCCATTCTCTTCACCAGAAGCTCCCTCTTGAACCCACGACTCCGTTCCACCTCTCAATTCCACTCGAGACCGATCGTAGGCGAAATTCCCCTCTTGCCCGACTTCGCCGTTCGCCACAGAGCTCACCGCCGGTGACTCCATCCACTCCGAAGATCATGGCGACCACCGAAAGGATCACCACAACGTCCTGAGCACGCCCATGTGCTCAGCACCCCAAGGGACGCCGCTGTTCGCCGACGAGGAGCGCCAGAGCACCGCCCCCGTTCTGTCACCGGGGAGACGAGCGGGTGGACCAGTCAAACCTGACTGGTGGGCCCGCAGGACCCCGCCCACGCAGCTGGTCGACTGGGCTCGGCCCAATAGCATTTCTCGGTTAAACAGCGCTCAGGGCGCCCCTTGCCTTTCTCCTTTTCTTTTTCCAGTAACTTTCAATAATTCCACAACCTCCATTTCACATCCAAATCTAGTGATTAAAATTTCTACAGTCTCATAAAAATATTCTCTATTTATCTAGATTAGGTGAACATTTTTCCTGAGCATTATGATCACTGGGTCAATTAAAAAGTCCTTTTAATCAATTGTTTCAGCTTAAAAACTCTCTAGATAAATCATATGAACTCCAAATAATTTAATTATTTTTCTGTTGTTTTTTATTTTTCATCTAGTTTATTTTAGTATTTATTTCAAAAATATTTGAAACAACTTTTAATACTGTTTTTGAATTATGTGGTAATTGCTATAATCTTTAAAATAGGAAAAATGGAGGGAAGAAACTTTTCAAACTTTTGGAGTGCACCCAGTATTTCTGCATGCTCAAGGCAAGCATCTTGAACACTTGATATGGTGAATGCATGGTAGTTTATTTCCTAGAACAATTTAAACATGATTATGTTAAATTCAAACTAAATTGCATATTGCTAGTAGTGCTTGCATGGTTTGAATTCGAGTAAAATTTGCATGCATGTAGTGTTGGCATGTTTCATCGTACCATGCATCGTGTGTTGCCATGACTAACTTGCAGGAGCAGGCATAAGTGAAATACCGTTACCGGCAGGAGGATGATCACGTTGTAGCGTGATCATGCCTTGTTTGTTGTGCATGTTGGAGCATGCAAGGGTTGTGGCCCTGTTGGGATTGCTGTTGAAGGAATACCTTGTTGTGCTAACCATTGCAGGAAACTTAATGCCTCCTGAGTCGACCATAGATCGAGTCTTGTTCCGGTAACCCCCATACTTGTTTCGTGCTGCCACAGGTTCCTGCCACAGGTAGGGTATGGTTCAGTAAGTTGATAACCCCTTTCCATGCACACACCATACAGAGGGCCACGATGAGGGTTTCCCAGGGATCCGGGACTAAATCCTGTCATCGGGTCAGGGGGCATGGGTGTTTCTAGTTGAGACTGAGAGGGGGGCACCCCTTGTAATCCGCGCGTATTAATAGTGATCCCATGCAGGACGTTGGTCTCTCCGTCTTAGAGTTTTTCTTGAACGATGCCTTGGGTGATTCCTGGCATCCGGAAAGTTAATCTGGTGTGTGCTGGTCAGGTGTGTTCTCAACCCAAAGACTGTAATGTGAATTAGTCAGTGTCACGGTACTGACTAAAGAAATCCTTTACTTGTGGGTAAAAAGTACACCCTCTGCAGAGTTTGAACCTATTTGAATAGCCGTGTCCGCGGTCAAGGATTGAAGTCTGGGTTGGTCAAGTGTCGGTCTTAGTGTCGGTCTTCGGAGAAAAATAATTGAATGGTACCTGAGATATTTTGCAGGATAAATATTAACACCCTGATGCTACCATGAATATTTTATGCATGTTAATGTTATTATGGTTGTGCATATTATTGAGGACTAACCCGTTTCTCTTATTTTGTATTTCCTGAGTGTCTCAGGGGCTGGCTAGACTACCCCGGGCACTCAATTTTATTTTCAAGACCTCTCATGGCGTCCCTCGAGTTAACAGGCGGTTTATCACGCCACTACTCTTGTGGACACCCGATTGGCATTTCTCTTCAAGTCCGACCGTGGCGTCACTTGACACCTGACTGGCATTTCTTTTCAAGACCTCTCGTGGCGTCGCCTGAGTTCTCGGATGGTCCTGTCTTGTCCGATTTCTCTTTTAGACACCCGATTGGCATTTCTCTTCAAGACCTACCGTGGTGTCACTTGACACCCGACTGGCATTTCTTTTCAAGACCTCTCGTGGCGTCGCCTGAGTTCTCGGATGGTCCTGTCTCGTCCGATTTCTCTTTTAGACACCCGATTGGCATTTGTCTTCAAGACCTACTGTGGTGTCACTTGACATCCGACCGGCATTTCTTTTATTTTATTTTCCTTTAAATTTCATTGTTTATCACTAACATTTTTTTTAAATATATCCATTTATTTGCATATGCTAATATTTTATCATGCCATGATTTAATTCCTGTCAGTAGGCATTTAAGTCCATCATGAGCATACGCATATAGTGTGATTCATCATGATCATATAATTTAATTGTTGCATTCGGTATATCTTTTGTTCATGATGATTGCGAGTACATTCAAACGTACTCACAGGCTTGTCCCTGGCTATTTACTTGGCCAGGTCAGGATTTCTACAAGGAGTACCACAACGATGTCCGTGCGGAGCCTAGGATGGCAGCCATGCGGGATAGGAATTATCCAGGTCAGCCATTCCTGTGGGAATGGAGCCCCATCGACGTTGAAGAACCGCGAGACAATTCCGTCATCCACCACCAGAATCACTGTTGTAACATTAGACCTTCATGGTCTTGTATCCAATTCTTGTGATAGCTTGGTAATCTGTAACAAGGACGTGTCCACCAGTAACGGTAAATCCTGGGCTGGTGATGACACGAGGGGTTAATTTCTAGGATTTCGTGTCCCGGCCCCTACAGGGCTACAGTCTGGGTTGGTCAAGTGTCGGTCTTAGTGTCGGTCTTCGGAGGAAAATAATTAAATTGAGCCTGAATTATTTTGTAGGATAATTGTTGTCACCCTGATGCTACCGTGTATATTTTATGCTTGTTAATATGGTTATGCATATTATTGAGGATTAACCCGTTTCTCTTATTTTTTATTTCCTGGGTGTCTCAGGGGCTGGCTAGACTACCCCGGGCACTCAATTTTATTTTCAAGATCACTCATGGCATCTCTCGAGTTAACAGGCGGTTTATCCCGCCACTACTCTTGTGGACACCCGATTGGCATTTCTCTTCAAGTCCGACCGTGGCGTCACTTGACACCTGACTGGCATTTCTTTTCAAGACCTCTTGTGGCGTCGCCTGAGTTCTCGGATGGTCCTGTCTCGTCCGATTTCTCTTTTAGACACCCGATTGGCATTTCTCTTCAAGACCTACCGTGGTGTCACTTGACACCCGACTGGCATTTCTTTTCAAGACCTCTCGTGGTGTCGCCTGATTTCTCGGATTGTCCTGTCTCGTCCGATTTCTCTTTTAGACACCCGATTGGCATTTCTCTTCAAGACCTACCGTGGTGTCACTTGACACCCGACTGGCATTTCTTTTCAAGACCTCTCGTGGCGTCACCTGAGTTCTCGGATGGTCCTGTCTCGTCCGATTTCTCTTTTAGACACCCGATTGGCATTTGTCTTCAAGACCTACTGTGGTGTCACTTGACATCCGACCGGCATTTCTTTTATTTTATTTTCCTTTAAATTTCATTGTTTATCACTAACATTTTTTTTTAAATATATCCATTTATTTGCATATGCTAATATTTTATCATGCCATGATTTAATTCCTGTCAGTAGGCATTTAAGTCCATCATGAGCATACGCATATAGTGTGATTCATCATGATCATATAATTTAATTGTTGCATTCGGTATATCTTTTGTTCATGATGATTGCGAGTACATTCAAACGTACTCACAGGCTTGTCCCTGGCTATTTACTTGGCCAGGTCAGGATTTCTACAAGGAGTACCACAACGATGTCCGTGCGGAGCCTAGGATGGCAGCCATGCGGGATAGGAATTATCCAGGTCAGCCATTCCTGTGGGAATGGAGCCCCATCGACGTTGAAGAACCGCGAGACAATTCCGTCATCCACCACCAGAATCACTGTTGTAACATTAGACCTTCATGGTCTTGTATCCAATTCTTGTGATAGCTTGGTAATCTATAACAAGGACGTGTCCACCAGTAACGGTAAATCCTGGGCTGGTGATGACACGAGGGGTTAATTTCTGGGATTTCGTGTCCCGGCCCCGGCAGGGCTACAGTCTGGGTTGGTCAAGTGTCAGTCTTAGTGTCGGTCTTCGGAGGAAAATAATTAAATTGAGCCTGAATTATTTTGTAGGATAATTGTTGTCACCCTGATGCTACCGTGTATATTTTATGCTTGTTAATATGGTTATGCATATTATTGAGGACTAACCCGTTTCTCTTATTTTGTATTTCCTGGGTGTCTCAGGGGCTGGCTAGACTACCCCGGGCACTCAATTTTATTTTCAAGATCACTCATGGCATCTCTCGAGTTAACAGGCGGTTTATCCCGCCACTACTCTTGTGGACACCCGATTGGCATTTCTCTTCAAGTCCGACCATGGCGTCACTTGACACCCGACTGGCATTTCTCTTCAAGACCTCTTCGTGACGTCCCTCGAGTTTACAGGCGGTCCCGTCACTACTCTTGTGGACACCTGATTGGCATTTCTTTTATTTTGCTGAATGTCACTTGGGCTGGCTAGACTACCCGTGGCATTCATTTGCTTTATTTCAAATAAGTTTGAATATGAATAACATGTTATGCTCATGTTCATATCATTTATTGTCATGATTTAAATTTCAGTCAGCATGAGCATATGCATATTGTTTGGCTCATCGTGATCATATATTTTTATCTGCTGCATTCGGTATATCTTTTGTTCATGATGTTTGCGAGTACATTCAAATGTACTCACAGGCCTGTCCCTGGCTATTTACTTGGCCAGGTTAGGAGTTCTACGAGGAGTACCACAGCGACGTCCGTGCTGAGCCTAGGATGGCAGCCATGCGGGATAGGAATTATCCGGGTCAGCTGTTCCTGTGGGAATGGAGCCCCATCGACGTTGGAGAACCACGAGTCATTTCCGTCATCCACCACCGGAATCAATGTTGTATCATTAGACCTTTATGGTCTTGTATCCAATTCTTGTAATTGCTTGGTAATCTGTAACAAGGACGTGTCCACCAGTAACAGTAATCCTGGGCTGGTGATGACACGAGGGGTTAATTTTTGGGATTTTGTGTCCCGGCCCCAACATGCGGCTGATGTGGTTGTCGGAGGAGGGGAAGAAGATCTTAGGCGTCTGGAGATGGAGCCGAGGTACTGCTCTGCTGTGATGGAGGGTTTCGTCGTTGGAGCAGCTCCGGTGAGTTGTACGACGGCGAGGCTGAAGCAGGACAAGAGAGACAATGTTAACCTGAGTGGAATTCTAATAGCTTCTCCAATAGATGATGTAAAATACATAACCATAAAGTGCTAGATGTAAAATACATCAGCCGCTCATCTCTGAACTTTACTGTCGAAACTGAATTTAACTGTCAAAACTGAATTTTACTGTCGAAACTGAATTTTGCTGTCGAAAATGAATTTTACTGTCGAAACTGAACGCACTAGTAGCAGAAAAGCAATGCACTAATAGTTTTGGCCGCTCGAGCACTAGTGGCAGAGTAGAAGTGATCTAAATCGGTAGCCGCTCCGGCAGGGAACATACTACCAGAGAGCAGCCAGGGCAGCTGGTCGTGAAGCAGCAGCAGCGCCCAGAGCAGCAGCGTGTGCGAGAGCCGGGGCAGCTGGTCTTGTAGCAGCATCTCGGGTAGCAGCAGCAGGAGCTCGAGCGAGAGCCGGAGCTGCTGCTCATGCAGCAGCAGCGCAAGCAAGAGCAAGAGCAGACCAGGCAGGGGACCGAGAGCAAGAGCAGAGCAGCAGTGTGAGCGAGAGCCAAAGCAGCAGCAGCAGTAGCAGGGCCAGCGAGAGCCGGAGTAGCAATAGCAGCAGCTCCTACTGATTTGGACGTCATCGCCGAGGGAGCGACGCCGTGGAGGAAGTGGCCGGCGACACCGCCGTAGATGGAGCCACGCCATGGCGGCTCGGGACCGAGCGCCGGCAGCATCGTGAGATCAAATCAAGAAAATACAGAGATTAGTGTAGAACCTCTTTGGTGGCGCCGATTAGGCCTCAACTTCATCCGAGGAATCGGTGATGGTGCTGCTCTTCCGGTGGTGCAGGTGAAGACGGCGGTGTGGGAATGGAGGTGGCACGATAGACGAGGCGAACATCGGGGCAACTCCTTGGAGGTGGAGGACGGGGTGGCTGAACCGGCGGGACGATGAGATCGATGACGGATCCTCATCCGGTGCGGTGGATGAGGGACATCGAGCTATTGCGGTGGACGATGTCGTCGGGGAAGAGGCTCCGGCTGGGTGGCAGACGGAGGAGGGTGTGGGGCTTCATGGGTTTTCGCGGCCTTGGTGTATGAATGGGGGGTGGGGTGATAACCCACAAGTATAGGGGATCACAACAGTTTTCGAGGGTAGAGTATTCAACCCAAATTTATTGATTCGACACAAGGGGAGCCAAAGAATATTTGCAAGTATTAGCAACTGAGTTGTCAATTCAACCACACCTGGAGATTAATTATCTGCTGCAAGGTGATCAGTAGCAAAGTAGTATGGTAGTTTTGATAGTAGTAGTAACAGCAATAGTAACGGTAACAGTAATAGCAATGATTTTGTAGCAAGTGCAAGAGTAACAATAGCAGTGGTAACTTAGCAAGAACAATATGAGAGAAATTCGTAGGCATTGGATCGGTGAATTCGTTGGATGATATTCATCATATAACAGTCATAACCTAGGGCGATACAGCACTAGCTCCAGTTCATAAATATAATGTAGGCATGTATTCCGTAAATAGTCATACGTGCTTATCGAAAGAACTTGCATGACATCTTTTGTCCTACCCACCCGTGGCAGCGGGGTCCTATTGGAAACTAAGGGATATTAAGGCCTCCTTTTAATAGAGAACCGGAACAAAGCATTAACACTTAGTGAATACATGAACTCCTCAAACTACGGTCATCACCGGGAAGTGTCCCGACTATTGTCACTCCGGGGTTGCCGGATCATAACACGTAGTAGGTGACTATAACTTGCAAGATCGGATCTAGAACATAGATATAATGGTGATAACATAAACGGTTCAGATACGAAATCATGGCACCCGGGCCCAAAGTGACAAGCATTAAGCATGGCAAAGTCATAGCAACATCAATCTCAGAACATAATGGATACTAGGGATCAAGCCCTAACAAAACTAACTCAATTACATGATGAATCTCATCCAACTCCTCACGGACCAACGAGCCTACGAAGGAATTACTCACTCCCGGTGGGGAGCATCATGGAATTGGCGATGGAGAAGGGTTGGTGATGACGAAGATCGAAGATCCCCTTCTCCGGAGCCCCAAACGGACTCCAGATCTAGCCTCCCGATGAAGAACAGGAGGTGGTGGCGGCTCCGTCTCATGAAACGTGATAATTCTTTCTCCTTGATTTTTTTCTTTGAAAATATGACTTTATAGCATCAGAGTTGGAGTCTGCGGGGCCACCAGGTGGGGACAACCCACCTGGGCGCGCCTGGAGGGGGGGCACCCTGGTGGGTTGTGCCCACCCAGGTGCCCCCTCCTGTGGTTCTTGGCTCTAGAAATTCTCTTTTATTATATAAAAAATCCTCGCGAAGTTTCATTCCAATCCGAGAACTTTTATTTCTGCACAAAAACAACACCATGGTAGTTCTGCTGAAAACAGCGTCAGTCTGGGTTAGTTTCAGTCAAATCGTGCAAATTAGAGTCCAAAACAAGAGGAAAAGCGTTAGGAAAAGTAGATACGACGGAGACGTATCAACTCCCCCAAGCTTAAACCTTTGCTTGTCCTCAAGCAATTCAGTTGATAAACTGAAAGTGAAAAAGAAAAACTTTTACGAACTCTTTTGCTCTTGTTTACATAAATAAGCTTAAGTAGCACCCAGGTTTTCAGCAAAGATTATAACTAACCATGTCGACAATAACTCTTAAAAATTATATTAACTCATAACAATGGCATAATCAACTAGCGAGCAATAATAAGATATCTCAAACAACAACACTTTGTCAAAGCAACCATGTTATAATATGACAATAGTGGTATCTCGCTTGCCCTTTCTGAGACCGCAAAACATAAATGCAGAGCACCTCCAAAGTCTGAGCGGCGACTAAACATTGTAATTCATGGTAGAAAAGATCCAGTCATGATGCACCCAACATTAGCTACACACAATGCATGAGGATGACAATAGTGCTCTCAGGTTCTGGCGCTTATTTGAGAAGGTGATGACACAACATAAAAGTAAATAGATAGTCCCTTCGCAGAGGGAAGCAGTGATTTGTAGAGGTGCCAGAGCTCAAGTTTTCAAAACAGAGGTAAATGAAATTTTGAGAAATGCACCCTTCTTATTTACTCCGCGACCATTAGTTATCGGTATCTTCCATGCTAAACACATTAGTGGCGATTCCCAAGCGATAAAAGTAAATGTTTATTCCCCCTCCACCAACAATCACACTCCACGGCTTGTCCGAAACAACGGGTGCCGTCCATACCAACAACATTCCTGGGGGAGTTTTGTTTAATTATTTGCAATTTGAATTCCGGACTGGGAATCCCTATTACCGCCCCTCTCGTGCAAGGACGAGTGAATAGACACTCATCATGAGAATAACCCGCTTAGCATGGAAGATATTGACTACCTCCTGTCGCTCTATGAACAATCCAGGCACACAAAAAAGGATATTTATTTGAAGTTTTTAGAGTTGGCACATGCAAATTTACTTAGGACGACAGTGTAATACCACATACAGGTAGGTATGGTGGACTCATCTGGAATAATTTGGGTTTCAGGGTTTTGATGCACAAGCAGAATTCCCACTTTGTACAGGCGAAGGCTAGCAATTAGGTTGAGAAGCGGCCAGCTAGAGAGCGAAAACGGTCATGAACATGCATTATGCATAAGTAACATTGGATACTAGCATGAGTAGGATATGAACACCATGAACATAAATATCATAGAGGCTATGTTGGTTTTGATTCAACTACATGCATGAACATGTGCCAAGTCAAGCCACTCGAACATTCAGAGGAGGATACCATATCATCATACTACATCACAATTATTTTAACGCAATGTTGACATCCAAGATAAAACATTATCCACTCCTAGCTACTTAAGCATGGCATGAGAAACTATAATCTCTAAGGGTCATTGCAAACATGTTTGATCATAATGAGCTGAATCATGGATACTAGGTTAAACATATTTACAAAAACAGAACAAGTTGAGTTCATACCCGTTTCTCTCTGCCACAGCCAGTTCATCAGATATCGTCATTATTGCCTTTCACTTGCACGACTGAATGATATGAAAATAATAATAGTGCAAGAGTGCTGTGGACTAAGCTGGAATCTGCAAACATTTTATTCAAAAAGAAGAAAACGAGGTAATATGGGCTCTCTGTTAGATCAACAACAATGCATATGAGAGCCACTCAACATTTTCATCGTGGTCTTCTCCTCGGTATGACTCAATAAAAAGAAATTCAGAGAAACACACTAAAATATTTTTGGAGTTTTTGGTTTTGTGAAAGAAAGCAAATTTAAGAAAGGAAAAACAAAAACGAGAAAAACTATTTACACGGGAGAGCTCCCAACAAGCAACATAAGAACAAGGAAATATTTTTGGGTTTTCTTTTTAAATACTACAGCTAATTATACTAGAAAGAAAAATAAAAAAAAGCAGGAAATATTTTTGTATTTTCTCAAAGTTTTTTAAACACACAAGAAGAAGGCGAGAAAATAAATCTAGCATGGATAATACAATGAAAAAGTGTGGACACCGACAACTGGAATGAAAAGTGTGAACATGAAAGTAATGTCGGTGGAAATACGTACTCCCCCAAGCTTAGGCTTTTGGCCTAACTTGGTAATCACCACTCGAAGAAGCCATGGGGTCCTATGTTGAAGTGCTGGGGAGCGGGCACCTAAGGGTCCCATTCCTGAGGCTCCGCCTATGCCGCAGCCAGGTTGTTCCGGTAGGTGACAATGTCCTCAGGCATAATCCTGTTTCCGCCCCTGGCAATAGGATCAAACAAAGCAGGTGCAGGCAACGGAATAATATCATGAGTGTCCTCACTAAAAACAAGGTTATAAGGAAAATCACTAGTAGTGTTCTCGCCATCAATAAATTGGTGGTGTGCCATAGCCGAGCGATCTAAATAAACCTTCGGTAAAGGATAATCATGCTGGCGTATCCGAATGTTAAAGTGACTTGCCAAGCGAGTAGCATAAATGCCACCATGTATTTTACCCTTGGATCTGTTAATGTGGAGGCGACGTGCCACAATAGCTCCCAAGCTATAAGTGTCGTCGCCGTAAAGTGCACGACGTAAAACAGCAAAGTCAGGCGCACTGAGTGCACCTACCTTCTCTCTAGCAAGCAAACACTTTGCAATGAATAGAGCAAAATAATGCACAACCGGAAAGTGTAAGCTAGTGGCAGTGACAGCCAATACCCCTCTCTCATCCCCCACAGCTAGAGTGCAGTAAAAACCATCAAACTCTGCGGGCCTAGGCTCTACTAAAT
The DNA here is from genome assembly GCA_011799875.1 of Thinopyrum elongatum. NCBI lineage: Eukaryota > Viridiplantae > Streptophyta > Magnoliopsida > Poales > Poaceae > Thinopyrum > Thinopyrum elongatum. Next base: position 536,348,218 of record CM022303.1, read on the forward strand.
CCCCGTCATAAGGGATCATGCATATGTCACAAAACTCAGAAAGTGGTATCTGATGGGGTTCAACATATAAGTTAAACTGCACCTCAGGAGGATTATTCCTACTCAAGAAATCAAAACTTTGCACAAATGAATTTGTGAGGAGATGACACTATTCACATTCAGCTGCGATGAAGTCGGTGAGGCCGGCATTAGCAGCATATTGTGCAAACTCTTGAAGGATTCCGGCCCCTTCCATGAATGGGTTATGCGGCCATTCGCACGGCCGTACCTCCGCCATTCTCCGGGTGCGGAGATCACTGTCAGATGACTCCCCAATAAAACCCTTGGAGTTCTTCTTGGAAGCAAACTTCCTAAAGATACTCATCTTTTTGCTATGAACAAAATTCTGAAATTTTTAGTTCACAAAATTTTTCTCAACAAAACTTCACAAGATTGATAGCAACTACTCATAGGGATGCATAGAGGCCATATCAAGCATTCAAACTACTTAGTACTCTAAGAATTTAACATGCCAGCTCATCTACAGCAGCACCAAGAGCAACTAATTATTCTAAATATAAACCACTAAAGCAAAAACTAATTGGACCAATGGAGGAGGCACATACCAAGCAACAATCCCCCGAAACAGTTTCAGAAACGGAGCTTCGAGCAAAGAGATCGAAATCCGTGGGTTTGAGAGCAAGAACACGAGAGAGTGAGCAATGGTGATTTTTTTTCTGGAGGTAGGTGATGATGTGGGACGAAGAGATAAGTGAGGGGGCCCACGTGGGGACCACAACCCACCAGGGCGTGCCTAGGGGTGCTGGCGCGCCCAGGTGTGTTGTGCCCACCTGGAGCACCTCCCTCTGATGTTATTTGCACCAAAAATTCTTAAATATTCAGAAAAAATCGTATTAAATTTTCAGAGCATTCTGAGAACTTTTATTTTTGGGTCATTTTTTATTGCACGGAAAACTCAGAAAACATGCAAGGCATGGCATTTTATTTTATTTAACTAATAAAAACAGAAAACAAAAAGTAGGGACAGAAGGTAGTGCTCACTGAATTCATCAACTTCATACCTCTCAAAAATGATTTATTAATAAGGTTGATCAAGTCTTATTAACAACCACTTCCGATTAGCATAAAACCGAAGAACTTTCGTAAAACACTAAGTTACCTCAATGGGGATATGGATGTCCCCAACAATAAGCATTTCGTATTTCTTTTTGGCAGTAGGTAGAGGTAGTTGAAAACTTCCAATAGTGATTGTCGGAGATTTTTCAATAACATTAATACCATTCACTTGGAATTGTTTCTTCGGAAAGTGCACCGTATGTTCATTACCATTGATATGAAAAGTGACCTTGCTTTTATTGCAATCAATAACAGCCCCTGCAGTATTCAAGAAGGGTCTACCGAGGATAATCGACATGTTGTCGTCCTCGGGCATCTCAAGTATAACAAAGTCAGTTAAGATAGTAATATTAGCAACAACAACAGGCACATCCTCACAAATACCGATAGGTATGGCAGTTGATTTATCAGCCATTTGCAAAGATATTTCAGTAGGTGTGAGTTTATTCAAATCAAGTCTTTTATACAAAGAGAAAGGCATAACACTAACACAGCTCCTAAATCACATAAAGCAGTTTTCACATAATTTCTTTTGATGGAGCAAGGTATAGTTGGTATTCCCGGATCTCCAAGTTTTTTAGGTACTCCATCCTTAAAAGTATAATTAGCAAGCATGGTGGAGATTTCAGCTTCCGGTATTTTTCTCTTATTGGTGATGATGTCTTTCATGTACTTCGCATAAGGAGGCATTTTTAAGATATCAGTCAAGCGAGTACGCAAAAAGACTGGCCTCAGCATTTCAGCAAAGCATTCAAATTCTTCATCATCTTTCTTTTTGGTTGACTTAGGTGGAAAGGGCATAGGTTTTTGATCCCACGGTTCTCTTTCCCTACCATGTTTTCTAGCAACAAAGTCTCTTTTATCATATCTTTTGCTCTTGGGTTGTGGGTTATCAAGATCAACTGCTGGTTCTATCTCAACATCAGTATCTGGTTCTTTATTATTTATTTGAGTGTCTTCATGGACCTCATCATTGTCTTTTTCATTATTAGAAGGTGAGTGTTCATTACCAGATTGAGTTTTAGCATCAGAGATAGAGACTTCATTATCATTATCAGGAGGTTTTTCAACTTCAGGTTCACTAGAGGCATGCAAAGTCCTATCATTTTTCTTCTTCTTTTTCTTTTTAGAAGGACTAGGTACATCAGTGTCAACTCTTTGAGAGTTGTAACGCCCCAAAATTTAATCATATTTTTATCGAGTAAAATTTGGCCAGAAATTAAAATTTTGATTTATAATAAGTCCTTAAATAATTTTAGAACCCTATTCTGTTTCTGACTTTCAAAATTATTCCCTCCATATAGAAATTTTTGAAAATAATATTGTGGCTCTGGTAGTTTTCTTAAAACATTTCATTTATATTTTAATAACAGTAGGAATTAATTTCAAAATAAAATTTGCCTCTAAATAATTCTTTTAATAGAATTTTCAATACTTTAAATGCCTCCGTTGTACTACAACCACTTTAAATAATTATTTTAAAGTTCCACAAAAATTATGGGAGGTCATGTGATGCCTATACATCACTTTTATGTAAAAACTCAACTTGGTGTTTTGAAAATTTTGAGCACAACTTCCTCTTTTCAATTCTGTCCATTTTCTAGGTTATAACTACAACCCGAATTTTTATTTCTCCAAAAATTCTGAAATTTCTCCCACTTATAGTCCTTCCAACTAAACCCTTAAGTCCAAGAGATCAGCCCCATTTGCATCATTCAAATCCACCAAATATTCTCCTATAGCTTCTGCCCAGAAATGAATTCTGGTAGAAATTGCACTAGAAAGTTTCTGTTCTTGCCAAACCAACCCCACAACCATCTTTATCATATAAAGAGGCACCATCCTGCCAATTTTCATAAACAACAAAAGTTCCTAAATAGCCCTAGCATTTCATCGAACACACTGTGTGCATGGCATAATTCTGCAATCACTCAAACTTGCACTGACACCAAACCCTTTTCCCAAAATCAGCTTGTCTAGCATCCCTATAATGATCAGAAGCACCATCCTGTTAAATTTCAGCTCGTTTGGGTCCCTGAGGATGCCATTGGCATTTCATCAAACATATAGCGTGTGTGCACCGGGCACGGCTGGAGCACGCGTTCTGCACCATTGGCATCGAGCTACTACCGCTCCCTCTGCTGCCGCCCTCGTTCGACCTGATCCTTCCGTGAACTACCAGTGAACCCACTGACCCCGCCGACACCTTCCCTTGGCCCTAGCACTGCCCCACGCGGTTCTGCATCATCCCGAGTCGTCGTCGCTCTCGTTTCTTCGGACACGGCACCGCCCCGAGCCACCTGGCTTGAACCGGAGGCCGCCAGCACGTCCCTCGCCTTAACTGCGAGCCACCACCATCCTCACCGACCCCCGCCGCCCTCACCAGCCTCGCCATCGACCGCGGGAAGCCATCAATGGCCGCCGCTGGAATCTGCCGTTGCCGGCGCCGTCTGAGCCACCTTGCACCCCTTCGAGCCAACCAGCTGCCCCTGGAGTTAATTTGGATGGCCACCACTTTCACCGGCCTCGTGTGCATGCATATAGAGTTGGCATGCATATAGAGTTGGCATGTTTCATCGTACCGTGCATCGTGTGCTTGTCATGACTAACTTGCAGGAGCAGGCATAAGAGAAAGACCGTTACCGGCAGAAGGGTGATCACGTTGGAGCATGATCATGCCTTGTTTGTTATGCATGTTGGAGCATGCAAGGGTTGTGGCCCTGTTGGTATTGCTGTTGAAGGAATACTTTGGTGTGCTAATCGTTGCAGGAAACTTAAGCCTCCTGAGTCGACCATAGATCGAGTCTTGTTCCGGTAACCCCCAAACTTGATTCGTGCTGCCACTTGTCCCTGCCACTGGTGGGGTATGGTTTAGTAAGTTGTTAACCCCTTTCCATGCACATACCATACAGAGGGCCATGATGAGGGTTTCCAGGGCCATGGACTAAATCCTGTCATCGGGTCAGGGGGCATGGGTGTTTCTGGTTGTGACTGAGAGGGGGTGCCCCCTTGGAATCCGAGCGTATTAATAGTGTTCCCATGCTACTCGAGATTGTTGTCTCCCTGACTTAGAGTTTTTCTGGAACGATGCTTTGGGTGATTCCTGGCATCCGAACAGTTAATCTGGTGTGTGCTGGTTAGGTGTGTTTTCAGCCCAAAGGCCGTAATGGGAATTAGTCAGTGTCACGGTATTGACTAAAGAAATCCTTTACTTGCGGGTAAAGAGTACACCCTCTGCAGAGTTTAAACCTATTCGAATAGCCATGTCCGCGGTTAAGGACTACAGTCTGGGTTGGTCAAGTGTCGGTCTTAGAGTCGGTCTCCGGAGGAAAATAATTAAAATGTGCCTGAAATATTTTGCAGGAGAATTATTGACACCCTGATGCTACCATGAATATTTTATGCATGTTAATATTATTATGGTTATGCATATTATTGAGGACTAACCCATTTCTCTTATTTTGAATTTCTTGAGTGTCTCAGGGGCTGGCTAGACTACCCCGGGAACTCAATTTTATTTTCAAGACCTCTCGTGGCGTCCCTCGAGTTAACAGGCGGTTTATCCCGCTACTACTCTTGTGGACACCCGATTGGCATTTCTCTTCAAGTCCGACCGTGGTGTCACTTGACGCCTGACTGGCATTTCTTTTCAAGACCTCTTCGTGGCGTCCCTCGAGTTTACAGGCGGTCCCGCCACTACTCTTGTGGACACCCGATTGGCATTTCTTTTATTTTGCTGAATGTCACTTGGGCTGGCTAGACTACCCATGGCATTCATTTGCTTTATTTCTGATAAGTTTGATTATGACTAACATGCTATGTTCATGTTCATATCATTTATTTGTCATGATTTAAATTTCAGTCAGGATGAGCATAACATTTAATCCAACATGAGCATATGCATTCGCTATATCTTCTGTTCATGATGTTTGCGAGTACATTCAAACGTACTCACAGGCTTGTCCCTAGCTATTTACTTGGCCAGGTTAGGAATTCGGTGAGGAGTACCTCAGCGATGTCCGTGCGGAGCCTAGGATAGCAGCCATGCGGATAGGAATTATCCGAGTCAGCTGTTCCTGTGGGAATGGAGCCCCATCGACATTGGAGAACCACAAGTTGCTTCCGTCACCCGTCACCAGATATCATTGTTGTATCTTTAGACCTTTATGGTCTTGTATTCAATTCTTGTAATAGCTTGGTAATCTGTAACAATTACGTGTCCACCGGTAACAGTAATCCTGGGCTGGTGATGACACGCGGGGTTAATTTCTGGGATTTTGTGTCCTGGCCCCGACAGACTTGGTATCCGAGCCAGGCTGACCATTGGCTAATCCTATCTTAGCCTGGTCGCTAGCTCTAGGTTTCCACACCATTCACATCCTTTCCTGTCCACAGTCAAGCCCATCTCATCCGATAAGCCTGCACAGTGGCAGCCGACATCTTTTGACAGTCGGTGCCCAACCTATCAACCTAGCCCATAGGTCGTGTGCCTGTGGCCGACACCTGTGTTGTCCTATCCGCAAGTGTGCGATGGAAGACTCTGCTGGCTTATAAAGGAAGCCTTGCCCCAAAACTCAGCACATCACAGCCTCACTCCCAGTTCGATATCCAACCACCAAGATGCCAGGCCCCATCATGCACAACGAGACCACCACAGCCAAGCTTGAAGGCTTTGTAGCCATCCTCGCCAATCTCACCCATCGTGCTCTCGGCATCGAAGAGCCGCCGGAGTATGTCGTGTACCAAGAGCACGCGAGTGATGCGATCCACCACTTCTAGGCCACGATGCACATCTATGGGAGGGGCATCACCGCATTTCGCCCTTACCGATTCATCAGGAGGACGACCTCCGACGAGCCCCAAGCCATCCAACTTGCAGCCCAAGAAGCTGTAGTTCATCTTCGGCATTTGTCGCCGAGGGTTAACTGCCGCTCTTTCTACTACTACCCTAGTCGTGAAGGCTATGGTAGACCTACCCAAGTTGCCAATGGAGACCATGAGACGGATCCTGCTCTGGTGCATCTGGTGCGCTACCTGAGAGCGCAAGAGGCACTGTTCGATCAGGTCACCAATGATCTGATTGAGACCCGCAGGACGCTTGCTCTCCTGACCCCGGTGAGAAGTGAAGCTGCACCCGCCACTGACAACCCGATAGTACTGTTCGGGAGACCAATCGAGCCTGCGAGGTCTACCCCTATTGCCCACCCGCGCAATGCATTCGTTTCCCCGGATGAACTCCGTCGTCTCTTTGGGATTTCCTCCAACGGGACTATAGCCACTACACCCCGCGTGGGTCATCATCGCTACCCCAACTCTGCACCTCCTCATAACACTCCAGTCAACTCCGACGTTGAAGCCCCCGGAGAAGCCTCGACGTCCGCGAGACACGCCCGTCTGGATGTCCACGAAGTGGACTAAGTCCGCCAAAGTAGTTGTCGAGTCCCTAGTAACCCTGTTGCCCTGAAGATTCCATCGTCATGCCATAGACGATTATGTGTATTTTTCTAGCAGTGTGTAGTGTTTGTTGAATGATGTGCTTGTGTGTTATTGTCTTGTGCATGATTGCTTGTCTGTTGTGATTTGCATTAATTCTTCCGTCCTTAACAAATCTCGAGGATGAGATTTTCTTAAGGGGGGTAGAGTTTGTAGTGCCCCAAAATTTAATCATATTTTTATCGAGTAAAATTTGGCCAGAAATTAAAATTTTGATTTATAATAAGTCCTTAAATAATTTTAGAACCCTATTCTGTTTCTGACTTTCAAAATTATACCCTGCATATAGAAATTTTTGAAAATAATATTGTGGCTCTGGTAGTTTTCTTAAAACATTTCATTTATATTTTAATAACAGTAGGAGTTAATTTCAAAATAAAATTTGCCTCTAAATAATTCTTTTAATAGAATTTTCAATACTTTAAATGCCTTCGTTGTACTACAACCACTTTAAATAATTATTTTAAAGTTCCACAAAAATTATGGGAGGTCATGTGATGCCTATACATCACTTTTATGCAAAAACCCAACTTGGTGTTTTGAAAATTTTGAGCACAACTTCCTCTTTTCAATTCGGTCCATTTTCTAGGTTATAACTACAACCCGAATTTTTATTTCCCCAAAATTTTTGAAATTTCTCCCACTTATAGTCCTTCCAACTAAACCCTTAAGTCCAAGAGATCATCCCCATTTGCATCATTCAAATCCACCAAATATTCTCCTATAGTTTCTGCCCAGAAATGAATTCTGGTAGAAATTGCACTAGAAAGTTTCTGTTCTTGCCAAACCAACCCCACCACCATCTTTATCATATAAAGAGGCACCATCCTGCCAATTTTCATAAACAACAAAAGTTCCTAAATAGCCCTAGCATTTCATCGAACATGCTGTGTGCATGGCATAATTCTGCAATCACTCAAACTTGCACTGACACCAATCCCTTTTCCCAAAATCAGCTTGTCTAGCATCCCTATAATGATCAGAAGCACCATCCTGTTAAATTTTAGCTCGTTTGGGTCCCTGAGGATGCCATTGGCATTTCATCAAACATATAGCGTGCATGCACCGGGCACGGCCGGAGCACGTGTTCTGCACCATTGTCATCGAGCTACTGCCGCTCCCTCCGCTGCCGCCCTCGTTCGACCTGATCCTTCCGTGAACTACCAGTGAACCCACCGACCCCGCCGACACCTTCCCTTGGCCCTAGCACTGCCCCACGCAGTTCTGCATCATCTCGAGCCGTCGCCGCCATCGTTTCTTCAGACACGGTACCGCCCCGAGCCACCTCGCTCGAACCGGAGGCCGCCAGCGCGTCCCTTGCCTTAACTGCGAGCCACCACCGTCCTCACCGACCCCCGCCACCCTCACCAGCCTCACCACCGACCGCGGGAAGCCATCAATGGCCGCCGCTGGAATCTGCCATTGCCGGCGCCGTCCGAGCCACCTTGCACCCCTTCGAGCCAACCAGCTGCCCCTGGAGTTAATTTGGACGGCCACCGCTTTCACCGGCCTCGCTGACCCTGGCCGCCGCCCATACCCACTTCACCGGTGCCATAAATGGTAGCCACCACCCTGTTCATCCACGGGAAACCACGGAACCGACCTCGGCGGGCTATAAAAGCCACCCTAGGTCTTCGACCAGCACCACCTCACACTCCCTCTCCCTCACTGATCCCCCCATAGCAGCAGCACGACCAGAGGAGGTCGTCTTCTCTGATTCCGGCAGTTACTGCCGCCGCCACCGTTCGGATGGTTTCGATGCCGTCCAGCCCTCCCTCTCCAAAATCTCACCACCAAGAGCCTCCCTGAGCACTCACCGATCCATCCCCGTCGCCAATTCCATCGGAGGTGGCCCGTAAACAAAATGCCCAAACCGCCGTCGCCGGATTTCCGCGGGAGGACTCACCGCCGACGACTGGGTGGACCCCGGCGAGCATGCCATACCTCCTCGGGATCGCCAGGCTCTCCTGGTACCGCAGGTGGCCTCAGCTTCGCGAATGGCGCCATCGTTCGCCGGCACCGGACGTCAGAAGCCCTCCTCTGTTCTGTCCAGGCGCGCGCGAGGTGGAGGACAAACCCGACAGGTGGGTCCCACCTGTCGGTGAGCCACTGTGTCGCCCCACGCGATAGCTCCTCTAGGCTCGGCCCGATATGCGTCATTTAGTTGGGCCTCGCTCAGTGTGCCCGTCAGGTTGCTGTATTTCTGCCTTTTCTTTTGTCCAGTGATCTAAAATATTTCCCTAGTGTCCATTTCAAATCCAAAGGGATTGATTCCAATTTCTATATGCTCTATAAATCATGACCCAATTACCTAAGGGTGGTGAACATTTCTTCCATGCATAGGTTTTATCTGGTTAATTAAATAGACCATTTCTTCACATAATTCAACTCTTAAAAAAATCCCTAGACTATTCATCTCAACTCCAAATCCAGTGAAACCAATTTCTAAATGTTTCTAAAATCATGCCTCATTTAATAGGTGCCTCAACTCTTTTTTATAAAAAAGGTTTTTTGTAGAATTCTTGCAGATCTTTTATTCCTATATATATTTCCACCTAAGTGAAATGTTCAAAAATATCAGCAGCTCTATAAATACTCTGGTTATTTCTCATATAGCCAGAGAGATCCTAGAAAACTGAAATTCTCATTTTTAGAGCACTCTTATTTCCTGCTTAATATTTGTGTGGTATTTGCAATTTTTGAAAATAGGAAATGGAGGGAAGAAAACTTTTCAAACTTTTGGAGTGCACCCAGTATTTCTGCATGCTCAAGGCAAGCATCTTGAACACTTGATATGGTGATTGCCTAGTTGTTTGGTTGCAGGAATAATTGAACCATGCTTCTGTTGAATTCAAATAAAAATTGGCATGCATATAGAGTTGGCACGTTTCATCGTACCATGCATCGTGTGCTTGTCATGATTAACTTGCAGGAGCAGGCATAAGAGAAAGACTGTTACCGGCAGAAGGGTGATCATGTTGGAGCATGATCATGCCTTGTTTGTTATGCATGTTGGAGCATGCAAGGGTTGTGGCCCTGATGGTATTGCTGTTGAAGGAATACTTTGTTGTGCTAACCGTTGCAGGAAACTTAAGCCTCCTGAGTCGACCATAGATTGAGTCTTGTTCCGGTAACCCCCAAACTTGATTCGTGCTACCACTTGTCCCTGCCACTGGTGGGGTATGGTTTAGTAAGTTGTTAACCCCTTTCCATGCACACACCATACAGAGGGCCACGATGAGGGTTTCCAGGGCCATGGACTAAATCCTGTCATCAGGTCAGAGGGCATGGGTGTTTCCGGTTGTGACCGAGAGGGGGTGCCCCCTTGGAATCCGCGCATATTAATAGTGATCCCATGCTACTCGAGATTGTTGTCTCCCCGACTTAGAGTTTTTCTGGAATGATGCTTTGGGTGATTCCTAGCATCCGGACGGTTAATCTGGTGTGTGCTGGTTAGGTGTGTTTTCAGCCCAAAGGCCATAATGGGAATTAGTCAGTGTCACGGTACTGACTAAAGAAATCCTTTACTTGTGGGTAAAGAGTACACCCTCTGCAGAGTTTAAACCTATTAGAATAGCCATGTCCGCGGTTAAGGACTACAGTCTGGGTTGGTCAAGTGTCGGTCTTAGAGTCGGTCTCCGGAGGAAAATAATTAAAATGTGCTTGAAATATTTTGCAGGAGAATTATTGACACCCTGATGCTACCATGAATATTTTATGCATGCTAATATTATTATGGTTATGCATATTATTGAGGACTAACCCATTTCTCTTATTTTGAATTTCCTGAGTGTCTCAGGGGCTGGCTAGACTACCCCGGGCACTCAATTTTATTTTCAAGACCTCTCGTGGCGTCCCTCGAGTTAACAGGCGGTTTATCCCACCACTACTCTTGTGGACACCCGATTGGCATTTCTCTTCAAGTCCGACCATGGCGTCACTTGACGCCCGACTGGCATTTCTTTTCAAGACCTCTTCGTGGCGTCCCTCGAGTTTACAGGCAGTCCCGCCACTACTCTTGTGGACACCCGATTGGCTTTTATGTTATTTTGCTGAATGTCACTTGGGCTGGCTATACTACCCATGGCATTCATTTGCTTTATTTCAAATAAGTTTGATTATGACTAACATGCTATGTTCACGTTCATATCATTTATTTGTCATGATTTAAATTTCAGTCAGCATGAGCATAACATTTAATCCAACAAGAGCATATGCATTCGCTATATCTTCTGTTCATGATGTTTGCGAGTACATTCAAATGTACTCACAGGCTTGTCCCTGGCTATTTACTTGGCCAGGTCAGTAATTCAGCGAGGAGTACCTCAGCGATGTCCGTGCGGAGCCTTGGATAGCAGCCACGCGGATAGGAATTATCCGGGTCAGCTGTTCCTGTGGGAATGGAGCCCCATCGACGTTGGAGAACCACAAGTCGCTTCCGTCACCCGTCACCAGATATCATTGTTGTATCTTTAGACCTTTATGGTCTTGTATCCAATTCTTGTAATAGCTTGGTAATCTGTAACAAGGACGTGTCCACCGGTAACAGTAATCCTGGGCTGGTGATGACACGTGGTGTTAATTTCTGGGATTTCATGTCCCGGCCCCGGCAAGAGTCTTGTTCAATTCTTTTTGGGTGTCCCTCAGGATAAAGTGGTTCCTGAGTCATTCTACCTCCTCTAGTCATTACTCTAACAGCATGATCATTGATATTATTATTCATTTCATCAAGCAACTCTCTTTGAGATTTAGCAACTTGTTCTATTTGAGTTTGAACCATAGAAGCATGTTTTCCCACACCTCTAACATCATTTGAGATTCTAAATAACAAGTCACTTAAGCGAGCAATCATATCAGAATTGTATTTCAATTGTTTCATAATATTTCCATTAAAGTGATCTTGTTTTCTAATGTAATTATCAAACTCATAAAGGCATTGACTAGGATGTTTATTATAAGGAATATCACCTTCATCGAACTTTAGTAAAGAATTTACCTCTACCACCTTAGGTGGTGGTGGTGTTTCAAGCCCATGTATTTCTTCGATAGGTGGTAAATTTTTAACATCCTCTGCTTTAATACCTTTTTCCTTCATGGATTTCTTTGCCTCTTGCATATCTTCAAGACTGAGATATAAGATACCCCTCTTCTTTGGAGTAGGTTTAAGTGGTGGTTCAGGAAGGATCCAATCATCATAATTTTTCAATATGTTATTCAATAATTCTTCAGCTTGTTCAACAGTTCGCTCCCTGAAAACACAACCAGCACAACTATCTAGGAAATCCCTAGAAGCATCGGTTAGTCCATTATAGAAGATATCAAGTATTTCATTTTTCTTAAGAGGATGATCAGGCAAAGCATTAAGCAATTGGAGAAGCCTCCCCCAAGCTTGTGGGAGACTCTCTTCTTCAATTTGCGCAAAGTTAAATATTTCCTGTAAGGCAGCTTGTTTCTTATGAGCAGGAAAATATTTTTCAGAGAAGTAATAAATCATATCCTGGGGACTACGCACACAACGAGGAGCAAGAGTATTATACCAAGCCTTAGCATCACCCTTTAATGAGAACAAAAATAATTTGAGAATATAATAATAGCGAATCTTCTCATCATGAGCAAAAAGGGTGGCTATATCATTCAACTTAGTAAGATGTGCCACAATAGTTTCATAACCATGGAAAGGATCAGATTCAACCAAAGTAATTAACTCTGGATCGACAGAGAATTCATAATCCTTATCATCAACAAAGATAGGTGAAGTAGCAAACTTAGGATCACATTTCATTCTAGCATTCAAAGTCTTTTCTTTATACTTGCATAATAATTTTTCCAGATCATCTCTATCCTTACAAGCAAGAATGTCTCTATTTGTCTCCTCATCCACGACATAACCTTCCGATACCTTTGGAAATTCATATCTAGGAGAACTAGGTCTAATAGGTGTTTCAAGATTTTCAGTTTCAAGCTCTTCATCAGTTCCAACAATTTCATCAGTTTCAGCATTCGCAAAAGCTTTAGTTCTAGCAAGTTGTTCATCAAGAAATTCACCTAGTGGCACATTATCATCAAGCAAGGTACTAGCATCATCGTGAGTAGCATTCATAGCAGAAGTAGCATCATCGAGAACTTGCGACATATCAGAATTGATAGCATGTGGTGGTGTTGCAAGTCTACTTATAACAGAAGGTGAATCTAAAGCGGAGCTGGATGGCAGTTCCTTACCTCCCCTTGTCTTAGAGGGAAAAATCTTAGTCTTAGCATCCTTCAGATTCTTCATAGTGATACTTTGATAATAATCCCAAGTGACTCAACAAATATAGCTATGCTCCCTGGCAACGGCGCCAGAAAAAGGTCTTGATAACCCACAAGTATAGGGGATCGCAACAGTTTTCGAGGGTAGAGTATTCAACCCAAATTTATTGATTCGACACAAGGGGAGCCACAGAATATTTGCAAGTATTAGAAGTTGAGTTGTCAATTCAACCACACCTGGAGATTAATTATCTGGAGCAAAGTGATCAATAGCAAAGTAATATGATAGTTTTGATAGTAGTAGCAACAGCAATAGTAACGGTAACAGTGATAACAATGATTTTGTAGCAAGTGCAAGAGTAACAATAGCAGTAGTAACTTAGCAAGAACAATATGAGAGAAATTCATAGGCATTGGATCGGTGAATTCGTTGGATGATATTCATCATATAACAGTCATAACCTAGGGCGATACAGCACTAGCTCCAGTTCATAAATATAATGTAGGCATGTATTCCGTAAATAGTCATACGTGCTTATGGAAAGAACTTGCATGGCATCTTTTGTCCTACCCTCCCGTGGCAGCGGGGTCCTATTGGAAACTAAGGGATATTAAGGTCTCCTTTTAATAGAGAACCAGAACAAAGCATTAACACATAGTGAATACATGAACTCCTCAAACTACGGTCATCAACGGGAAGTGTCCCGACTATTGTCACTCCGGGGTTGACGGATCATAACACGTAGTAGGTGACTATAACTTGCAAGATCGGATCTAGAACATAGATATAATGGTGATAATATAAACGGTTCAGATCTGAAATCATGGCACCCGGGCCCAAAGTGACAAGCATTATGCATGGCAAAGTCATAGCAACATCAATCTCAGAACATAATGGATACTAGGGATCAAGCCCTAACAAAACTAACTCGATTACATGATGAATCTCATCCAACTCCTCCCCGACAAGCGAGCCTACGAAGGAATTACTCACTCCCGGTGGGGAGCATCATGGAATTGGCGATGGAGAAGGGTTGGTGATGATGAAGATCGAAGATCCCCTTCTCCGGAGCCCCAAACGGACTCCAGATCTGGCCTCCCGATGAAGAACAGGAGGTGGCGGCGGCTCTGTCTTGTGAAACGTGATAATTCTTTCTCCCTGATTTTTTTTCTCTAAAAATATGACTTTATAGCATCAGGGTTGGAGTCTGCGGGGCCACCAGGTGGGGTCAACCCACCTGGGCGCGCCTGGAGGGGGGGGGGGGGGGGGCGCCCTGGTGGGTTTTGCCCACCCAGGTGCCCCCCTCCTGTGGTTCTTGGCTCCAGAAATTCTCTTTTATTATATAAAAAATCCTCGCGAAGTTTCGTTCCAATCCGAGAACTTTTATTTCTGCACAAAAACAACACCATGGTAGTTCTGCTGAAGACAGCGTCAGTCCGGGTTAGTTTCATTCAAATCGTGCAAATTAGAGTCCAAAACAAGAGGAAAAGCGTTAGGGAAAGTAGATACGACGGAGACGTATCATGGGGGCGGAGGGAATGGGAGGGGGGAACCATGGCTTAGGGACGCGTTTGTCCGAAATGTGGGGTAAGTTATGAAAGTACCCCCACCGATTTGAACTAGGCGGTTCTTTCGGTTCAGGGGTATCACGGGAATTTCACGTGTCGGGATTTCGCAGTAGGTGGGAGTTTTCGCACGCGTTGTAGTTTTGGGATAGCAAGGCGCAGGTTGAGATGGAGGGAGTTTTTGGAGCACAACGAGACAAAGAGATATCTTATAATTTCGGGATAACAAGGCGGGGGTTGAAGAGGCGAGAGTTTCGCAGCACAGTAGACAGAGATGATTGCTTGAAATTTGGCATGACAAGCTGCGGCTTGAAATTTCGGGATAACAAGTTTAGAGTGTACAAAAAAACAAAACAAAAGACAATTCGCACCCCACTAGAGAGAGCCATGTCCCGTTTTACTATATTACTAGAAATGCCATTCAAAAACAACAACAAAAAACTAAAAAAATCGGGACAACAAGCTTAACGTGTACAGTACCAAATCAATTTGCTCTTCCCTCAACAATAAAAAAACAATTCGTACTGTGTAGCATATGGACTAAATTTGAGTACATTTTCCCTGTTTGAATGGGATTGTACTCGGGTTAGTTATACAACCATCTAAATATTATCTTCACAACACATGACATGAATATAGGAGTAGTAAATCCCCATATAAATATGAACTACATGTACATACGATCTCGAATTCAAATATATGTATTCATTTTATGTTGAATTCAAATCATAGTACATGTATGCTCTAGCTAGATGTTCAGAATCTAAACCATGTATGATACTATGTACAATGTGTTTAACACGCACAACACACACACATACACACACACCACCATTTAGATATGTGTTGCGAAAGCCACCCATCATCTCCAATTTGAATAGTGTGTCCATGCATGGATGCAATGTGGCCAAACGATGCCTGCCATTGGTATCTCAAATTCAAATCAGTTTGACCTTGTTCAATGTGTATACAGTATAGCATGCTCATTTCAAAACCACACCACGCATATCTCAATTATATTCATGCATGCATGGGTTTCAAACATCATGATCTCTTATTCAAATATTTGAATTCAACTTTACATTGATTATGACCTCACCAAGTCTTTTACACCCACATAGTCGTCTTGTCTTTATAGTTGTACCACTAACTTACTCTCGTGCATGCATGCACACACACTACCACTCGGCATTATCCATCGCACACACGCAATCTTTTTCTTCAGGTTGGTCTCCCATGCATGCACACACACACACCTCCCCCTCTTCATCACTTCGGGAATTCTTTATCTCTCACATGCATGCGCAACGATCGATGTTCCTCTACGTGTGTATATATATAGCTAGGTCTTTCCTAGTTTTCCACACAAACCAATTGATCTATATCTCTAGTCAGGTCTCACCCTGCTCTTTCCCACGTACACATCGATCAATCTACCTCTGTATATAGCACTACATAGCTAATACCCCACATTATCTATCCATCGTCTCCCTCTCATCATCCATGCCTTTCGCTTCATCTCTCAGATGCGCGCACAGTGGCGAAGACAGGGGGCAGCAAGGGCCCTAGCCCCCCTAACATCACTATACTGAGGCTAATATGAATGTGATCAGTAGATCAATTGCTGGTAAAATGGTTTAAGTTGATGAATTGGCCCTCCCCATGAAGGATTAGCAATGCTTGGCCCCCTAGCTCATTTAATTTTCATGGCTCCGCCACTGCGCGCAACCGCGCATGTTCTCGCCCCCTCTCTTTAAATATCGATCTCGCACTTGTGCACTCCTTCCCAGTCTCCCTCCACTTGGACCCTAGCACCATCTTCCAGCACCCCCCATATCCCAATGCTTGTACGCTCGTAGAGCTCTTCCCTCTATCTGTCTCTATTGATATCTCGTGCGGTCGACCCCTCCCCTCCCTTCTCGTATATCACCCTGGCCCCATGCACATACATGTATGTATATAGGCCTCTCCTTCACACAAATTGCATTGACACGTATTCCCTCACCATATCTCAGTATCTCTCTCACACATGGACTACATGTACGAAAGAGAAGAGGTGCACACACGCACTCATTCACACATACAAACGTGCGGGTGCACGGTGGAGCACATTTGTACAAAAAATGAGCGTGTAGAAAGGCTTTAGATGATGTGCCACTAGTCTATATCTATACCTCCATATCTATATCTATATCTATATCCCTATATAGTGTGCGAATAACTTTGAAAGATGGTCGTTGGATGAAGCCAATCCGATGGTGCAGAGATGGCAAATCCGAGCTCTACTGGCCGTTGGATATCATCTACATTCCACCAGATTCTGCCACATGTACAATCTAGAAGACTCCATGGTTGAACTTAAGCATAATGCACAAACCTCAAAACACAAGCACTTCTCCTTTGTTCTAGAATCTTCCGTATCATAATTGCCCAAACTTTTTTTTCTAGATGAATTGCCATTATTTGTTTTTACTTTATGCTTTACAACGCACAATTCCATGAATCTTAAAATAGATTAACTTTTTTTATAAAAACTAATTGATTTTGAATGAGATGAACTATAAGAATTAAACGAGCATCTACATCATGCATATATGACTCAAAGCTTACAAGCTATAGTGTGGTATTTATTCATAATTTGGTTGCCAAATCTCATGCATGCAATGCACATGTACCTTACTAGTACTCCCAGTATGTGCAAAACACGTAAATTAGAATTCCAATGGCACGCTACACAGTGTCTCTCCATTTTTTAGTTAATATATTATGATTAAAATGATGTGGGGGGCATCCATGAAGCCACGTGGCACATGTGGAGGTATTGTCGCGACTTCTTGCGTGGATTGATCACAGTGACGTGCTGGTGGTTCTAGAAGAATGTACTCGTCCTCTCTCACGCACACTGGCGGAGTACGTGCACGAAGCGAATATGTGCACGCACTCTGTCGGTGCAACAAACCCTGGGTCTGTTGCCCAGACTATGCACAGGCAGGGAGACGAGATTGAAGCACCAACCCAAGTCAGAATACAAGGGACTAAGAGGTTCAAAGGACTAACATGTAGATCAGAGGGACCAAGATCAAGCCAAAGAAGCAAGGCACCATCAGGAGAAGGGCCTCCTTTGTCGGGCAGGCGAGCACGGCAAGGGGTGAGGCCACCCCCGAAAGACGATGTCCAAGACGTCCCGGCAGGGCCTGCCGGGGCGCACGGAGGCAAAACCACCTCACCAACTACTCCACCATGACCCACGACATCAATCAGTGCGGTGTCGAACTGCGGAGTGACTAAGTGGCAGCCATTCACCACATGGCAGCCTCTCCCTACAGTAAACACCTGCAGATGACACCCGTCCTGCGACGTGTCAAGCGAGCAGGCGTGAAGCTGGCGAGATAGCCCGGCAAGCCTTGCCGGGCAACCAACGATGTGACGTTGAGCGGTGCATTTAATGCGCCCTGTCAGCCCGCAGAGTTAGGTATGACATCACTGTTTGTTATCTCATCAGTGCATAATGACTATTTTGCCATTGTGGTGACCCCTTAATCTATAAAAGAAGGCCCATGGCGACTGTAGAGAGGGTTAGAAGGTTGGATAACTCAGACCCCCATACGCGCATAGTCACTGCCGCCCTGAGGCAACCCTTGCCGGGCGAGTGTACTACGCTCCACCACCACCTTTCCACCATCAATCCACCAAAGCAGGAGTAGGGTTTTACGCCTCACGGTGGCCCGAACCTGGGTAAAAATGCCTGTGTGATCTCTGCCGTGCTGCCACACGCTCGTCTGCTCTTTGTGCAATGCGACGCCCCCCTGCCGAACCAGCAAGGGGCCTCCTGGTCCCATAGGTGGCCGTGGTTTCCCACGACATCTTTGGCGCGCCAGGTAGGGGGACCGCTTGCGCGAACCTGAAGGCGTGTGTAGCGCATCAACTTCATCACCATCAGCATCATCGACAACGCCATCGACCATGGCGCCCAAGAAGAAACCCGGTTCTTCGGCTCGTCCTTCACCTCGAAGGCTCCGCCGCCCGCGGCCTCTAATGCTGCGGGGGATGCGGAGACACGCGAGGACACGGACGCTGTTGGGGATGTGGTCGGAGCAAGCGGCGCCATCACCACTTCCCCTGCGGCCGACACAGGAGCAGGAGACATCGGAGGAGAGCAGCATTAGTAACATCCCGACGGCCACGCTCCACAAGGTTTGAGTGAAGGGGTTACTCCATCTGCACCCCTTCCGTCCGCCAACGGGCACAGCCGCAGCAACGGTGCTCAGGCCGGGGGGAATCACCGCCCTCCGACCGCTCCCACCATGGGTGCGGTCGCAGCGCGTGCACCTTCCCCGGGACGGGTCGACTGAGCCGCTGCGCCCGATGGAGCCACTAGCCCTCGAGCGCCTTCGCCGCACCACCCTGCCATCCAGGTGGTCGCCCCGCAGTAGCGGGGGCGCAGTGCTGCCTCCACTGGCACCGTCAGGAGCCGAGCGATGGTGTGATCGACTTCATCACCACCCATGCCAAGTACAGCCTCGGAGGCCATGGCGCGGGCTCAGCTGCTGCTGAGGTCTCCGCCAGCGGCCGAGCAAATGGACGAATGGCGTGCCACCATCCAAAGTCTGCTCGGTTTCGCCGAAGTTGGGGGCTCATGGCGAGCTGGCCCACCACGGCCGCCCCAAGCGACAGCAACGGCTCATGCTGCTGACCATACAGAAGGGGCCGTCCCCACGGTGCAGTCCCCGCCACGGCAGCCAGCGCGAGCGCAATAGAATCAAGACCCCGATGACGTCTCGATGGCCTTTTCTGACCCTCGAGCGCATCCAGGCCAACGACGAGCCCCGGAGGATAGGCGGAGAGGAGACACACGCGCCGTTGTCGAGCAACGCCGCGATGACCTCCGCCAGACCGATGGGTGCGACGGCCCCGGTGTCGACGAGCCCGCGCTCGGTATTGGTGGGTGCCTACCTTTCGAGGTTGGCTGCCCTGCCTTTACCCGTGAGCTGCGGCAAGTCCGTTGGCCGTCCGTTCGCACGTTCAAGCTAGAGATACCTGAGAAGTACGATGGGAGGCTGAACCCGGCAGAGTTCCTGAGCATCTACACCATCGCTGTTCAGGCTGCCGGGGGAAGAGATGAGAAGGTGTTCACCAACTACTTTCCTTTGGCCCTCAAGTCCAATGTGAGGTCTTGGCTGATGCACCTGCCGGAGAACTCCATTTCGTCATGGGCAGACATGTGCCATGAGTTCATCGGTGCCTTCACCGGTGGCCACCAAGAGCCGGGCCGACCCAGCGATTTGCAGCTTCTCCAACAGAAGGAAGGAGAGACCCTCCATAAGTATTTACAGAGATTCAGCAAAGTTCATAGAAATATCCCAAATATCCATCCGGCAGCCATGATAGCCGCCTTCCAGTCCAATGTGCGCAACCGCCGGATTCGTTCCAAGATGAACGTATGATTGCCCAAGACTGTGAAGGAGCTCTACATGTTGGTGGATAAGTGTGCTCGGATGGAGGAGGTAAGAAAGTTCCCCGGAGAGGAAGATTGCACCAATATTGATTCAGAGGATGAGGATGAATCAACCAGTCAGAAGAAGAGCAAGAAGCGCAGTAAGAAGCGAAGGGATAAGGCAGTAATGACTGTTGAAGGATCGGGCACGCCTAGTACCGGCAAGAAGGCCAAAGCTGAGGCCCCCGGCAAGGAAGCTGCCATGTGCGCTGACTGCCGGGAAGCTGCTGCTGCCGAGAAAGCCGTGAAAGGTGATGGGCCATATTGCAAGATTCATCGGACCAAGGGCCACGACCTTCAAGAATGTTATCAGGTTGAGCAACTTGTCAAAAGACAGAAAGCAGAGTATGCGAAGCGTGACAAGGAAAAGGGTCAGAATGTTGCTGGTGGCAAGGGCCGAGGTGGTGAAGTAAATCGCCCCGGCAAACCCTTTCGGAACCAAGGAAAACCAGCCAGAGGTCGAGAGAAGGAAGCCTGTGGTGATGAGAGTGATGGAGGGGATGAAGAGGAAACCAGTGAGCAAGAGTTTCAGAAGGCCACCGACGCCCTGTGCATTGACGGGGGTGCATCTCTGCACACCTCTCACCGCCAACTCAAGCGGTGGGCGTGAGAAGTCAATGCCGTGGAGCCAGCGCCCGAGGCCCGGAAGCCGCTCAAGTGGTCCCGTACACCCATCTTCTTTGACGAGGAGGACCATCCTAGCCGTACCACTGCGGTAGGGTGTTTGCCATTGTTGGTCTCCCCAACAATCCGCAACCTCAAGGTCACGAAGATGTTGGTGGACGGCGGGGCCCGGTTGAATCTGATTTCCCCAGCAGTTATTAGCAAGCTTCAGATAGCAGAGGAAGAGCTGGAGGTTACCGGCACGTTTCAATGAGTTAATCCCGGCAGGAGCCGTCCTAAGGGAAAGGTCACGTTGCCGGTAACGTTTGGGGGAGAACTGAACTACTGGACTGAGAGGATTGTGTTTGATGTGGTTGATCTCCCCCTGCCATACAATGGGATTCTTGGACGCCCGGCCCTGGCTAAGTTCATGGCAGCATCTCACTATGCCTACAACACCTTGAAGATGCCTGGGCCACTGGGAGTCATCACCATCCCATCAGATGAGAAGGATGCAATCATTTGTGTGGACAAGATGTACCGAGATGCGGTCGCAGCAGAGGCAGCGGCAGCAGCAGCTCCCGCTAAGGAAAGCGAAGGAAAGAAGAGGGATTGCAGGGACTCCGGCAAAGAGTCCGGGAAGCGTGCCCCCACCGAGTGCACGACACCCGTTGACGACGTGCCGGAGTGTTCCAATGGCAAGAGATCCAAGGTCGCTGCACCCCAAGTGAAGAAGGTCCCGGCAGGGCTGGCTGGCGTTGATAGTACTTTCACTATCAGCGCCACCCTCAACAACAAATAGGAAAGCGCGCTCGTTGCCTTCCTGCGGGTGAATATCGATGTGTTTGCCTAGCAACCATCTGATATCCCCGGTGTTCCCAGGGAGGTAATCGAGCACCACCTTGTTGTCTGCCCACATGCCTGACCTGTCAAGCAGAAAGTCCGGAAGCAGGCCTTGGAGAGGCAGCAGTTCATTGCAGAAGAGATCAAGAGACTAGAAGCAGCTGGATTGGTCAGAGGAGTACTACATCCCACGTGGTTGGCAAACCCAGTGGTAGTCCGGAAGGCTAACGGGAAGTGGAGGCTTTGCATAGATTTCACAGATCTCAACAAGGCTTGCCCGAAGGACCCATTTCCATTGCTGCGTATCGATCAGATTGTGGATTCCACTTCAGGTTGTGATTTGCTCTCCTTTCGGGATGCGTATTCTGGGTATCACCAGATCTTCATGTCCAAGGAAGATGAAGAGAAGACGTCGTTCATCACTCCATGTGGTACATACTGTTTTGTCCGCATGCCATTCGGATTAAAGAGTGCCGGGTCCACTTTTGCAAGGGCAGTCCAGATTGGTTTTGAGCCACAGTTGCACAAAAACATAGAAGCCTATATGGATGATATTGTGGTCAAGACCAAGGATAGGGCCACCCTTATTCAAGATTTGGAGGAGACATTTGCTAATCTACGCAAAACCAATTTGAAGCTCAACCCGGAGAAGTGTGTATTTGGTGTTCCCTCCGGCAAGTTGCTTGGGTTCTTTGTATCCCATCGCGGGATCAAAGCCAATCCCGACAAGATCAAGGCTATCGAGCAGATCCAAGCACCAAGGACATTTAAGGATGTGAGGCGTCTAACAGGATGCGTTGCCGCGCTAAGCAGATTCATCTCCAAGTCTGCCGAGCGCACCCTGCCGTTCGTTAAAATTTTGAAGAAGGCAGGACCCATGAAGTGGACCCCGGAAGCAGATGCAGCTTTGCAAGAGTTGAAGGCCTACTTGTCCTCCGTGCCTACCTTGGTCGCTCCCAAACCCCAGGAGCCGTTGCTGCTGTACTTAGCGGCAACCAACCAAGTAGTCAGTGCAGCTTTGGTAGCGCAGCGAGAAGTGGATGAGACAGAGAGTGAGCAGAGACCGGTAGAGTCAGAGAAGGATCAGGACAACAATGAGCACGGCAACGAGAGCAACCCCAAGGACGCGGCAAGGAAGAAAGTGGTGCAGCGCCCAGTGTACTTCGTCAGCTCCTTATTACAGGGGGCTAGATCGAGGTACTCTGGCGTGCAAAAATTGATTTTTGGTCTCATCATGGCCTCAAGGAAACTGCGCCACTACTTCCAAGCCCATGAGATCACGGTTGTCACTCGTTTCCCGTTGCAGCGGATACTCCAAAACCCTGAGGCTACCGGCAGAATAGTGGAGTGGGCTTTGGAGTTATCCAGTTTTGGTTTGAAGTTTGAAAGCACGTCAACTATTCAGAGCAGGGCATTGGCAGAGTTTATTGCAGAATGGACGCCAACCCCTGATGAGGAAGTGACAGAGACAGCTATCCCCGGCAAGGAATCGCCCCAAGAATGGATTATATATTTTGATGGTGCTTTTTCCCTACAAGGTGCAGGAGCTGGCGTGCTTCTTGTTGCCCCCTCCGGGGAGCACTTGAGGTACGTCGTCCAAATGCATTTTTCCCGGGAAGAAGTAACCAACAATACAGCAGAATATGAAGGGCTCCCTGCCGGGCTCAGGATTGCAGCTGAATTGGGAATTAAGAAGCTGATCATTTGAGGAGATTCACAGCTTGTGGTGAGACAAGTTAACAAGGATTACCAAAGTCCATTGATGGAAGCATACGTCGAGGAAGTGAGGAGATTGGAGGAGCACTTTGATGGATTGCAAACAAAGCACGTACCCCGTGCGGAAAATAGCATAGCTGATCATCTGTCAAAGTGTGCTGCGCAGAAGCTCCCTGTGGAACCAGGGACTTTTGTTCTCCATCTCACTCAGCCTTTCGTATCCCCAGCAACAATGCCCCGGAAAAGGAGAAAGTTGGACTCCGGTAAGCCTCTCCCGGTAGAGCCGTCCGCTCCTGGCAGAGACCCTGTCGGAAACAACTCCTCACAGTCTGCCGGACCACACCCTCCAGCCGGGCCCACGGACCCCGCGAACGAGGCATGTGCTCCCGCAGCAGAGGAGGTGCCGCTAGTCCTCGTTGCCGAGCCCCAGGCTCCAACTTGGGCAAGGCACATTGTCCACTTCCTCCAAACCAGAGAGCTTCCCGGCAACCAAGACGAAGCTGAAAAAGTAGCCCGGAGGGCCAGTATGTATCAGTTTGTCGATGACACTTTTTACAGAAGGAGGCCCAACGGTGTGAAATTAAAGTGTGTCTGCCGGGAAGAAGGAAAGGAACTGCTGGCTGAGATACACAAAGGCATGTGCGGCTCCCACATTGGATCAAGGGCACTAGTTGGGAAAGCTTTCTGCCAAGGATTCTATTGGCCCACAGCCCTCCAAGATGCGGTCGAGCTAGTCACCAAATGTGAAGCCTGCCAGTTCCATTCCAAGAAAACCCACCTGCCTGCCCAAGCTCTTCAAACAATCCCTCTATCATGGCCATTTTTGGTCTGGGGGCTCGATATCCTCGGCCCCTTCCCCCGAGCAATCGGGGGCTTTGAATTCTTGTTCGTTGCTATTGACAAGTTTACAAAGTGGCCGGAAGTGACTGCCATGAGAAAGGTGACTGCTCAGTCAGCTATCAAGTTCTTGAAAGAATTGGTGTGTCGTTTTGGAGTTCCGGCAAGGATCATTATCGACAACGGCACCCAGTTCACGAGCCGCGCCTTCATGCAATATGTTCATGCCCTCGGATGCAAGATCTCATTTGCCTCTGTGGCACACCCCCGGAGCAATGGGCAAGCTGAGAGGGCGAACGCTGAAGTGCTGTGTGGACTCAAGACGAGAACCTTTGATACGCTGCAGAAGCACGACAGGCGGTGGATCGAGGAGCTGCCGGTAGTTCTCTGGTCCCTCAGAACGACACCAAACCGAGCTACCGGGTAGACTCCCTTCTCCCTGGTCTATGGGGCAGAAGCAGTTATCCCCACGGAACTCATTTACGGGTCGCCTCGAGTGCTTGCCTATGATGAAGTAGCGCAAGATCAGCACCGGCGTGACGACGCTGTGCTACTCGAGGAGAACCGTCTCCGGGCTGCTACGCGTGATGCAAGCTATCAGCAAGCCCCGCGTCGCTATCATAGCCGCAGGGTTCATGCCCGGTGTTTTGAGGAAGTTGACCTTGTCCTTAGGCGCGTTCAGTCCGCCAAGGGTACAAACAAGTTGTCACCGAAGTGGGAAGGCCCTTACCGGGTAGTACGAGTCACCAGACCTGGCGCAGTCCGTTTGGAGACCGGAGATGGCATTCAGTTGCAAAACTCATGGAATATTAAGCATCTCCGCAAGTTCTAGCCGTAAGGCGCGGCTGTCGGGGCCTTGCCTCAGCTGCATGTAACCCCTTGTACAAAGCCAGGGTGATGACCCTATGCAAGAGAAAATAAAGAAGCGATGTGGGGGGGCCCCCGACCAAGATTGCATGCATGCATGAGCATTCCAAGATCACTGCATAAGCATTTCAAGAGCATTTGCATATGCATATAGATAGGATCGCATCCTGCATTCATTCTCATCTGCATGAAGCTGCAGGTTCCTGCTGTGAACTTGGCTTTGACGAGGAGTTGAGAAGATCGCCCGGCAAGCCAAATAGATAAGTTCTACCTCCTGTCCATTAGTGTTCTATAAGTTATAACTTGTGCATAAGAAAACCCCGCCACTCTTTTGAGACTTAGGTGCTCCCATCCCTGACTTGAATGTTGCTTCAGATAGGATGGTCGTAGTGGCCTTTGGTAAAAAGAAGTTGGCAGGGGGCTGGCCCCTTTGCCTGTTGCCCGGTAGACACAGCTCTCCGGCAGACAGAAAAGGTGCCGGCAGGATAGCCTGCCGGGGAAAACTCGTTTATTTACACTAAAGAGGCATCTCGCCTCTGCATGGACATACACATGCACGGGTTCCCGGCAAGGTTCATCTTTTTCATTAATATTCTGATACAAGTACAAGCATTACAGAACACAAACATGGACTCGAGAGATTACATTATTTGAATTAAAATTTGGCAATTGCCTACAAGTTTAAGATTGAAAAAAGATAAGTGCCCCGTAATGCCCTTTCTTGTCCCTCTCCTCCTAGGCACGACCATCGAAGGCGAGGAGGGCAAAAGGAGTGCCTGGGCGAGAGCCCAGCCCGCCCCCCTCGGGCTCCAGGAGAGGTAGCCCGATGGGAGCGGGAGCACCGTGGAGCGCGTCGATGGAGAGCACGGCGGAGGACCGTCGACCGCCGCCACCAGGGCCAGCAGAACACGGCAGGGCTAACGGAGCTGCAGCCCGAGAGGAAGCCTGCCAGGGTCCAGCTGGAGGACTGCTGGAGGAGCCCGGGATCACCATCCCCACCTTTGCATCCAACTCCCCGGCAAATCGCACTGCCGGGAAGGAGATGCGGATGCAGATGACGGTGCTGCCGCCTGATGAAGATGGTGCGGGCGGCGATCAGCCGGAGTCAGAGTCGTCGCTCCCCCGCCCGCTGCCGTCGTCATCACCATCATGCTCCTCCTCGTTGCTTCCGCTCGAGGAGGAGCTTTCGTCGTCAGTCGAGCGCTTCGCGCAGCACCCTAAGCGACCTCCCGAGCGGCTGAAGATCTTGACGAAGAGCAGGTCGCTCTCCATTAGTTTGAACTGGAGAACGTGCCCCTTCGAGAAGCCGTGGGCACGGGCGAAAGTCTTCCAGCCACGGCGAAGGTACATAACGTGAGGGGCAGGGAAGTCGACATCAACCCACATGCTGCTGTTCCCACAGCCCCTCATGTGCAACCTCAAAGCGCGCAGTTGCTCGAGCTCCATCTCCCGCGCAAAGGGAGTTGGAAGGCGAAGATGACCACACAGGGGCTTGTACAGCCTGATGATGAACTCTCGAGGTTGGTCCCCGACGTGGCCTTTCATCGGGGGAGGAGCCGCCGGCGGGGGCGCAGCCAAGGCGCCGCCCTCCTCCTCCTCGAGCACCACGGCGACCTCGACCTCGTCCCCTCCCTCCTCCCCTCGTGGCGGGTTCTGTCACCACAGGATCTGGAGGAGGAGGGATGCACTGTCGAGTAGAAGTCCTCGTCGCCATCGCTGGGGCACCATCGCGCCCTCGCCCCCTCACCATGGCTAGAAGGGAAAAGTTGTGGAGAAGAAGAAGTGTGTGCAGAGAGGCACCGCCCATGCCCCTTTTTATAGGGGGACGAGGCAGGGGGCCGGCTCCTCATACGGGAAATGGCCGCCCCGCTCCTCCAATGTGGCCTCGCTGCACCCTCTGGAGCTCTGAGGATCAAGGCCGACCCTCTGCGCCAACCATCAGCGCTCGGTTTTCGGCCATGGCACTCCTCCCCATGCCCTCCACATCCACCACCTACCACACCCAATGCATGCGAAACACGTGGCAGGTGCGTGCGAAATGGGAGGCAAGTGGGATGGCAGTTTCTGCCCCATGATCATGGGGCGAGGAGAACCCGCAGGCCACGATCAAAGTTCTTCCACAAGCATCGCGCACGAAGCGCGGAGAAACCGGAAACTGGCCCGGAATCAAGGCTAATGAAGAAGCAAAGAAGACCTCAAGAGACCAGCCTCTTCAGCGACCACGCCTGTGCACTTATTAGGCCCTACCCCGACGACGCTCGACAGCGCATTCGGGGCAGGCCCGAGGGCTTCTGTCGGTGCAACAAACCCTGGGTCTGTTGCCCAGACTGTGCATAGGCATGGAGACGAGATTGAAGCACCAACCCAAGTCAGAATACAAGGGACTAAGAGGTTCAAAGGACTAACATGTAGATCATAGGGACCAAGATCAAGCCAAAGAAGCAAGGCACCATCAGGAGAAGGGCCTCCTTTGCCGGGCAGGCGAGCTCGGCAAGGGGCGAGGCCACCCCCAGAAGATGACATCCAAGATGTCCCGGCAGGGCCTGCCGGGGCGCACGGAGGCAAAACCACCTCACCAACTACTCCACCACGACCCACGTCGTCAATCAGTGCGGTGTCGAACCACGGAGTGACTAAGTGGCAGCCATTCACCACATGGCAGCCTCTCCCTACAGTAAACACCTGCAGATGACACCCGTCCTGCGACGTGTCAAGCGAGCAGGCGTGGAGCTGGCGAGATAGCCCGGCAAGCCTTGCCGGGCAACCAACGATGTGACGTTGAGCGGTGCATTTAATGCGCCCTGTCAGCCCGCAGAGTTAGGTACGACAACACTGTTTGTTATCTCATCAGTGCATAATGACTGTTTTGCCATTATGGTGACCCCTTAATCTACAAAAGGAGGCCCATGGCGACCGTAGAGAGGGTTAGAAGGTTGGATAACTCAGACCACCATACGCGCGTAGCCAGTGCCGCCCTGAGGCAACCCTTGCCGGGCGAGTGTACTACGCTCCACCACCACCTTTCCACCATCAGTCCACCAAAGCAGGAGTAGGGTTTTACGCCTCATGGCAGCCCAAACCTGGGTAAAAATGCCTGTGTGATCTCTACCGTGCTGCCACACGCTCGTCTGCTCTTTGTGCAACGCGATGCCCCCCTGCCGAACCAGCAAGGGGCCTCCTGGTCCCATAGGTGGCCGTGGTTTTCCGCGACACACTCATTCCCTCGCACACACACGCGGGTACACGGTGGAACACATTTTTGTAGGAAGATCCACCCCATGTGATAATTTGACGCGTGTAAAGTCGTTCACTCAATGGATGGTCAATTAATACAGCGCATGCAAATTGAGTGGCCGTGAGGGAGGAAGTAGTTGAGAATGACATTACTACTCCACTGCGTGCATGCGAGTAGTTAAATCATGGGTTGCTACTTCCATTGGTCTCCTTCATATTTTGTGCCAATTTTTTACCATAATTTTAAGTAACACAATATTCATGCATGTCATGAAAAGTAATATCATCGAAAACTATGTTCAAATGCGATTCCAATGATATAATTTTTGGTGATATGCATTAACATATTCTTAGTTAAAATTTTCATCAAAATTTGGCACAAAATGGGCCAATAAGCCAGGATGCAGGCAGCACGATCAATTTTTGGCTGGGTTACTGTTGGTGGCCTTTGTATTTAAATATGGACGGAGTGGAGTGGTACTATCTTTATCTTAGCCTCGTAGGGCTCTCCCAGTGCCTACGCTCGCCTCCCCGGCTCGCCCAGCGGATCCCGCCATGGAGGATCCCGCCATGGATAATCCCTTAGATTCGAGGATCCTGCGGGCTGCCCTCTCGCTGCGGCCCGCAGCACTGCCGCCTTTGAGCAAAACCCACATGTGTTTCAGAGGGGATCCATTGCTCTGGAATCACAGATCGGTGTCGCTGGAGGACATGCCAGGGCTGCATTTCAGGTGGTGGGCAGCAAGGGCAAATCGGATCGAGGAAGCATTGCATCGATTGGAGACAAGTTCGAAGGAGCTGCGCCTGGTGAAGCACAAGGTGGAGGTGCAAGTCGATCTCAGGGGATATATGCTGAGGGATGTCAGCATCTGGCAGCGTCGCATTGATTTCGAGCTGGGGCTAATGGCAGAGATCATATTCACGGAGTCGACTGCGGAGGAAAGAATGCGCATGCCTGCGGGATGGGAGATGAGCAGCCGGTGCAACTGTCCAAATGGGTGGTAGGAGAAGCCAAATCGCAGAGCTAGCTACGGTGGCGGTGCTGGGCATGCATCGTAGGCGAGGTGAGCTGCCCTCCTTCCCCGCCAGCGATGCAGTGACCTACTCGGTTGCTGCTGGAGTGAACTTGCGGCGCCATGGCAGTTTGCAACCGTGACAATCACTCCATCTATATGTATTGTATTTCTGTGAAAATACTTGGTCGTTTGGAAAAAGATGGTAATTGATTTATCACGAGTTTTTGAATGCTTGGTCGTGACAATCACCCGAAGCCACAACCACAAGTCTCCATCACGTAATAATTGACGGTCGGTCCCACCAACAGACGGTCGGTCGGACACGCGTCTCACCGAAGGGACACGCATCGGCTTGGTCTGACATGTACGACCAGTTACATCACTGACTTGTGCGACCGCATTTGAGCACTAGTACTTGAAATTTGTGTTCCAGGAAACTCATCGGGAGCTGTTTCGGGCCTCGAAACCAAAACCATCAATTAATCTTTAGCTTGTTGCCATCACATTCCAAAGTAGTACTACCATGCTATAATTAAATGCAAACCTGTTCACACCTATGTATCAAACCTGAACGTGTTCCCACTATGCAGGTTTTAGTACTAGTGCTAGTAGGTTATAAAAAGGGGAACTACCTAGCCGAAAATTACTCTACCTTCCTCCTCATAAGCCTTTCTTGTTCGTCCGTCCTTGCCATGGCCGGTGTGTAGAGCTCTAGGTCGAGAACTACTAGTAAGAAGGGAGTGGCGACCTAGGCCGTAGAAAAAAAGAGAGGGCTCGCCGCCTCGTAGAGGCCTCGAAAGATCTCTCACGGGCAGGCAAGGGCTCCCAGGAGCGCCCTAGCCATGGAGGCGAACATGCCGAGCTGGTGGTGCTGGAGTCGTTATCCCTCGATGACATGCCCGCTCAGCTCAATAAGCAAAAGTAGTTGACCGACGGCTTGGTGAAGCTGCTAAAGGAGAGCCTCAACGACATGCCCACTGAGCTCAATAAGCAGGAGGAGTTGACCGCCGGCTTGGTGAAGCTGCTGAAGGAGAGCATTGCCTTGGGTAAGAAGGCGACCGGCGAAATCTAGCAACTTCAGGAGGACAAGGCAAAGCTCCGCCATGAGCTCGACCTGCTGAAGGAGGAGAACGCCGGCTAGAAGAAGCTGCATGAGAAGAGGAGTTCCTTAGTGAAGAACTGAAGATGCTGACCGCCCTCGTCATGGAATAGAAGGAGGAGTTGGCGAAGCTCCGCATTGAGCACCCGACTGCTGTCAAGCAACAAAATGCAGCCGTGGAAGAGATCATGAATGCTCGCCTCATGAAATCCCGTGTCATGGACAGAATGAAGAAGATGTCGGAGGAGAGGCGCGAGGAGATGGAGGTCATGGAGGCGATGAAGAAGCAGTTAGGACTCCGCGGCCAGCAACCCTTCATGAAGTAGAGAGCAGCGCCCCAGACTTGTGTCTGTGTCTTCCTTCTTTTTTTTGGGGGGGGGGGGGGTAATCTTCCTTCTTCTTTTGCTCCTGTGTTTGTTCTTTTGCTTCGGGTGTTTTGCCGCATGTGTCACGTTCTCTGCGAGGCACGAATAGAACAATGCTAACGATGAGCGGCGCCGTGGGATCGATGACTAGCAAATTAGATCATTTTTTATCGCCATATCGCATTGGGCTGCCGTGTTTCGCGCTCCTCCGTCGTACTAGTACTCCAGTGGAAAACTAGAGTATACCGCACGGTTCTTTTCTCCTCCTCAGGTCGTCAGCAACAATTATACGAGCAGTCAAATCACAAGGCCCCACCTTCCAGCAGTAATGAGCTGTCAAATCACAAAGGCCCTCGCCTCTCGTCAAACCGGTCGACCAGGCGAGACTGCCCCGCCCTCTAGCCTTTTAAATGTACTGTAGTAGTATGGATTGCGCCATGGAGCAAAACTAACAAGATGAATTTAAAGAAAAAAAGTTGGAACATATACCGAGCACTCGTCGCCAAATTATGCATAGTACTATTAAAAAAGCTAGTACATGCTTAGATGGGGTGCTAAAGTCTATTAAAGAAATTAGCATACTATCTAATTCTTTGACAACTAAACTCCTTCATGCTTTGGGTAAACTTCTCTCATTTAAGTTTTTTTAGAATTACTTATCTCATTTAAGTGTTTTGCGTATGTGGCATGCTTAGAGCGTGGTTAATAGTATAGCCAACTACTGGCTATATGATGTTAGCCATATCATCTATAGTACGTATATATTGTGAAGAAATGAGGGTAGTACTACCAACTACAAGATGAATTGTAAGAAATACTAGTATGTACATACTAAAGAGTTAAAGTAACGAGAAAGAACATAACATAGTTCTGCTGGGGGCTTAGCACAACACACCCCTGAAATAAAACTAAGCACCCTGAAATTAAAATAAGCAACTAATCCGGTAGACACTGCATTAGAACCACCATGAGCAACGACACTGCCACCTTACTCGGACTCCTCATCCACGTCCTCGACTTCGTCCTTGTCCCTCTTCCTCTTGGCCGATACTTCTTTGCTTGAACCTCACACTAGGATCTCGCTCTTCATCCAACCCTTATAGATATTAAAACAAAGGTAGGCATCCATTGCAGTGTACTGGATTTGGTCTTTATCTATTTCATTCCACTCCCATGCAAGATGAAACTTGTGGTGATGTTTCGTCAGTTTATCATACGAAGGATTAACCATGGCTCCTGCTAGGGTCAGCATTGAAGGCTGACGGGAGGACACCAGCCTATTCTTCTGGAGGTCAAAGGGCTGGCCTACAACGAGGCCTATCCGACCCAGGGCTTTCTTGTCGTTATGAAAGTCTACAGTAACGAATTTGACTCTATCGTCCACGAGGAAGTTATTAAAATCCTCGCACTTAACATCGGCATGGCATATGTGGTAGACCAAGCACAAGTTATGCACACAAACCTGGATCACGTCGGGCTTCTTCTTCTCTTCCTCCTTTAGATTCTTCTCTTTTCCCTAGACTGTGGTGTACTCAACATCTAGCCCAGCGACCCACTCATCACCATCTGACTTTTCGAACATGCATTTGAAGCGAGCAAGGCATCCTTTCACCATCATGGAAGAACGGGTGTCGATGACGTCGGACTCATCGCTGGTGATGGTTCTAACCTTGTACTCACCGCCGATCATGGAGATTTGGGACGCCATGGATTTTGGAGGAGGGTTAGGATTAGTGGAACTACTGTAATGTGAAAGGACAGGACGACTAGGAGCAAACTGCCATAATGTTAAACGACGACCGGAGACGAGTAGGAGCGAACTGCTAGCGGTTTTCCGATTGTAAAAATGCTGAGTGGGGCGTGCGAATGGCAGGGTAGTGGCTTGCCCGGTGGATAAATGGCTTCATGCACAGTACTATGGGGGCCCAATTAGATGCCATGTCTACTAGACCCACTTCGTAGGCCTAACAGTATAGCATCTGCGTGTTCTCACGTCAAGCATCGGGAAAATTACAGGTGATACAAAGCTTTCCTTGCTCCCATGATACAGGCTTCCAAGAGCCCTTGGATCTGAGATCGAATGGTTGCTTGGCCTGATTCTAGACCTATGGGTGAATATCCTATCCTGGAGGGTTATTATGCAAATTTTCAGCAACTTAGCATGCGACCGTTCGATCTCAGATCCAAGGGCTGTCAGCAGCCCGTATCATGGTCACGCCTACCACGACTGTCGCCTCACTCGTGCGATCGCGCCCTTGGAGATTTCAGACGGCTATAAATGAGCATTTTTTGCCTACTTCGCATGCATGAAACTACTTCCTTCGTGCAGGTGAGTTAGGCTATCTTGTTGGCATGTCATACATAGTCATCACTTATAGTCACTCATACAACAAGGTTAGCTATAAGGTTGGCTATAAGAGTATTTTTTTACTTCTCTCTATCTCTTTCTTTGTAGTATTTATTGCATTTGCGAAGGAGTAAGTAGCTAGGGTCTTGCACAAGAGCCCACTCCCACCATTTTTCCCATGTCTCTCTCCTCGACATATAAGAGCATGGTTAACAAGAGAGGCAGCAGCCGGCTCTATAGCCATGTCCATGTCACCTATAGTCTTCATATAGCCAAGACCATATAATAGGACATCTATAGGTTGGTTGTTGGGTTGGATTTAATTATTAATCTTTGCATGCTGGGATTGAGAGGAATGGCAAAGCGCTAGTTTACAGGCAGCAACTCGGGCTGCAAGCCAACTACTTGCCTCATAATGTGCGTATAGGCGGGCGACTAGTGAAGCGCCAGCTCTACTCTCTCTCCTCACTTCTCTCTCTTTCATGTAGGATTTTTGTGACATGGCAAGTCTTATAGCCTGTTGAGTAGGACTTATTAAGCGGGCTATAAGCCCATTATTGTAGAGTACTTATTCTTAGCACCTGTATACCATGGAGGGGATCAGGGGAGACTCACCCCGGTCGTAGCGCCGCTGTAATAATGATAATGGCCAGTCAAATCACAGGGCCCCACTTGTCGAGCAGTAATGAGCCGTCAAATCACACAACCCTATGTTTGCAGCAGTAAATTCAGTCCGCTACTCCCTCATCTTCTCGCCTCTCCGTCGAGCCGACTAGGCAGAACTGCCCCGCCTACCGCACGGGAAAAGCCCCGCCCTCGACTTTTAAATATAATTTTGTATCCATGGATTGTGCCATGGAGCAAAGCCAAAAGAAAACAGCGGTACACATGTATACAACACGCCCTTCGTGTTCGCGTCGCACCCCAGACGGTCGGTCGGTCTGGCACGCCGCTCACCAAATGGAACACGCGTCATATTGTGTTTGCACACACATGTGGGACCACAATTGAGAACTGACCATAGGCACACTCCCCCGTCCCCGCAAGTCGGCCGAGTTAATAGAAGAGAGAGATGAGCGATAGTACTGGAGCAGTGATGTACACACGTCGGTGCCTGGACGACCCCTGCACGAGATGGGAGATCAGTTCGTCCATGCATGTGACCAGACTCCAGCAGACGGCTGGATTGGCTATCATCTACATAATGTGCAGGCTATGTTGTACATGGCCGTAGTTTTGATGGGAAATCTAAAAAAAGGTTTCTTGTCATCTCGCAATATTAGGTGTCATGTGCTTCGGATCATTGCGAGTGTTAAACAGCGACAATTGCGTTCCTCCAAGGCACTGGTCATTGGGGGCACTTGCACGAAGACCACTCGGCTGCCATCTAGGTCAAGCCGGCTATGTTAATTAGGACATCTATCTATTGACCCCTTTTCTATGAGTCTGTCTTTAATTTGAGCTTTGATCCTCGTCTAGTTTGTCCGTCGAGATTCATGTTGTCTCCTTGGGGCAGTGCGGTTATGGTTTCTTGTCATGTGGCATTTTTCGTGTTATGTTAATCCGGTGCTTCAGATCAAAATGACGACAACTGTGCCTCCGAGGCACGTGCATGACGACTTCTCGATAGTCATTGACGAGGTCAAACCGGCTCCGGTAGAAAAAGAAAACTACTCCACTATATAGGCAGGAGCCTCCGTGCTTGCTTGCTAGGGTTGCTCTCTTCACACTCTCTCGTCCTCTCCAGATCTAAACACGACAGTGGTGGCCACACTCTCTCTCTACTTAGCACTGGTCATAGATCCGGCCGGAGCCCCTCCGCCAGGGAAGGTGAGAAGGTGCAACGTTCACGCGGTCGTCCTCGGCGATGGCTCTGACCCACTGCCGGTGCGTCCCGATCAGCGTGCCTTACTGTTCTCTCCCATGCAGCGCTGGCTAGGGAGGGCCTCCGACCCCTTCTTCCTCGCTGCCGTAGTGTGGGCAGATCCGGCCTCCCGCCGCCCACCTAGCGACATCCCGGCGACCCTCAGGTATAACTTCCTTTGAAACCGGCCTTGCTCTACTGCCTCAGCTCCTCACGTCGTTGCATTTGTATCTTTTACTACTTCTCAGGCCCCCTCGTAGATAGGATCGATCGGCTGTTCAAAAGCCACCTAAATTTTTACTGTTAAGAGGTAAAACTACTTCATGCAGTCGAATCTAGTAGTACTACTTCATGCAGTCGAATCTAGTAATACTTGGTTCAAACAGGGAAGAAAGGGGGTGGGGGTGGGGGAGATTTTTTACCTGAATCTAGGACTTGGTCGAAAGAGGAAATAATGGGGGCAAAAAGTAGCAGAGACTGGCTATCCAACTGGTCTCTTGGTCTAATAGGGAAATAAAGGGAAACACAGTACAAACTCAATATAAATAGATCTATTGGTTGAAAAAGTAAAGAAAGTGCGGACTGGGGGACAAGGCAACAGAGTATGTCCAGCACTAGATTTGCTGGCCTCACACACTATACCGAACAAAAATGGGACCAACCCAGATATCCTATTTGGATGTTTGTTGCCCCGAGCCCCTCTTATGTAATGCCACTGGTAAAATGTAGCAGTTCCACTGTTAAAGTAAGGGCACGTTAAACCAATGTTATTTTCAATGTAATGCCTCCAGTAATATGAATCAATGGCACTATTTTTCATGTCCTGCTAAATTTCCCATTAAGATAAGTTGCTTCTTTTCATTAGAAATGCAACTGTCCTGGTCCGCCTAATCTCCCGTGCCCAAATACCAATTCTTTAGCAGCTGTTAATGTAATGTTGCTGGTAAAATCAAGCAATGGCACCATAAAGTAATGTCATATTTAATGGTTGTCATAGTTAATCCTAATGCCCACACTAATATCTAGCAATGCTATTGCTTTAGAAATTACTACTGTCCTTGTAGGATCGCCATTCAGATAAGGAACATGCTTCTTTTCATTTGATGTATGTTTCATCACTTGTTAGTCACCCTCCTTTCCACCTTTTTGTGCAAATAG
This sequence comes from Thinopyrum elongatum, assembly GCA_011799875.1. Lineage (NCBI taxonomy): Eukaryota > Viridiplantae > Streptophyta > Magnoliopsida > Poales > Poaceae > Thinopyrum > Thinopyrum elongatum. The sequence continues at coordinate 536,384,085 of CM022303.1, forward strand.
AGATATACATTTCACGCTTGATCTTAGTTGAACTGCACAAAATGAGATCCAAATTATAGTTGAACATTCCACAAGCTTCACGACGAACCTTGATGTTGCTCAATTTTATTGCAACTAATGAAGAAGAAGCTGCTAGCTCATGGGACCAAGATTTCATAAGATTGATCAAACTCCAAAGTAGTGGGATCATTATTTCCTAAAGTTGACACTCTTCCAAAATCACTTTCAAAATTATTGCAAACATTATTATCATGAGGCTTAAATAAATTTTCAAGATCATAAGAAGCATTATCACCCCAATCATGATCATTGCAATAAGTAGTGGACATAGCAAAACTAGCATCCCCAAGCTTGGGGTTTTGCGTATTATTAGCACAATTGACATTGATAGAATTTATAATAACATCATTGCAATCATGCTTTTCTTTCAAGGAGCTATCAAGTACAGGTGCAATAAGAATAATTTCTTTTTTAACATAAGGAACTATAGCAAGTTCATCTTCATAAGCATAATTAATATTGGCATCATGGCCATAAAAATAGTAAGCATCATGTTCATCAAGGGAGGATATCTCAATCAAATCATCGGAATCATAATTATCTATAGATTCATGCATATCATTATTTTCTTCCAAAGCAATGGTCATTCTCTCAATAAATTCCTTAACATAGGCATTATGAGCATAGTTTTCATAGCAGTATTTAAGTATGTCAAAATTTTCAGATTTGTAGAGAGTAATATCATACTTTTCAATCAAAGAAGCAACTTCATAAGCACCCTTAAAAGCAACAAATTCTTTAATTTGTTCGATATCATAGTAACTATAAACACCCTTTTCATAAGAAGATAAGATTTCATTATCATTAAACTCACATAGGCAGGGAAGGTGTTTTTTAGGGTTCTTAGAGCAACAAGTAAAATCACAAAGTTCACAAAGATTCCAAGCATAACATAGCAAACAATTTATTTGATTCCATAAGAGTCTCCCTTTTTCAGACAAACGGTGACGCACAAAATGAGCATGCTCATCTAAAGATTTTCCCTCAACTCAACTAGTTGGAGTTTCAGCACGAGCACATATGGATCGAAGATGATCCAAGTAGAAAAATTTAAGTGGATCCATAAACCTTTTTGTTTCTGATTTTCAATAAACACACAATTATTCCAACCAAACAAGCAAACGAGCCAAGTAAGACATAAAGGCAAACGAAAAGACGAACGAAAGAAGGGCGAATAAAAAGTGCAAGTATTTTTGTGTTTTTCTGAAATTGTTTTAGAAGTGGGGGAGAGGAAAACGAGAGGCAAATGGCAAATAATGTAATGCAAGAGATGAGAGTTTATGGTGGGTACTTGGTAGGCTTGATGTAGATCTCCCCGGCAACGGCGCCAGAAATTCTTCCTGCTACTTCTTGAGCTTGCATTGGTTTTTCCCTTGAAGAGGAAAGGGTGATGCAACAAAGTAGAGATAAGTATTTCCCTCAGTTAAGAACCAAGGTATCAATCCAGTAGGAGATACACGCAAGTCTCCAATCTATGCACCTGCACAAACAATCAAACACTTGCACCCAACATGATAAAGGGATTGTCAATCCCTTCACGGTCATTTGCAAAGGTGAGATCTGATAGAGATAGATATAAAAGCTTACTAAAACATAAAAAAAATAAAAGTAAATAAATTGCAGCAAGGTATTTTTGGGTTTTTTGGTTTATAGATATGAAAATATATGATGGAAAATAGACCCGGGGGCCATAGGTTTCACTAGAGGCTTCTCTCTTGAAGGCAAATAATACGGTGGGTGAACAAATTACTGTCGAGCAATTGATAGAAAAGTGCAAAGTTATGACGACATCCAAGGCAATGATTATGAATATAGGCATCATGTCCGTGTCAAGTAGACCGAAACAATTCTGCATCTACTACTATTACTCCACACATCGACCGCTATCCAGCATGCATCTAGAGTATTAAGTTCATAAGAATGGAGTAACACCTTAAGTAAGATGACATGATGCAGAGGGATAAACTCAAGCAATATGATGAAAACCCCATCTTTTTACCCTTGATGGCAACAATACAATACGTGCCTCGCTACCCCTACTGTCACTGGGTGAGGACACCGCAAGATTGAACCCAAAACTAGGCACCTCTTCCATTGCAAGAAGAACCAATCTAGTTGGCCAAACCAAACCGATAATTCAAAGAGAAATACAAAGATATCAAATCATGCATATAAGAATTCAGAGAAGATTCAAATAATATTCATAGATAAACTGATCATAAATCCATAATTCATCGGATCTCGACAAACACACCGCAAAATAATATTACATCGGATAGATCTCCAAGAACAACAAGGAGAACATGGTATCGAGGATCAAAGAGAGAGAAGAAGCCATCTAGATACTAGCTATGGACCCGTAGGTCTGTGGTAAACTACTCACGCTTCATCGGAAGGGCAATAGAGTTGATGTAGAAGCCCTCCATGATCGAATCCCCCTCTGGCAGGATGCCGGAAAAGGCCCCAAGATGGGATCTCACGGGAACAGAAGGTTACGACGGCGGAAAAGTATTTTGGTGGACGGCCCTAGTGGTTTGGGAATATTTCTGAATTTATAAGCCAAAGATTAGGGTTGGAGGACTCCCGTGGGGCCCACAAGCCGGGGGGCGCCCCCCTAGGGTGCGCCTTGAGGGCTTGTGGGGCCCTCTGGACTCTTCTGCCTTCCTCTCCAAGTCCTACGTGTGTCTTCTGGTCCAAGAAAAATCATCGTGAAAGTTTTATTCCGTTTGGACTCCGTTTGGTATTCCTTTTCTGCAAAACTCAAAAACAAGGAAAAAACAAAAACTGGCACTGGGCTCTAGGTTAATAAGTTAGTCCCAAAAATAATATTAAATAGCATATTAATGCATATAAAACATCCAAAACAGATAATATAATAGCATGGAACAATCAAAAATTATAGATACGTTGGAGACGTATCATTGTGCTACTGTTTTGGCACTGCCATGATAAAGCAGTAATGTTATTATTTTGCACCTTAATCTAGTGGCACAATTACTTTGAGGCAATGTTTTAGCACCGCTAGTGCCACTGAATTTTTTTTATCAAAAGAGGGGTTTTCCTTCGATTTCATTAAAGAAACCCAACCATAGAGAATTATTATCCGACAACATCTCAGTGCAAACGGGCAATTATGCAACTACTACTAGAACAGACTAACTACTAGCAGGAGGCAAGTTTGCCACATAAGCTAGGAAGGTAGGGGACACAACCCCAGATCGACCAAGTTTGGATTACAACCCAAAAGCTACCATAGAAACATCAGGGGGGATGATAGGGACTGAAAGAGCTAGCTTCAGCATCCCAGTCTAAGCACCCTCGGCCTCCATCCTTGCGACGCACGGTACACCTCGCTTGCCACCCGCTCGACCCTAGTGCCACTGATAAAATGAAGTAATAATACAGTTAAAATAGAGCTAATGTCCTCTCTATCATTTCATTTCGAATGTAGATGAAGAAAGTGCTTCTCTTTGTTAGTACATGTTTCATCAACTAGTCCCATTGTTAATGTTTAAGTGTTTCTGCAAACTGGGGTGCTTAATTTTAGTTGAACTGCACAAAAATAAAGATTGGAATGTCTCAAGGCCCCTCCTTGTAGTACCGCTATACACTAATGTTCATCACTGGCAGAAGGTGTATCGGGGAGAATTGGGTCGATTTCCAGTATGATGCCTACCGTATGAGGCGTCGCAGGGCCCATCTCGCCCTCGCAGCATGGCATACTGTGATACTATCGCAATCTTTTCCCATTAAGAAAATGAAGTTTCTTCTATTAATTAGTGTATGTTTCATCAACTAGTGCCACTATAATGTAATCACGCTTTTTCATTATCTGTGCAAACAGGGTAATCTTTTCCCATTAAGAAAAATGAAGTTTCTTCTATTTAGTAGTGTATTTTTCATCAACTAGTGCCACTATAATGTAATCACGCTTTTTCATTATCTGTGCAAACAGGGTTATTCAGCTACATTTTGGTGGAACTGCACAAATGTACGGATGGAACCAACATATATGCAGAGGGCGAGGTGCCAATATCTAACATAAATGTGGCTTGGAAAAGCACAGATGCTCGCATGGTTCCTCAAGTTCTTACCGACCTGCTACAGAATATTTTAATCTGCCTGTGTTTCGCTTGCACTTTACTTGTTTTTTTTAGGGGACACTTTACTTGTTTCAGTGTTGCAGCAAATCCTCTAATCAAATAGGAGGAGATTATATTGGCACTTTTCTAGGGAGTACTCTTTTCTGAAAGAAGCACCAATCGATTTTTCTTTATTTGTACACATTGTGACAACTTTGTTTTTGGACCAGAGCTATTTTAGGGTGATTGGCGTAGTACTCGGAGACTCGAAGTACTACCCAGTATTTACCCGTATGATTGTCATTAGCCGTCACACTGATTGTAAGCATGAGCAGATGGAAGATTATGTTAGTGAGAAGCTTATCTTAAACCCTACCGCCGCCATTGAAACAAGGCGAGCGGCAAGGGAATCATGGAGAATGGCGGGGAAGCGACGTCGCGCCATCTGATCTCCTCTTGCAGTGGGAGAACGAATATTCCTGTGGCTCCGGCTGGCACTGCACCCTCACGAACGACACACCGTACTCGATCGATTCATTATCCTCTAGATGCTCGACCTTGGACCTGTACGCCCACCACCTCCGCCTGACTTTCTCCTTGGCCGAATTTGTCTGCTCCATCGCCCAGAGGAGATACTCGATGAGCTCGAAGGACTGCGGCATGACTGCCGCTAGGGAATACATCGCCGCCCTCATCGCCGCCGTCTCGCTCTTTCTCATACATTGCCACATGGCCCTCACCATCATTGAAATCTCCCACTTGTTGTCAAACCAAGTAAGGATCTCCTTTAACCTAGCTAACTTCGCCTGGTCACCGCCGGCGATCTGCCCGATTCGCTGCTGCATCCTCTCCACATATGTGCTTCTGAGAGGTCCGGTGCTGGCTTTGGAAGATGGGAGGAGAGACGGTGGTCTTGCAAAGGTTGCAAGGGAGAGGCGAGACGGTGGTTTTGCAATGGAGAAGATGGAGAGAAGAGGGGGTGGTTTTGCAATGGAGAAGAGGGAGAGGCGAGACAGTGGTTTTGCAATGGAGAAGATGGAGAGGAGAGGGGGTGGTTTTGCAATGGAGAAGAGGGAGAGGCGAGACGGTGGTTTTGGAATGGAGAAGATGGAGAGGAGAGGGGGTGGTTTTGCAATGAATAAGAGGGGGAGGAGCGTGCGGCAGCGATTTAGGATTGATGAGAGGGTCGGCACGCTGTGACTGGATCGGAATCAAAATCAGTTTACCCTTCAATTAAGAAGCGACCCCACATTAACTAGTCTCCCTTGTATTCTGGGTCATATTTTGACCATGATTTTAACAAATAAAATATATGTTATACGTTGCAAAAATAATATAATTTGAAAGTACATTCAGATATGAACCAAACAATACAATTTTTGATGACATGCATTCACATTTTGCTTGTCAAATACAGTAAGTGGTTAAACTTTGACCCAAAATACGCAAAACAAAAAATACTTCCAAGACCAGCTCCTGTTCCAATCCAAAACCAACGCCGCTCCTCTCCTCTTCCATTCAAAAACCACCGCCGGTGACTGAAGGTGCTGTGGAGAAGTAGATCGATGGAGGAGTACAACCGATACGTGAGGATCGCAGACGGCGACCCTGTGAAGCTAGCCAGGATGTTGGAGATACAGTCTTGGTTTGACAACCCGGAGCAATTAGCGGCGACGGCGACAATGATGGCCAAATATCTGGAATAGAGCAAAAAGGCGGCGATACTCCTGGAGGGAGTCGCGCAGGAGTACATAGAGCTGCTCCTCTGGGCCATGGAGCAAACAGATTCACCGAATCCGATCGTGAGGCAGCGGTGGTGGGAGTATCGATCCAAGATGGAGCATCCACCAGAGATTGAAGGATCGAGCATCTACATGATGCCATTTGTGAGGGTGCTGTGGCAGAGCGAGCTGGTGGAGTCTTCGTCGACCGAACCCAACTGCAAGAGGAGAAAAGCAGTTGGCGCGATGATGCTTCCCCGCCATCCTCTCCCTCGCCGTTCAGCTCATCTCACGGGGCGGCTGTCTGCCGCAGAGGAATAGGAGGGGATTACCCCCCCAATAGTCAGAGGAGGAGCTTAGGGTTGGCAGTATTTGCAGGTTGTGAATTGTGTTTTGTGTTGTGTATTTTGAGAGTACTTTCAGATATGAATGTCTTTTGATTTTTAGATTTGCAGTATTGAGCAAATCAAGTATTTTATGAATTCTAAAGATCTATTTTTAGCACTTTAAAAAATGTAGTTTCATATAAAAGTGCAGGCAATGTGATTCTCAGAGAAGAAACTGCAAGTTTCAGTTTCAGATAAGAAACTGCAAGTTTCAGAGGCAGAGCATTTATATTAACACACCCTTTTTAAACAGGGATAACATCATGTTGGAAGTTTTATTCATGGACGAAAATGGAACTACCAGCCAGTTAACATCATGCTGATCAACATTCATGCATAGCACATCTTCATATGATGCACAATCAAAAAGATATGCTATTTTTTAAATGCCCACACAATGTTGAGTGTGCGGAAAATAGAGAAAATGAGGGACGAAGTTTTGGCAAGTGTTGGAGGTGGTGTGCGTAGATGACAATGGGCACCCACATGTCAATAATGGCAGAGGCAAAAATTTGGGGATATTTTAACTGCATCAGGTGGAATCGAACCCGGGCGGGGCAGCGGTTGGGGAGTGGAACTTGGCCACTGGGCTACTCCAGTACTTTCGCTAGAAATTAGGCACAACATCTACCACTACTGTAGCACATCTACCCCGGCTCCGGTGCATTCTCGTCCGTGGCCTGGACGTCATCCTCCGCTTTTGTGCACTCGCCGCGGTGCTGCTGTCTGCCGTTGTGAACATGCTCAACAAACGAGAGGAATTTGGAGAGGACTGTACGTGGAGAGGCGGACAGTCGGGACCCACCAGGTCCATGGCCGTACACAAGCAAGTGCCTCATTGAAATAATACTTCCTCCTAATGCTATATTGACATTGGGGCCCTTGGGTTTGTCAATGTAGTTACTAAAGGAGATAAATTTGCAACAAAGCCAGTCATCGGGGAGCTGGCAGGTATCATTTATTATCAGTGGGCAGCAAGTATCAGCTGAGTTGTGGGCTGCCCAGTCTAGGCTTTCTTTTTTACCATGCGCAGCCCATGACATGCTGGTTTGTATTTTTTTGAGGGTCATCATATATCGACCGGCCTATAGCCCTCCCATCCTAGGTTTACTTTTTTCTTAAACATCCGCATCCCAATTTATGCATTTTTTTTGGAAAAAACATAGAGGTCTGTTCTATTTTTCTATATATAAGAATAGGAATGCCAGGTCCAACTTATGTTTCCCTTCTAACTATATTATATATATTTATATTATTTTATATGTTATTATATATTATTTTTATTATCATCGTATATTTAACAGATACTTACATATATAAGAAAAGAAATATCCCACGTCTTATTAACTTATAAAAACAATTTTTTAACAATAAAATCCTGAGTTTTTTTACATTAAGGCAACGAAAATCCTGGTGATTGTGTACGAAAGCTTGGTAAGATTTAAGGACCAATGTAATAATAAAGCACTTATCATTTAAATATATTTATAACAAAATTCTCAGCCCCTGTTTATTTTTTGATAACATTGCCACGCTCAACCCAACATTATAATTCGAACCAGCCCAGCAAAATCGTGTATTTCGAGAAAGTGCAAATGGGCTGTAATTTTATAGGAAAAAATAAATGGGCCACATGGACGCTACATTATTTGTTCACCCAGGCTAGCAAATTCATGTATTTCGAGAAAGTGCAAATGGTCTATAGTTTAAAAAAAATGAGCCGCATGGACGCTACATTATTTGTTCACCCAGCCCAACAAATGGACTATAAATTCTAAAAAAATGGGTTGAATATGTGCCACATTTTTGGAGGCTGAAATGTGAGCCAATAGGTCGAAGCCAATGCAAGGTGTTGTCAACTTAGTCAACAAATGATTCTGACATCCATAGTCATTGGATTTACATCCAACGGCCGACATCCATCTTCAATCTCTCGTCTTCTTCCTCCAGCGCTGCCGGGACCACCTGCTCCTGCCTCCGACTGTTAGCAGCTCTGCTTAGCACGCTTCACTATGAAGCGCTACCCCACCGCCGGCCAGGCCATCCCTTCACGCCTCCACACCTCCTGTTATTCTCCGTCGACTGCAGAACCACGCCACACCAGAACCAGTTAACCCTCGTACACCTCTCCGTCTGCGACTCCACTGCAGCGTCTTCCCATCTCCGGCTCGTTGCCGTTCAGGGCCTCGCCGTCGTCCACTGCCTTGGTGTGCTCGGCGCGGTGTGGTCAACGTGGTCAACAAATAAGAGCCATCGGAAGAGGACTGTATGTGAAGAGGCTGACAGTGGGGACGCACCAGGTCCATGGACGCACGCATGCAACCGCCTCCTTATTACGCAAAAATAAAATTATTCCTCCCCTTGAAAGCTGGGACCCACCACGTATATCTTCGCACGGAAGGAAGTGCCTCCTTATTCCTGCCCCTGACAGCTGGGACCCACCAACAACATCTTTGCACACAAGGAAGTGCCTCCTTATGACAGACAAAAAATATATGATTCTGCCCCTGACAGCCGGGACCCGCCAGCTATATATTCGCACGCAAGGAAGTGCCTCCTTGTCCTCCCTAACAGCTGGGACCCACCCGGTCGAAGCATACGTAGTGTTATCTGTCTGGTCGCGAACGTGTATGTACACACTGGTCGATCGGTCTCTCTACAGCAATGAACCGTGGTCGAGTAAGGAGCGGCAGGTGTCGTAGTAGAACCGCCGACGTAGCATGTCACGCGGTCCCGTCTATATCATGTACACGTACATACAACCACGCTGCAAGAAAGTAAATACGGCTACGTACGTACATACGGGCGGGGTCTCGAACACGTACAGCGTCGGTGTCCTGTTCATCAGCAGCCAACCAGCTGGTTCAGAATGAAGGAAACAACGTCGTGTTCATCGGGAGGCAACCGACTGGGTCGGAATACGGCATGTTCATTGGGAGCCAACCGGCTTGGACGGAACAGCCAAAACTAGGTCTAGCGTACCACAGAACGGAGGAAACGGCCTTCTGTTTGACCGCGTACGGTCGAAACATGGTCCTGTTCATCGGGAAGGGTCTGGCGTACCGCAAAATGGAGGAATCGGACTTCTGTTCGAGTGCCTACGGTTGAAACAGGGTCTTTTTCATCGGGAGGGGTGTGGCGTATAGCAAAATGGAGGAAACAGACTTCTATTGGAGCACCTACGGTCAAAACAGGGTCCTGTTCATTGGGAGGGGTGTGGCGTACCGCAAAATGGGACTACACGGGCAACTGTTCATACACCGTCTACTGCCTCGCTCCAGCCTCCACGGGCTACTGTTCATCCACCGTCGACTTCCTCCAGCCTCCACCTGCTATTGTTCATCCACCGCGTCTTCCTCCTGCCTCCACCAGCTACTGTTCATCCACGAGCTACTATTCATCTAGCATCCACCGGCTAGTGTTCAACCAGCCCTCCATGGTGCCATGTTCATATCCACCCCCAACCGGCTCGGGTGTGGCGGCCTCCTCGGGGTCCTGTTCATCCAGCGGCAACAACCTACTACCATGCAGGGTCTTGTTCATCCAACCCCCATCAAAGGTCACTGTTCATCATGAGGCAGGTTCGACCGGCTTCAGTCAGTAGCGAAGGAATCGCCCGGGTTCAGTTAACAGCCAAGGGATCGATCGCTCGGGTTCAGTAACGTAGCTAGTGCAATTGCGGGTTCAGTAAGCGAACGCCTCGCTCGGGTTCATTTTAGAGCCCAACGCCTCGCACACAAGCGCGTACATGAGAGAAATGTGCAAACCACAGTGCATTATCGCTTGGCCCCGACCACCCACCGTAACCGGGAAATCCATGATATTTTCCTTGCCCTCGCTTCTACCATGATTTTTTCCGTCATGGACGGCCCAAAGAATGTCATGCAGGTGCGTCCCCGGCCCACCCAGGACGAAAAGCCCATTTTCTTTCATGATTTTTTGTCATAGAAGTAGGAGCCCACCACATCTATGACGATACGTTTTTTGTCACAATTATTGTCATAGAAGTGTCATAACCATGACAAAAAAAGTTTTAGTTCGGGCCAAAATGTCACGGATGTGTCTTTTTTTGTAGTGAACACTGATGCGTCACAGACATCCAGGTGAGGGTGTGAGCAGAGTCATTGGTGAAGAAAATGGTGGCAAAGAACTGCATCACAAGATCCTGATTGTACGGATGGTTGAAAGTGACAAAAGGAAGGAGCCCCAACCTCCCAATAGCAGAGTACACTCCCGGATAGAGATGCTCATTGTCCTGGAGACACTCAACGTTGACTTGTTTGCACGGCACAAACTTCTTGGCTTTAGTCATAAGCAGCTCATGGTACACCCTCTGTTGAAACTCATTCTTGAACCTGGGATCCACACCCAAACCGGTGGCAGTAGCGTAAGGGTGTGCCTGCCTCTCAGCCCAGATGTCTAGCTTGCTCCATTTGGCAAGAGGAAGCCCCCTAAGATCCCTCCCGCTAGTAATGGCTTGCTTGGGGCTAGACTCCTCTTCTTCCTCTTCATCACCATCAACAAAATTAGCTTCCGCTTCAGCTTCTTCGGTGTGTTCATAGTGAGCATCATCCACGGAGTCATACTCCTTATCTGAGTCCTCTAATGCCTCTACCATGGGCTTTTTAGTGGCAGCACGGTGAACATGACCCTATCCAGCAGACTGAGAACTGATACGTCTCCAACGTATCTATAATTTTTTATTGTTCCATGCTATTATATTATCCATCTTGGATGTTTTATATGCATTTTGGTACTATTTTATATCATTTTTTGGGACTAACCTATTAACCTTGTGCCCAGTGCCAGTTGTTGTTTTTTCCTTGTTTTTGCCTTTTACAGCAAATCAATATCAAATGGAGTCCAAATGGAATAAAACTTTACGATGATTTTTCTTGGACCAGAAGAAACCCAGGAGACTTGGAGAGGAGGCCAGAGAAGCCACGAGAGGGCCACAAGCCCTGAGGGCGCGCCCTAGGGGGGGGGGGCGCCCCCCAGGCTTGTGGGCTCCTCGAGACTCCCCTGACCCTAATTCTTGCTCCATAAATACCCAAATATTCCACCTACATCAGAAGCGCCCACAAAAATACTTTTCCGCCGCCGCAAGCTTTTGTTCTTGTGAGATCCCATCTTGGGCCTTTTCAGGCACTTTGCCGGAGGGGAATTCGATCATGGAGGGCCTCTACGCCAACCTTGCTGCCCTTTCGATGATGTGTGAGTAGTTTACCACAGACCTATGGGTCCGTAGCTAGTAGCTAGATGGCTTCTTCTCTCTTTGATCTTCAATACAATGTTCTCCTCGATGTTCTTGGAGTTCTATCCAATGTAATCTTCTTTTGCGGTGTGTTTGTTGAGATCCGATGAGTTGTGGGTTTATGATTAGATTATCTATGAATATTATTTGAGTCTTCTCTTAACTCTTTTATGCATGATTAAGATAGCTTTGTATTTCTCTCCGATCTATTGATTTGGTTTGGCCAACTAGATTGATCTATCTTGCCATGGGAGAGGTGCTTTGTGATGGGTTCAATCTTGCGGTGTCCTCACCTAGTGACAGCAGGGGTAGCGAGGCACGTATTGTATTGTTGCCATTAAGGATAAAAAGATGGGGTTTATATCATATTGCTTGAGTTTATCCCTCTACATCATGTCATCTTCCTTAATGCGTTACTCCGTTCTCTTGAACTTAATACTCTAGATGCAGGCAGGAGTCGGTCGATGTGTGGAGTAATAGTAGTAGATGCAGAATCGTTTCGGTCTACTTGTCATGGACGTGATGCCTATATTCATGATCATTGCCTTGGATATCATCATAACTATGCACTTTTCTATCAATTGGTCAACAGTAATTTGTTCACCCACCGTATGTTTTCTTTCAAGAGAGAAGCCTCTAGTGAACCCTATGTCCCCCGGGTCTATTTTCCATCATATATTTTCAGATCTATAAAACCAAAAACCCAAAAATACCTTGCTGCAATTTATTTACCTTTACTTTATTTTGCCATTTATTTATCTTTTATATCTATCTCTATTAGATCTCACTCTTGCAAGTGACCGTGAAGGGATTGACAACCCCTTTTCTGCGTTGTGTGCAAGTGTTTGTTAGTTTGTGCAGGTGCATCTATTGGAGACTTGCTTGTTCCTCCTACTGGACTGATACCTTGGTTCTCAACTGAGGGAAATACTTATCTCTACTTTGTTGCATCACCCTTTCCTCCTCAAGGGAAATAACAACGCAAGCTCAAGAAGTAGCAGGAAGAATATCTGGCGCTGTTGCCAGGGAGGATACACATCAAGCCTACAAAGTACCTATCATAAACTCTCATCTCTTGCATTACATTATTTTCCATTTGCCTCTCGTTTTCCTCTTCCCCACTTCTAAAACATTTTCAGAAAAACACAAAAAATATTTTCCTTTTTATTCGCCTTCTTTTTGTTTGTCTTTTCGTTTGCCTTTTTGCTTGTTTGCTAGTTGCTTGCTTGGCCATCATGTCTAAATCTGGGGAGGTTATCATTGAAAAGGCTAGTAGTAATCTTGAGGAAAAATTCGATGATTTTGCTAATGATGATCCTCATGAAGAACCTACTATCATGCATACTAAAAAACTCCGTGTGGGTAGCGGTAATATTGTTGGAAAAGGTGTTATTCAGGATTTCTTTACTTGTGCCGGTACGCTACCTATGCTAGGAGGGTCTATTCTTAATAAAACTAATAGCCTTGCGGATGCAATATCTTTGCTCATAGTTGAACTTGAAAGACAATTTGTTCACATGCATCCATGCATACAAAGGACTTTCCTAGAATTCTCTAATATTCATAATCCTTCCGTTAAGCGTTTTGCCACTATATTTCTAGCTCATGAATTTAGGTATATCATTAAAGAAGCTAGCAAAATATTTGCTCATTACAATATCAATAGTGGTTGCCCCTCCCATAGAGGAGATCCTCTTTAATCAAGAGGAGATAATGAGATTACAATCTCCCAATTATGCTACATATAATGAAAACTTAAGGAAAAGGGTTCCTACCGATGTTTTGATTGATAAGATTTCACAACTTAATGATAATTTTGCTATACAAAATAATGGATTAGGTTTTGTGCTAAGGGATAAACTTAGGGAGTTCAACCAAAGGAATCTCTATAATGAAGAGATAATTATAAAGTACAAAGGGCCTAAGGAGGAATCTATTCCTCCCAAACTTGATCTTATAGATCCATATCCTATTAAATTTAGCCCTTTTGATTATTTTTGTTTACAACAAAGAAAGCTTGCTGCTGAAAGAAGGGAGTATGAGATGAGTATGGATGATCTCCCTGATACGTCTCCAACGTATCTATAATTTATGAAGTATTCATGCCATGTTTACAACAATTCTATATGATTTTGGTATGATTTGATTAGAACTAACCCGGACTGACGCTGTTTTCAGCAGAACTACCGTGGTGTCGTTTTTTTGTGCAAAAATAAAAGTTCTCAGAATGGGCTGAAAATTTACGGAGAATATTATTGGAAAATATAAAAAATACTGGAACGAAAAGATATCGGAGAGGAGTCCCGAGGTAACCACAAGGGTGGAGGGCGCGCCCCCTGCCTTGTCGTTGCCTCGTGGGCCCCCTTGACTTGTCCCCGATGCCAACACCTCCTATAAATACCAAAACCTCCAGAAATAAACCTAGATCGGGATTTCCGCCGCCACAAGCCTCTGTAGCCATGAAAAACCAATCGGGAGCCCGTTTCGGCACCTTGTCGGAGGGGGAAACCATCACCGGTGGCCATCTTGATCATCCCGGTGGTCTCCATGACGAGGAGGGAGTAGTTCACCCTCGGGCTGAGGGTATGTACCAGTAGCTCTATGTTTGATCTCTCTCTCTCGTGTTCTTGATTTGGCACGATCTTGATTACCGCGAGCTTTGTTATTATAGTTGGATCATATGGTGTTTCTTCCCTCCCTATCTCTTGTTGTGATGAATTGAGTCTTGCTCTTTGAGGTTTCGTTATGTTGGATTGAGTATTGGATTTGAGAACACTTGATGTATGTCTTGCGATGGGATATCTGTGGTGACAATGGGATGTTCTATTGATTCACTTGATGTATGTTTTGGCACTCAACTCGTGGATTCCCGAGGTGACATTGGGGTAATCTATGCATAGGGGTTGATGCACGTTTTCGTCCTACGTTCTTCGATAGAAACTTTGGAGTGACTCTTTGTTGCACATTGAGGGATTGTTATGTGATCCAATTATGTTATCAATGTTGAGAGAATTTGCACTAGTGAAAGTATGAACCCTAGGCCTTGTTTTCAAGCATTGCAATACCGTTTTTGCTCGCTTTTGTTACTTGCTATCTTGCTGTTTTTATATTTTCAGATTACAAAAACCTATATCTGCTATCCATATTACACTTGTATCACCATCTCTTCGCCGAACTAGTGCACCTATACAATTTACCATTGTATTGGGTGTGTTGGGGACACAAGAGACTCTTTGTTATTTGGTTGCAGGGTTGTTTGAGAGAGACCATATTCATCCTACACCTCCCATGGATTGATAAACCTTAGGTCATCCACTTGAGGGAAATTTGCTACTGTCCTACAAAACTCTGCGCTTGGAGGCCCAACACGAGTCTACAAGAAGAAGGTTGCATAGTAGACATCAAGCTCTTTTCTGGCGCCGTTGCCGGGGAGGCTAGGTAAGCGACACTCACATCCCGTGAACGAAGCTCTTTTCTGGCGCCGTTGCCGGGGAGGTTAGTGCTTGAAGGTATATCTTTAGATCTTGCAATTGAATCTTTTAGTTTCTTGTTTTATCACTAGTTTAGTCTATAAAAGAAAACTACAAAAAAATGGAATTGAGGTTGCCTCATATGCTTCATCTTTTTAATGTCTTTAGTGAAAATGATGGAAAGGAAAATTGTGCTCAAGTGTTAGAAGAAGAAGTCTATAAATTGTTTGGCACTAAATCTTTGAATGATGAGCATGGTTGCAATGTTGTTAGTATGAATTCCTTGAATATCCATGATGCTAATGATATGCAAAGCCACAAGCTTGGGGATGCTATGTTTGATGAAGATGATATTTTTAGTCCCCCAAGTTTTGATGAGCAAATTTACTATGATGATAGCATGCCTCCTATTTATGATGATTATGTTGATGAAAGTGGGTTTGGAAGAGTGTCAACTCTAGGAAATAATGATCCCACTATTTTGGAGGGTGTTGAATCTTTTCACAATATTGATAAAAGTGGATTTGGAGAGGTCATGACTTTATTTAGTAATGACTCCACTATCTTGGAAGAGGTTTCAATTGACTATGATGAGAACAAAGTTGGTACTTATGATGATTATTGTGATGATACTTATGTTATAAAAAGTAGTGATGATTATATATATAAAACTTGTCATAATTATGATTACCCTTTTCCTGAACATTACTCTTTTAATGTGGAAACAATTTATAGTATTCGAGTTTCTTATGATACTCCAACTATTCCAAATGAAAAGAATTTTGCTTATGTGGAGAGTAGTAAAATTTCTATGCTTATGAATAATGAAAAGAATGCTTTATGTGATGGCTATATTTTTGAATTCATTCATGATGCTCCTGAAAATTATTATGAGGGAGGAATATATGCTTGTAGGAATTGCAATAATATCAAGTTTCCTCTCTATGTATTGAAAATCTTGAAGTCATGCTTGCTTTGCCTTCCTATGCTAGTTGATTCTTGTTCCCATAGATTGTTTGCTCACAAAATCCCTATGCATAGGAAGAGGGTTATACTTAAATGTGCTAGTCATATGCTTCATGATGCTCCCGTTATGTTTCAATTCTTATCTTTTATGTGAGCATCATTGAAATCATCATGCCTAGCTAAAAAGGCATTAAAGAAAAGCGCTTGTTGGGAGACAACCCAATATTTACCCCTACTGTTTTTGTGTGTTAACATGATTAAGCTACTTTAGTAATCATGCTTTATAGGTTTTGTTTCAATAAAGTGCCAAGTAAAGCCTTTGGGATAGTGTGGATGATAGTTGACTTGATTCTGTGCAAAAACAGAAACTTTTGTGTCCAGTACAGAAATTCCTATCTTTTACTGGAACGTTAAAAACTTCTAAATTTTTTACAGTTGATTTGCATACAAATTTTCTACGTTTTCCAAAATTTTCAGAATTTTTGGATTAACAAAAGTATGAGCTTAATTCAGATCTTTACAGACTGTTCTGTTTTTGACAGATTCTGTTTTCGATGCATAGTTTGCTTGTTTTCTAGTTTCTATGGCTTATATTGCTTAATATAAATTGTAGAAATGATAGGGTACAGTAGGTATCATGTGAGAAAATATTTGAATCTTGTCTTGACAGTACCAAAGTGAATGATTTGTTTTATCATACTAACCCATCTCACGAAGTTCCGTTAAGTTTTGTGTGATTGAAGTTTTCAAGTTTTGGGTGAGATATCGATATGAGGAGAATAAGGAATGACAAGACCCTAAGCTTGGGGATTCCCAAGGCACCACAAGGTAATATTCAAGGAATATCCAAGCAACTAAGCTTGGGTATGCCCCGGAAGGCATCCCTTCATTCGTCTTCAACATTATCGGTAACCTTACTTGGAGCTATATTTTTATTCGTCACATGATATGAATTTTGCTTGGAGCATCATTTTATTTTATTAATATTTTCTTGCTGTTATTTAGAGTAACGTTTTGTATCTTTTAGTTCAATAAAAGTGTCAAGTATAGCCTCTACCATGCTTATTTTGCAAGTCTATATGTTGCTGTTTTGAAAACAGAAAGTTTTCTATCATTGTCTGAATTCTTATGGAAAGTCAGAACGTGATAAAATCTTGAAATTTTTACACAATGAGTAACAACAAATTTATACAGAGTGGCAATTTTTCAGAATTTTTGAAGTTAGGGAAGTATGAGTAAAATTGCACTCTTTACAGACTGTCCTGTTTAGACAGATTGCTGTTATGTTTGCATTGTTTGCATATGTTTGCTTGTTTAATGATTCTATTTGAGGATACGAGTATTAAATATGCAGAGGCATTTAGTATGCAATGTTAAATAATAATTTTAGTGATTTTCTACAGTAGAGAATGATAAGGTTTTGCATTTGATTTATACTAACTTTTCTCACAAGTTCTTGTTGAGTTTTGTGTGCATGAAGTTTTTAAGATTTAGGGAAACCGTGATATAAAAGGAATTAAGGAGACACAAAAGCTCAAGCTTGGGGATGCCCAAGGCATCCCTAGTTAATATTTGAAGAAGTCTCAAACATCTAAGCTTGGGGATGCCCCGGTAGGCATCCCACCTTTCTTCATCAAGAATTATCGGTTAGTATCGGTTGAGCCTAGGTTTTTGCTTCTTCACATGATGTGTGCTATTTTTAGAATGTCATTTTATTTTATTTTGCTTGCTGTTTGAATAAAGTACTTAATATCTGAAATTTTATTTATGAGAGACAGTCTTCATATAGCTACGTAATTATTCAACTACTCATTGATCTTCACTTATATCTTTTTTGGAGTAGTTTTGTCATTTACTCTCGTGCTTCACTTATATCCTATGTGTAAATGGTTGAATGAATTGAATATCATAAATCTGAAATTATATATGCTTCATATGCTTATACCATGGGGAGTAATGACTTCACATATAAGAAGTAGAGTTGGTAAATTTATTGAAAGTTAGCAAACATAGTATTGGTCACTTGAACAATTCATGAAAGAATATTGAAGGAAGAGAGATTTCACATATAAATATACTATCTTGGACATCTTCTATGGCTGTGAGCCCCATTAATTATTTTCAAACTTGATCAAATTAGTTGAAGTTGGACAAGGAAGACAACATAATGAGTTATGTTTGGGTATATTTGTATAGAAGTTATATTGTTATGGATCCTCCAACATGTGGTGCTTGCTATTTAGAATCTTTTGCTAGCCAAAATTTCTGTACCAAGCGGGAATACTGCTTGTGCATCCAAAATCCTTGAACCGAGTTTTCTCCATGAGTGTCCACCATATCTACCTATATGCGGTATTTACCTGCCGTTCCAAGTAAATTTGCATGTGCCAAACTCTAAACCTTCAAATAATAATCTGTTTTATATGCCCGAATCGCTCATGTAGCGACTAGGGGCTGTCAGTATCTTCCATGCTAGCTAGGTTATTCTCACGATGAGTGTTTATTCACTTATCATTCACGAGAGAGTGGCTGGTAATTGGGATGCCCAGTCCTATGATCAAAAGATCAAAAACAAAATTTCAAATAATTAAACAAAACTCCCCCAGGAAATTTGTTGGTATGGATAGCACCCGTGAATTCGGCTAGCCGTGGAGTGTGATTGTTGGTGGAGGGGGAGTAAATAATTTACCATTCTGTTTGGGAACCGCCTATAATGTGTCCAGCATGGAAGATAGTGAGAACTCTTGGTTGTTATGTTGACAATGAAAGCATACCTCTCAAAATTATGTTCATCTCTGTTTTAAAAGCTTCGAGCTCTGGCACATCTGCAAATCCCTGCTTATTTTTGTTGAGTCAATTTCTTATTCCAACATATTCTTTACTTGGCAAGCATCATGTGATGGGGAAAGATCTAAGCATATATGGCCATTCAAATATATTTGATCGTGAAATATTATTGTTGACAATTATCTATATGATAAATAAGTTGGGAGGCGAAATAATAAGCCCCTATCTTTCTCTGTGTTCGATGAATGCTATTTGTTCTAAAAATATGCTTTGAGTGGTAGCAATCATGGAAGACTATATGATAGTTGAGTATGTGGAATTTGCTAAACAAAGCTCTTACATAGATCCTTCCTGAAAATAAGATGAATTGCAACTGTTTGATGACTGAGAACTTAGTTTGTTAGTTTTCAAGAAAGTTTATTATCTATGCTTTAACATGTGAATAGCTTGCTACTTGATCATGAGAAGTTTTATGAGATGAGCTACTGTTTATGATATATAATGATGCTAGAAAAAGTGATTGAAATTATCATTGATCAAACTTATGCACTTGCTAGCATTCACACTTCATAAATTATTTCTTTTATCATTTACCTACTCGAGGACGAGCAGGAATTAAGCTTGGGGATGCTGATATGTCTCCAACGTATCTATAATTTATGAAGTATTCATGCCATGTTTACAACAATTCTATATGATTTTGGTATGATTTGATTAGAACTAACCCGGACTGACGCTGTTTTCAGCAGAACTACCGTGGTGTCATTTTGTTGTGCAGAAATAAAAGTTCTCAGAATGGGCTGAAAATTTATGGGGAGTATTTTTGGAAAATATAAAAAATACTGGAACGAAAAGATATCGGAGAGGAGTCCCGAGGTAACCACAAGGGTGGAGGGCGCGCCCCCTTGCCTTGTCGTTGCCTCGTGGGCCCCCTTGACTTGTCCCCGACGCCAACACCTCCTATAAATACCAAAACCTCCAGAAAAAAACCTAGATCGGGAGTTCCGCTGCAACAAGCCTCTGTAGCCATGAAAAACCAATCGGGAGCCCGTTTCGGCACCCTGCCGGAGGGGGAAACCATCACCGGTGGCCATCTTCATCATCCCGGCGGTCTCCATGACGAGGAGGGAGTAGTTCACCCTCGGGGCTGAGGGTATGTACCAGTAGCTATGTGGTTGATCTCTCTCTCTCTCGTGTTCTTGATTTGGCACGATCTTGATGTACCGCGAGCTTTGTTATTATAGTTGGATCATATGGTGTTTCTTCCCTCTCTATCTCTTGTTGTGATGAATTGAGTCTTGCTCTTTGAGGTTTCGTTATGTTGGATTGAGTATTGGATTTGAGAACACTTGATGTATGTCTTGCGATGGGATATCTGTGGTGACAATGGGATGTTCTATTGATTCACTTGATGTATGTTTTGGCACTCAACTCGCGGATTCCCGAGGTGACATTGGGGTAATCTATGCATAGGGGTTGATGCACGTTTTCGTCCTACGTTCTCCGATAGAAACTTTGGAGTGACTCTTTGTTGCACGTTGAGGGATTGTTATGTGATCCAATTATGTTATCATTGTTGAGGGAATTTGCACTAGTGAAAGTATGAACCCTAGGCCTTGTTTTCAAGCATTGCAATACTGTTTTTGCTCGCTTTTGTTACTTGCTACCTTGCTGTTTTTATACTTTCAGGTTACAAAAACCTATATCTACTATCCATATTACACTTGTATCATCATCTCTTCGCTGAACTAGTGCACCTATACAATTTACCATTTTATTGGGTGTGTTGGGGACACAAGAAACTCTTTGTTATTTGGTTGTAGAGTTGTTTGAGAGAGACCATCTTCATCCTACGCCTCCCATGGATTGATAAACCTTAGGTCATCCACTTGAGGGAAATTTGCTACTGTCCTACAAAACTCTGCGCTTGGAGGCCCAGCACGAGTCTACAAGAAGAAGGTTGCGTAGTAGACATCACTCCGTCACTTCTATTACAACACCTAGATCTATTGCACTATGCCTAGCTAGGGGCGTTAAACAATAGTGTTTGTTGGGAGGCAACCCAATTTTTTTTTGTTTTTTTTTTGCTTCTGTTTTTGAATAAATACACAATGCTACTTCTGTAGTAATTGTGTTTAAGTGTTTTAATTAGTGTTTGCGCCAAGTAAGACCTTTGGGATGATCTATGGTGATAGTTGATTTGATTTTGCTAAAAAACAGAAACTTTTGCATTCAGTAACAGAATTGTTAAAACTCACAGGAGCGTGTTCTGATTCTGAATATTTTACACAAGATTTATATACAAATTGCATACATTGTCCTAATTTTTCAGAATTTTTAGTGTTACAGAAGTATGAGAACAATTCAGATCTTCGCAGACTGTTCTGTTTTTGACAGATTCTATTTTTTATGTGTTGTTTGCTTATTTTGATGAATCTATGGGTAGTATCGGGGGGTATGAACCATGGGGAAGTTGGAATACAATAGATATAACACCATTATAAATTTATAATGAGTTCACAACAGTACCTAAGTGGCGATTTGCTTTTGTTACACTAACGGAGCTTATGAGTTGAGTTTTGTGTTGTGAAGTTTTCATGTTTTGGGTAAAGTTTTGATGGACAACATAATAAGGAGTGGCAAGAGCCTTATCTTGGGTATGCCCAAGGCACCCAAAGGTAAAATTCAAGGAGAACCAAGCATCTAAGCTTGGGGATGCCCCGGATGGCGTCCCCTCTTTTGTCTTCAATCCATCGGTAAAATTACTTGAGGCTATATTTTTATTCACTACATGATATGTGTTTTTCTTGGAGCGTGTTGTGATATATGAGTCTTTAATTTATTTTATTTTTAGTTTGCCACAATCATCCTTGCTATACACACCTTTTGAGAGGGACACACATTAATCATGAATTTATTAGTATACTCTATGTGCTTCACTTATATCTTTTGAGCTAGGCAGTTGCTCTAGTACTTCACTTATATCTTTTTAGAGCACGACAGTGGTTTTATTTTATAGAAATTGATGAACTGTTATGCTTCACTTATATTATTTTGAGAGTCTTGAAAATAGTATGGCAATTTGCTTAGGTTATGAATTTAGTCCTAATATGATGGGCATTCAAGAGGGATATAATAGAAACTTTCATGAAGATCATTGAATATATGAGAAGTTTGATTCCTTGCATTTGTTTTGAGATATAAAGATGGTGATATTAGAGTCATGCTAGTTGGTAATTGTGGTTGAGTAATAATACTTGTGTTAAAGTTTGTGATTCCCGAAGCATGCACGTATGGTGAACCGTCATGTGATGAAGATAGAGCATGATTTATTTTTTATTGTCTTCCTTATGAGTGGCGGTCAGGGACGAGCGATGGTCTTTTCCTACCAATCTAGCCCCCTAGGAGCATGCGTATTAGTACTTTGTTTCGAGGGCTAATAAATTTTTGCAATAAGTATGTGAGTTCTTTATGACTAATGTTGAGTCCATGGATTATACGCACTGTCACCCTTCCACCATTGCTAGCCTCTCTAGTACGGCGCAACTTTCGCCGGTGCATTAAACCCACCATATACCCTTCCTCAAAACAGCCACCATACCTACCTATTATGGCATTTCCATAGCAATTTCGAGATATATTGCCATGCAACTTCCACCGTTCCGTTTTATTGTGACACATACCATCATTGTCATATTGTTCTCATATGCATGAGGCATTCATATAGAGTCATTTGCTTGTTCTAGTATCGAGTTGTAAGTAAATAAAAGTGTGATGATCATCATTATCAGAGCATTGTCCCATGTGAGGAAAGGATGATGGAGGCTATGATTCTCCCACAAGTAGAGACGAGGCTCCGGACGAAAAAAAAGAGAGGCCAAAGAGCCCAAAATAAAAAAATATATAAAAAAAGAGGCCAAAGAGCCCAAAATAAAAAAAGAAAGAAAAAAAAATGAGAGAAAAAGAGAGAAGGTACAATGTTACTATCCTTTTTCCACACTTGTGCTTCAAAGTAGCACCATGTTCTTCATGATAGAGAGTCTCCTATTTTGTCACTTTCACATACTAGTGGGAATTTTTCATTATAGAACTTGACTTGTATATTCCAATGATGGGCTTCCTAAAATTGCCCTAGGTCTTCATGAGCAAGCAAGTTGGATGCACACCCACTTAGTTTTCTTTTGAGCTTTCATACACTTATATCTCTAGTGCATCCATTGCATGGCAATCCCTACTAACTCATATCGATATCAATTGATGGGCATCTCCATAGCCTATTAATTTGCCTAGTTGATGTGGGACTTTCTCCTTTTTTGTCTTCTACACACAACCTCTACCATATTCTATTCCACCTATAGTGCTATATCCATGGCTCACACTCATGTATTGCCTGAAAGTTGAAAAAGCTTTAGAACATTAAAAGTATGAAACAATTGCTTGGCTTGTCATCGGGGTTGTGCATGATAAATACGTTGTGTGATGAAGATAGAGCATGACTACACTATATGATTTTGTAGGGATAACCTTCTTTGGCCATGATATTTTGAAAAGCTATGATTGCTTTATTAGTATGCTTGAAGTATTATTGTTTTTATGTCAATATTAAACTTTTGTTTTGAATCTTATGGATCTGAATATTCATGCCACATAAAAGAAAAATTACATTGATAAACATGTTAGGTAGCATCCCACATCAAAAATTCTGTTTTTATCATTTACCAACTCGAGGACGAGCAGGAATTAAGCTTGGGGATGCTTGATACGTCTCCAACGTATCTATAATTTCTGATTGTTCCATGCTATTATATTATCCATCTTGGATGTTCTATATGCATTTTGGTACTATTTTATATCATTTTTTGGGACTAACCTATTAACCTAGTGCCCAGTGCCAGTTGTTGTTTTTTCCTTTTTTTTCTTTTACAGAAAATCAAGATCAAATGGAGTCCAAACGGAATTAAACTTTACGATGATTTTTCTTGGACCAGAAGAAACCCAGGAGACTTGGAGAGGAGGCCAGAGGAGCCACGAGAGGGACACAAGCCCTGAGGGCACGCCCTAGGGGGGCGCCCCCAGGCTTGTGGGCCCCTCGGGACTCCCTTAACCCTAATTCTTGCTCCATAAATACCCAAATATTCCATCTACAACAGAAGCATCCACAAAAATACTTTTCTGCCGCCGCAAGCTTCTGTTCTCATGAGATCCCATCTTGGGGCCTTTTCTAGCACTCTGCCGGGGGGGGGGGGATTCGATCACAGAGGGCCTCTACACCAACCTTGCTGCCCTTCCGATGATGTGTGAGTAGTTTACCACAGACCTATGGGTCCTTAGCCAGTAGCTAGATGGCTTCTTCTCTCTCTTTGATCTCCAATGCAATGTTCTCCTCGATGTTCTTGGAGTTCTATCCGATGTAATCTTCTTTTGCGGTGTGTTTGTTGAGATCCGATGAATTGTGGGTTTATGATCAAATTATCTATGAATATTATTTGAGTCTTCTTTGAACTCTTTATGCATGATTAAGATAGCTTTGTATTTCTCTCTGATCTATTGATTTGGTTTGGCCAACTAGATTGATCTATCTTGCCATGGGAGAGGTGCTTTGTGATGGGTTCAATCTTGCGGTGTCCTCACCCGATGACAGTAGGGGTAGTGAGGCACGTATTGTATTGTTGCCATTAAGGATAAAAAGATGGGGTTTATATCATATTGCTTGAGTTTATCCCTCTACATCATGTCATCTTTCTTAATGTGTTACTCTGTTCTCTTGAACTTAATACTCTAGATGCAGGCAGGAGTCGGTCGATGTGTGGAGTAATAGTAGTAGATGCAGAATCGTTTCGGTCTACTTGTCACGGACATGGTGCCTATATTCATGATCATTGCCTTGGATATCATCATAACTATGTGCTTTTCTATCAATTGCTCAATAGTAATTTGTTCACCCACCGTATGTTTTCTTTCAAGAGAGAAGCCTCTAGTAAACCCTATGGCCCCGGGTCTATTTTCCATCATATATTTTCAGATCTATAAAACCAAAAACCCAAAAATACCTTGCTGCAATTTATTTACATTTACTTTATTTTGCCGTTTATTTATCTTTTATATCTATCTCTATTAGATCTCACTCTCGCAAGTGATCGTGAAGGGATTGACAACCCCTTTTCCGCGTTGTGTGCAAGTGTTTGTTAGTTTGTGCAGGTGCATCTATTGGAGACTTGCTTGTTCCTCCTACTGGATTGATACCTTGGTTCTTAACTGAGGGAAATACTTATCTCTACTTTGCTGCATCACCCTTTCCTCTTCAAGGGAAATAACAACGCAAGCTCAAGAAGTAGGAAGAACCCTGACCAATCCCTTCTGACGGCTGACGGCGAGCAATGGTGAACTCACTGGAACCTGTTTTGGTGCGCTTGCGATGAACCTCGGCCATCTTGTTAGCGGAGTCTGAAAACAAATAAAAAACAAACAACACACAGATGAGTGCAAGTGCTCGAGACTCTGGCGAGGAATGAAGATAGTATAGTAACAGTGCTAGCACTCCTGTATACCCCATGCACACGAGGGTCAGACCACCGTGGACACAGGGGCCCCGTGCGCACGGTACATGATCGTGGGCATGGGGGGGGGGGTCTGTGCGCACGGGTGGTTGGGGCCTGTGAGCATGGGGTTCACCTGGCGGCAGCCACTTCCAGATCGAGGTCCTGCAGTGGATGCGGCTAGGGAACCCACACAGATGTGCAGAACAGTTACACAACTACTCCATGGAATGGCGCCTAATCTAGTAGAAGGAGGAAATCCTAAAAACTTAAAAACATGCAACCATGGAGAAAGATGAGAAGGAACAAGAACCGGGTGGGGTCACACCAGAGGAGGACCCCATCCTGAGTAGCCTCCATGGAGCAAAGGAGTCCCACGACGCAAGGAGGCAGGGCGCTGGAGGAGATAGAGGCGATGACGGCGGCCTGGAGGCGTCTTGGGGCATGGGGGGACGACTGGGTGGGAAAGAACCCAAGCCCCCTCCCCCCACATCCCACCTCTTCAGGACCAGGAACCATAGACCCCGTGCACATGGGCTAAAGTGCCCCGTGGACACGGGGCCCCATGCACACGGTACACAGCCCGTGGGCATGGGGGCCCCATGCTCACAATACATGCCCGTGGACACGGGGTATTCAGTGTGGCACCCCGGCTCAGAGATACCGGAACACCCCGTATTCCAGCCCAGAGATCAAGTCTTCTAGAATACGGCACTGCTTGGCATAGAACAAATCAACTCTTTATTACAAATACTCGATGTACAAGGGTTCGAGTATTACAAAGGATTACAAAGGCACGGCGTCACTACGCCTACTAAGGTAGCTCTATGCTAGCAGCGGAATAACTCATAGCAGCGGAACAACAATGACGGTGATGAACTCCACTCCGCAGGGACTCTGGCTCCTAGCGCACAAACTCGGGATCCTCGACAAGCAAGCAATCACGGCATGACCTGCAATCTGGCATGACACGCTAGGTGAGTACTTTGAATGTACTCGCAAGCTCACAGCAACCAAAGCAATCCAGACAAACAACGGCATGGCATTTACAGGTTAATTAATGATGAGCATGATACAACTAGAACAATATAAGATGAGCATGGCATGAACATGTTACTCATGATATGAACATGATGATCCTAGCACTAGCATGAGAGGGAGTCAATGTTTAAGGTCCCATGGACCAACTTACTCTTCTCGGAGGTTATCTCATAACCACCATAGATATCAATCTTACTTACCACTGTGATCATCACACGATCACCTCATAATCAACCAATATTAGTATCAATGATACCATCATGATCATCACAAGATCACCTCATAATCAACCATCATCAACAATACCATCGTGATCATCACGTGACCACATAAAGATCAACCAACTTCTTTCCTTCTGGAACCGGGGTTGTTTATTATCCAGGTTATTATTACTATTGACCCATAGTGTGACCTAATACGAACTGTGTCCATATCCGAGGACTCGGCTATCGATAGAATGTACACTCTGCAAAGGTTAGTACACTGTACCCACACCACGGAACTCATGGCCTCGTGCTCCCATACGGGTGGACCAACGACATCCCGAAAAAACCGATCTGTTGCATGACACTCTCCCGGCCACTCTGACAAACTCCCCTTTGGGCTATGTAATGGGTGGCCCCGATGTCATCGCGTGACATCCGCCACCTTCGTGGCCGGCCACAGTCGTGGAAAAACAAAACAAACGGTCCCAAACAGGGACAAAAGCACGCATACAACTCGGACACACAAGGTTATTGCCGCCTAACGGGCCAGGGTAGCGCGCGCACATAACCTTACCTAGTTGGAGGCACCGGCGAGAGGCATGACAATAGACCGAATTACAGCCTCCCCATCCAGGCAAGTGTGGTTGCATTGGTGAGCTTGATTCGGTGGCACCATGACTCAGCCAACATATTTGTTCAAGTTCGATTAATATCAAGTTTAACTTGAATGGTGATGAGCTGAGCCATAACAACAAAACATGATGAAATGACAATGCATATGAGCATGATATCAACATAAGAATGGATGGGAAGATGACCATTTAACATATGAATCATAACATTAACAATGAATTATTTAGTCTATGGGATGCAAATGAGCATGGCATAAAGATGATCATGAATATCACAAGTGCTTTCATAACAGACGATAATAATTCACATGTGCATATCATTATCACTAGCATTTGAAATAATTACAAGAATTAACCATGAGAATAATAATACTAGAAAATAATCATTTCACTAGAATCAAATGAACATGGCATGATGATGAGCATCAATCCACAAGCATATATATAGCATTTACCAAATGATGAAATAAACAAACAATTATTTAATCATTCAAGTGAAAACCATGGCTATTGCAAGGCCATCATGCAAGTGGCTATTGTGGCTTGCTTGGGGATGAAGGAAGCATCGGGTACAAGTGCGATGAACTCGCAGAAAGATTTGCCGGAAACGTTTCTCTCTTGAAAGGGGCTGAATGGAGGGCAAGGGCAAAATGGTCACTTTCAGAGTGTGACAACATCATGAAAATGATACCAACAAAACGGGCTCGACGAACAAAGAACATGGGCTTTTGAATCACCTAAATTGGAGTTACGGTTGCAGAGATACGACCGTTCGTTCGTTAGGCAGAAAACAAATAAAAATGTGTGCTTTTCTGCTGCTAACTGACGAACGCCTGCTATTTAAGGATTACGGCGGCCGAGCTGAAAAACTGAAAGTGCCTTCTGAGAAATACGCCTTCAGGATACAGGAAGCGCATTCTGGCCCGAAGCAGCAACAGAGTACGCTTTCGTTAACTGAAAGCGTATTTTCCCGAAAACCGTCTCCACTTAAAAAGCAAGAGGGACCGGGTCAATGCCCTCTCTCTGGCCGATAGGTGGGGCCGAGGGGATGGTGGGGCCTGCCTGCAGGTCCTTCTTTTTCAACCCCCCGCGCGCCCGCGGGGCAGAGGAAGTCACGTGCTCCGGCGGTGACGCCCAGTGGCCCAGGCCACCTCCGGCTTAGGGGAGCGATGCACACCCACCTCGTGGTCACATGCTCGCCCGCGAGCCTGGGAACAGGGAGGGCCTCGACAGTGGTGGAGGGTGGTGTTGGCCGACGATGGGGAGCACGACAAGGGGCACGAGAGGAAGAAATGGGCTGCAGGGCGAGCTTGAAGGGGAAGGTGGAGGTCCCTGCTGGTGGCAGAGTGGAGAGGGAGGGTCCACGGTGCTGTAATTTGAGCGGAGGACCGCGGCGGTGGTTCGGCCATGGAGGGGGAAAGAGGGACTCCGGGAGCGAATTGAGGTGTTGGGGAGGAAGCTGGGAGTGCATTGATGGGGACAAGATGCTCGGAGAGGCTCGGGAAGGGCGTACATAGCCACGACAAAGCTCAAGGGTGAGCGTGGCCACGACAATGCGTGCGCCCCACGCCAGAGCTCGGGGACACGCGTAGGAGAGAGGGGAGGGGCATCAGAGGTCGCATGAGACGTGGATGAGCTTGGGGACACGCGGAGAGAGCTCGAGGACGGCGTGGACGACAAGCCATGGTGGTGGGGACGGTGGCAGAGCGCGGACGCGGCTGCCATGGATTGTGGAGGAAGAAAGAGGAGGGGGTGAGGGATGGGGAGTGAGCGCGTGGCCACGGGGAAGCTGCTAGACATGGCGCCATGGCGAGAGCTCGAGTAATGGACAGAGGAAGAGGGCCCCAACTCTAGAGCGCGTAGTTTGGCATGCAAGCCGCGTGGTCACCGCGTGGCCGTGGCATTGCCACACATTCTGGGCGGCCCAGGCATGTCTGGTGGGTTGGGCACTCCCCTAGAAGATGTTAGAAGCAAAGAAACAAGAACAAGGGCTCAAGCGGTAGCTGGACTAGGCACATATATACACTAATCCACAGGAAGGTGTTTGATCAGTGGTGTGGGCAATGCACAAGCCCAATGCACCTGAGCTTTGTCTGGGGTTAATCACTCACTATGCACAAAATATATTCCTTTGTTTATACCTCTATTTTTCTTAATAGATGCAGACTTAGTGAAGCAATTTACAATTTGACAATAAATAAAAAGTGAAGCAAGTCGCTGCAACATGCCAAAGACATTATAAAAATGCCAACTACCCTATAACTTGTATTCGCCAATACTGCAGGTATCACACCGAGTGGCCGAAGCAAGCATTTCTTCCAACACAACTCCAGGGCGTTCAAAAGGGGCATGTGGACGCGTTGCAAGATAAAGTCGGAGTGCGGCATGCATGCGATGTGGCACAAGACCGGCAATACCATGCTGGTGATGGTTAATGGCCGGCAAAAAGGTTCTGGTGCTGCACACCAACAAGAACTTTGACCACTAGAGGACCAACTGGGTGATGCACTAGTACCACCTCAGGGACTTGGAGCAAGAGAAGGAGCGAGAGCTGCTCGTCTGCATGATTTTCTACCAGACGAACACTAGGGCTATGACTAAAAATATTATAAGTTAGTTTGGTATTGGTACTTGTTCTACCTGGTCGTCTGCAAGTTGGTATTGTTGTTAAGGATCTTTCGGTATGAACTTGGCATTTGCTTCCAACCATCATGTCGAGGGTCAACGTGGATATAAAGCTGAATCATTTGTTGCAAAACAAATTTTCAGGCACCTGATTTTTCTTTATGGGTAGCATAAGCACCTAGCATTCGAATTCCCAGTTCTCCAAAATTTTAGCATCTTCGAGTACGCAGGGGATCCATCAGGTTTCACAGGCTGATAGGACGCAGCATGTCGGGACTGGGCTGTCGCATGCCAAGCCCAGCTGCAAATTGTTAAAACAGAGAAGCGATGGATTTGGGCCTTGAAGAACAGTTAAGTGTCGGGACCTCGATCGCATGAAGCGCCTCCCATGGGCTCAAAAAAGGTCTAGTCAGTTATTATTTAGTTGAAATATGTAAAATGTTCCATAATAAAAATAAATATGTAAAATGCAATGAATTTGGTCCAGTTTCAATGAAAATCTTCCGATTTGCATGAAATTCGTCCGTGGAACCACAAGAGGGCTGTGCATACAGAGCCTAACCGTACAGAACCAGCAGGTCCATGGCCGTACGCAGGAAAGTGCATTCACTTATTATCATGATGGAAAAATAATGCTGCCATTTGAGACGGTGAATCCCATGAATTTTCAATGTAGTCCATAAACAAGAGAATTCTCAAGGCAGTCCGCCATGCTCTCAAACAATGGAGCATGCAAATTTATCGTTTGAAGATTGTTATTGAAAACACAAACAAAGCGTTACTAGAATTAGATAATATTGAAGACCATCGCACTCTTACAGTTCCAGAAGGGAATTTTAGGGACATACTCAAAAAGCACCTGATCAGACTGTTGCAATACCAAAAAGAACACTGGAAAAAACGCTGCACGATTAGATGGATCCAGTTTGGAGATGAGAACTTCAAGCGGTTGCAACAGAATGATACAGAAAAATTGCATAAATACCTTGAAGACCAACGATGGAGTGGTTGTGGATGATCATGCTGGAAAAGAGTCAATTCTCTTCGAAACTTTCAAAGACTGCATGGGCAAAAATAATCCACAAGAAATGAAATTCAATCTTTCCAAACTGCTGTGGGAAGAGGTTAATTTTGACAATCTGACTGCACCATTCACACACGAAGAGATTGTCGTTGTGGTGCACGAAATGCGCCTGATCGTGCACCTGGTCCTGATGGTTTCAATGGTGCTTTTTTGAAAGCTTATTGGCCGATCGTCAAGCAAGATTTTTACCTCATTTGCAAAGAATTCCACCGGGGGAACCTTAACCTGGAGAGCCTAAATTCTAGTTACATCACCCTGATACCCAAAACCAATGCACCAGAAATGGTCAATGATTTTCATCCAATAACTCTCCTAAATTACTGTCTTAAACTAATCACAAAGATATTGGCCAACCGTCTCCAGAAAATCATTCTACAGATTGTGCACCGAAATCAGTATGGGTTCCTTTGAGGGAGATCAATACACGACGGCCTCGCCTAAGCGTTTGAATACATTCATCAGTGCCAGGCATCCAAAAAGGAGATCGTCCTGTTAAAGCTAGACTTCACCAAAGCATTTGACACTGTTGAGCACTCTGCCATGCTTCTGATCATGGAAAAATGGGATTCCCGAAGAAATGGATCACCTGGATGAAAAGTATCTTCTCTTTAGGCAAATCCTCATTCTTACTAAATGGGGTACCCGGAAGACAATTCCACTGTAAATGCGGAGTACGACAAGGAGATCCATTATCACCGCTAATTTTTGTATTGGCAGCTGACCATCTTCAGTCTGCCATCAATGAGGCCCTTGAACTTAATATTATCAAACATCCTATTCCACCAAAGGGCGATGAGCACTATCCTATCATCCAGTACGCGGATGACACCATCATTGTTTTACCCGCTTTCCTTGTTCAAGCCGCCAAGATAAAGCAAATCCTGGAAGACTATGCCACCTCCATTGGACTTAAGATCAATTTTCACAAATCAACTCTGGTGGCCATTAACACATCGCAGGATAAATGCAATGATCTTGCCACCCTATTCGGATGCACACAAGCCAGCATGCCCTTTACTTACCTAAGGCACCCACTTGGCACCACCAGACCCTCTGTGCTTGATATGACACCCTTTGTATGTAAGGCTGAAAGGAAAATCACAATAGCCATGTCCCTAATGTCTCATGCTGGCAAGCTGGCCTTGCTAAACTCTCTCATCACGTCTCTGGCCATTTAGCTGATGGGTACTTTAAGACTACCCCAAAAAATCCTTGCCCAACTGGACAAAATTCGAAGACACTGTCTATGGAATAAGAAGACCACGGATGGAGAAAAATGCAATTCCTTAGTTGCATGGACTATGGTCTGCCATCCCAAGAAGAGTGGGGGCCTTGGGGTTCAAAATCTACAAGTGCAAAATGATGCTCTTCTACTCAAGTTCCTTCACAAGTTTTACAACCGCTATGATATACCCT
This sequence comes from Thinopyrum elongatum, assembly GCA_011799875.1. Lineage (NCBI taxonomy): Eukaryota > Viridiplantae > Streptophyta > Magnoliopsida > Poales > Poaceae > Thinopyrum > Thinopyrum elongatum. The sequence goes on from CM022303.1 coordinate 536,416,351, forward strand.
GGGTAAATCTCATTTGAACACATACTATACCAATTCTGTACCACACGCTGTGGAACCATGTGGCTCCTTCTGGTGGCGTGACCTTACACAATTTATGCCCATCTATCGTGGTATCACAAAGGTCCAGGTGCACTGTGGTATATCGGCTCCCTTCTAGAAGGATGATTGGAACCAATGTTCAAGAAATCGTTAACTGGTAGCTGCTCGGTCGGTTTAGGTGTAGCGATTAATCGGTGAATTAGCCTATTAACTGGATTAATCGATCGACCATTAGTCAGTAGATTGAATAGGAACTTGCCAACATATATCTAGATTTTGTATGTATTATACCATAATCTCATGCTCCCAGCTATGTAGTATACCGAAACATGCTGTCGTACACACATGAAAAGCATAGAGAGGAGGTAAATTTATTAATCCTAGCTATTAAGGAGCGGGATGGGGCTAGAAGGGGTTACGGGAAAAAAAATTTGGGTTTGTTTGCCCACCCATTAATGGGACAGCAGGGATTAATCGGCTTGACAACTGATTAATCGGTCTAACTAGCCAATTAATCGGCCTGACAAGTTAACGCGATGAATATGTGCTATTCGATTCTGCCATGCTATGAGTAGTGATTAAGTGGCCCATTAACTAATTAATCTGGTGAATTCTTGAACAATGATTGGAACTGTTCCATCTATGCTGAGAAGTATCGGAGAGCTTATTCCTACTCCAGGTCTGAAGACGTCTCGGTCCGAGAATTTCTTGCCACCACTGACCTGTCCACGGCTTCACCTCCCGATCTCAATACAAGCCCATGAAGAACTAAGGAGGATCCAAGCTGAGATGACCGACGTGGCCATATTGGGACCAAAAGACATCTGGATCTGCTGCTGGGGTGCGAGTACTTCCAAAACCATGGCGTACTACAACTACTACTTCAGAGACATAATTGCCCATGCAGCATTTAGCTGGTTGTGGAAATCTAAATGCACACCCAATATCAAGGTTTTCGGTTGGCTGCTGCTGTCTGACCGCCTAAACACTAGAAATATGTTGAAAAGAAGACACTACAACATAGGGAACAACCTAGACTGTCTTTTGTGTGGAGAACACATTAAAGAGACAGTGGAACATCTTTTCTTCCACTATAACTTTAGTAAAGAGCTGGCAGATGCTGAACATTACATGGAGTGCAACCTGAATAGACTTGATCTTGTCGAACACATGAAGACAAATCACCAGCAAAAATTGCTCATGGAGATCTTCTTGGTGGCATCTTGGAGTCTCTGGAAAGAACGAAACAACAACTATTTCAGACGTGTGGTCCCTTCGATTCCATCTTGGAAAAATAGATTCAAGTGTGACTTTCACAACATTTGCTACAGAATGCCTGCCCACAAAAGACAGCTAGTATCTGCCATTCTTGAGGCAATCCCCTAGCCCAGCCTCTGTGGTTTAACTTTCTCTGCACTTATCCTTTGTAGCTAGTTTAGCTAGTTCCATATATGTTGTATATATGTAATAGTTCCCTTGATCTTTTAATATATATGCAGTAGGAGCCTTTCCTACTGTCTCAACCTTAAAAAAAATAAATGAGAGAATTCTACAAGTGCAGACTAATAACTAGGATCTAGCAGGTATATTGTTTTTTGAGGTCGAGCAACTATCAACTGGGTTGTAGACTGCCCAGGCTAGGTTTTGTTTTTAATAGGCCCAGCCTATGACGACAATGGGGCACAGTGATCCAGCAGGTACCAACTAGCCTCTGGGCCGCTAGCCTTAGTTATATTTTCTCTTAGAACATCCGCAGGCCAGTTTTTTTACTAAAGAAAATGCACAGTCCAGTTCTATTTTCCTCTAAAAACGCCATGTCCTACTTCCGTTTTGTTATCTCTACCTATAGTTTTATTATTTCATATACATATATTATTATATTGAAAATACGTAAAGTTCCCTTTTCACCTTTACTTCCTTATTTTTTGTTGTTGTTTTCCCTCCCGGTGTTGATTTTTTTACCGCTGGTTTTCCCTTAAACCAACTCAATTGTCCCACGTCTTATTAGCTTACAAAAATAAAATAATATTTTATTAGGCAAATCAATAAGTTCTTACAAAATAAATGTTTATCATTATATGTTGGCAGGTTAATCATGCTGATTAAGTTCAAGAATCATTACAAGACGTGTTAAGATTTTATGGACCAATGTAATCATAGACGTGCAATGACGTCTCAATGTACTAGAATGTTTATGCCCCCATTGCAACTCACGCGCAAATTATCTACCTTCATAATAAACTGCCCAGATCCAGCCGTGCTGGGATGCAACGTGTTAAGATTTTAACATTACTCGATCTAGCCGTGCTGGGATGCAAATCATTTTTTCTTTTTGCAAATTGCTGGGCTGCAAATCTTTTAAGACAAGGATGGATCCATTTGGCTTGCCCAGAAAATGGGCTCTAATAAGTAATGTGAAATGGGATGTAATAAGTATTAACAAATGGGCTGTAAATATAAAAAAAAACAGCAATCTGGCAATTACCCCTTAAAAAAGCAATCTGGCAATTATTTTCAAATTTTGGTTTTTTCTTCCAGTTTTTAGATTTTAAGCTAATTGTTTTTTAATTTGTGTGTTTCTGACTCGAAATTTATGGATTAAAATAGTTTGGACTCCACCGAAATATGCAAGATTAGGTTGAGCTTTTTGACCGTGGTCCTGGGCAGAAAATGGGTTGTAATAAATTCCTTAAGAATCAGCAAATGGGCTGCAAATTTTTTTAAAAATAGCAAATGGGTTGTACGTTGTCTGCCACAAATTTGAAGGATGACTTGTGGGCCTACTAAGTTGATGCGTACACAAGGTTTCTCAAAAAAAGAAACTTAGTCAACAATCGACTCTACTAGCATGAGACTGTTAGATGTCAATCCAACGACAGTCGTGCTTCTTCAATCTCTGATCTTCCTGCTCTAGCCACCCAAACCAGCATTGGTGGAACCGCCTGCTCCCGCCTCCCATTGCTGCCTGTGCTGCCGGGCAGGCCTCACTGCCCCACCTTACTCGCATTGCTGGCCTGGCCATCCCTCTACTCACCCACACCTCCTGTTATTTTTCGGCGATGGCAACCTCACACTGCAGCCGAACCAGTAAACCCTCGTACTCCCCTCCACGTGGGAAACAACTGTCGAGTCTTCCCCGGCTTCATGTCATTCCCTTCCTAGGCCTCACCGTCGTCCAACGCCTTGGTGCTCTCGACGCGGCATGGTCAACATGGTCAATGGACGACATCCATCGAAAGAGGACTGTACGTGGAGAGGCTGACAGCTGGGTCCACGGCCGCAACAAGGAAGTGCCTCCTTATTACGCGCAAAATAATGATTCCTCCACTTGACAGTGGGGACCCACCGGAAGGGCCTCTGTATTTCGCAAAAAAAATGTTTCCCCACTGACAGCTGGGACCCTCCAGCTATATCTTCGCATGCAAGGAAGTGCCTCCTTATTAAGCGGAAAAGTAATGCTTCCTTTCCCTGACAGCTAGGACCCACTAGCTACATCTTCGCATGGAAGGAAGTGCCTCCTTACCCCCTGATAGCTGGGACCCACCAGGTGGAAGCGTACGTAGTGTTATCTGTCTGGTCGCGAACATGTATGTACATACCAATCGATCGGTCTCTCTGCAGCGATGAACCGTGACCGAGTAAGGAGCGGCATGTGTCGTAGTAGAGCCGCTGACGTAGCATGACACGCAGTCCTGTCTATATCGTGTACACATACGTACAACCACGCTGCAAGAAAGTAAATACGGCTACGTATGTACATACGGGCGTGGTCTCGAACATGTACTCGCGCATACGTACGGCCAGGGCTCGTGTACATGGAGAGGCAACAGACGACAACCCACCGGCTGGGTCGGAATGGAGGAAACAGCGTTGTGTTCATCGAGAGGCAACCGACTGGGTCAGAATATGTCCTATTCAACAGGAGCCAACTGGCTTGAAGGGAACAGCCAAAATGGGGTCTGGCGTACCACAGAATGGAGGAAACGGCCTTTTGTTCGACCGCCTATAGTCAAAACAAGATCCTGTTCATGGGGAGGGGTTTGTCGTACCGCAAAATGGAGGAAACGGACTTCTTTTCGAGCGCCTATGGTCGAAACAGGGTCTTGTTGATCGGGAGGGGTCTGGCGTACCACAAAACGGAGGAAACAGACTTCTGTTCAAGTGCCTATAGTCAAAACAAGGTCCTGTTCATCGGGAGGGGTGTGGCGTACCACAAAATAGGACTCCACGGGCTACTGTTCATCCTCCTTCGACTTCCTCAGCCTCCACCAGCTACTATTCATCCACTGTCGACTTCCTCCAGCCTCCACTGGCTACTATTCATCTAGCCTCCACGTGGTCCTGTTCATCCACCCTCAACCGGCTGGGGTGTGGCGGCCTCATCTCAGGGTCCTATTCATCCAGCGGCAACCACCTACACGACCCGGGTCCTGTTCATCCAACCCCCATAGGGAACTGTTTATCCACAGCCAACCAACCGGCTGGACTCACCACACGTCTCGACTCGCTACATATCGCGAGCGCGACAGCAACGGACACCTGTTCATCCAGAGGTAACCCAACACCGGCTGGCTATGTCTTGCACGGGGGCTCGATCGGCTTCAGTAAGCAGTGAGGGGATCGATCGGGTTCAGTTAGCAGCAAAGGGATTGATTGGGTTCAGTTAGCAGCGAAGGGATGGATTGGCTTCAGTTAGCAGCGAAGGGATCGATCGGCTTCAGTACATAGCGGGCTCGATGGATCGCTTAGGTTGAGGAAGCGAACACCTCGCACACAGACACGCGTACAAGGGAAACACGCAAACCACACTGTATCGCTCTGCCCTGACCACCCATAGTTAACCGAGAGCTCCCAGAAATGTTCCCCACCCTCACTTCTACCATGATTTTTTTACGTCATGGACGGCCCAAAGAATGTCATGCAGGTGCGTCTCCGGCCGGCCCAGGACGAAAAGTCCATTTTCTATCATGATTTTTTGTCATAGAAGTAGGAGCCCACCACATCTATGATGATACGTGTTTTTGCATAGTTATCGTCATAGAAGTGTCATAACCATGATAGAAAAAGTTTTCGTTCGGGTCATAATGTCATGGATGTGTCTTTTTTTGGTAGTGACGGGATGGACTTGCTGGAGACTTTTCTCACCCGGCGGATCCAGCCGCAGCAGGCCAGGTCACACCCAATGTGGTTGTATGAGGGTCCGAGTGACCCCACCTGAGTGCATCTGGAGGAGCTAGCCAGGAAGGCCGTGGCGGGCAAGATGAAGGCCATCACCTCGGCTCACGATAACCCGCACGGGTCCAAGAGAGTGCCTCCGTATGACAAGGACACCCCGCCGATTAAGGTAACTCCATGTTTGATCAGTCTGGTTGACCATAGGTTTTTTCTGGTGCATTTGGATCTTGAATTTGTGATCTTCTTCTTCCCTTCTTCCTAAGAGTTTTCAATATATGATCTCCCAAGTGCCGGTGGTCACCAAGTGGCCAGAGGATGTGACAAGTAATATGGAACACCATCATTCTGAGGAGAGTGACAAGGACGAAGAGGAGAGTGATGAGGAGGAGAGCACCAAGGAGGGAGAAGAGGCGGAGTCCTCACCGTTGTCTGATGGTCCCAAGGAACCCCGCACCAAGGTGCATCACGACCCGAGTGGCCAGGCGGGCAGTGCTCGGGCGTCGACTGATCCACAACCGACTATTTCGGGCCCTACTATGCGCAGCACGAAACATGGGCGAGCAGAAGCAGCGGACTCGGCCGAGAAGCATCCCAAGCTGCCCAAGCATATCTCCACTAAGCCTGGAAGGCCGCCATGCCGAAAATCAAGGTGGTGGTTCCAGTGGCTTCGACGTAAGTGTTGGAGACCATGTTTCTTCTTCGAATAATTTTCACTCGTGTGATGACCGAGTGTCTTTGTGATTGCAACAATGAGACGTCGATGATCTCATTGGATCTGAATGCCCCAAAGCAGGGGCAGACTGAGGGTGACGCAGCAGACGCCACCACTTCCAAAGGTACGGACCCTCCGGTTGGTTTGTACTCTGAATCTTGGCCGGTTGATTCTGTACTAACACTTTGTCCCGTGTGCATATGTAGCGTCGACTGAAGTTATCCAGTTGGACGACGACACGACCGACCTACTGAACCCGGAAGCCAACAAGAGGGCGATGACTGACGCTGATGTGGTCACGCAAGAGGCTTCTCCTAGCCGAAAGGGTCGTGGTTCTCCTGCTAAGGCCATCACGAAGCGCACATGATCGAGCCCTCTGGCTCAGACTAGCTCTGCATCGATGACCAGGGCGCCAACGCCCAGGCCCATGCCCGTGCCACACTCGACCACTGTTACCGCCTTACCCCTGTATAAGGTCTCAGAGGACCAGGTGGGGGCGAGCAAGGAGGCCCTGATCCAGGTGAAGATAATGAACGAGTGGCTGAAGGAGGGATACGATGCCAGTGAGGCGCTGCAGACCAACGCCCGAGTAAGTACCATTGTAAATACGATTTTTAGTCGAAGTCTTGAAGTTTTTTGGATTTTCTTCTGAATGGGCACTTGTATTCCTGACAGTGGGCTTGTGCAGGGCACACCCACTGGGTTTTTTTTGTATTAGTGGGGGCACGCTGAGTGCACCCACTGGGTGTAGCCCCCGAGACTACCGTCGACTGGAAGCAGTCGGCGAGAGTCTTAGAACTTTGAATTTTGCGTATGCTTTTTCACTCGGTTTAGCCGGAGATGTTTCCGAGTTTGTCTTTTCCAACGGGGGCACGCTGAGTGCACCCACTATGTGTAGTCCCCGAGACTACCGTCAACTGGAATCAGTCAGCGAGAGTCTTTAGAACCGAGTTTGATGTTTAGCTCTCGGAGTGCGATCACCCACTCGGCTGACCGAGTGGCGGCTTGGTAGTTTGTAGGTTCTTTCCTTGGAAAGGTACTTGAGGATCTGGTACTGATCAAGCTTGTTCCTCCCTTAAGAGGGGTACTTCAGGATATGGTATTGATCAAGCTTGTTCCTTCCTTAGGAAAGGTACTAGAGGATCTGCTATTGGTCAAGCTGGTTCCTTCCCTAAGAAGGGTTGTTATCTCCCAATGTGACTGATTGTCTTGTTTTCCTGTAACAGAGGGCTTGTGAGCTCGGGTCCTAGCACACCACCCTAGAGAAGGATGTGCTTCAACTCCGAGTGGACCTGGAGGCTGAGAAGCACAGGAGAGACTGCCCCAAGAAGGAGAAGAAGGCCTTAGGAGGCTAGCTTCAACATCTGACTGCTCACTAAATCTTGTTTTTCCCATTGATCCGAGTCGATTTGCTTTAGTAGATGTTCATAGCGAGAATGTTCAAATCGTAAAGAGGCTCAGGACTGCTATTTCTTTAGAAACCATGAAGCAGGCTCTCGAGGACAAGGACAAGCAGCTGGCGATGGCGCAAAAGGAGGCCAAGACCAAGGCTGTCGAGGCCAAGCTAGCATCAGTTGGCAAGATGGAAGAGGAGAACCGGACCCTGAAGGCTGCTGCTGATGCTGCAAAAAGTGAGATCTCCGAGCTCAAGAAGAACTACGCCGAGTGGGAATATAGGTGCAACACATAGGCGAGTGCTTTTGAGCAGGAGAAGAAGAACTTGGACGAGAAGGTCGCCCAGCTCCTCGAGAAGAAGGCAGCACTCAAGCAATATATCAAGGACTTCGGTAAGGAGATGAGTGAGAAACTTGCAGGTATGGCTTTTGCCGAGTGAATCTCGTTTGCTGTTGTGTTTCCGCTCATGCTAACCTCCGCGTTATCTTTGTCGACCGAATTCTGCACTAACGTTGAGCTGGAGACTGAAAGGATCGAAAGGGAACTGAATCCCACCAGGCTGCTTGTCAATGACCAGGATGCCCTAGCCATCATTCATCTGGATGAGCATCTCGACAACGTCATGGGGTACTTCATCCGTTTGAAGGCTGTGACGAAGAAGATTGACAAACAGCTGCAGCCGCACGAGACCCTCTAGATTGATCTGGAGGTTTGATGGCCCGTCTGAACGAGATCCCCCATCGGGTGCAGTCTTGGAAGAAGTCGGCAGCCCGCTGCGAAGCTGACCTGGCCATGTCACTCGTTCGCATCCACTATGACGACATGAACGAAGAGAAATTGAAGTCCCTCAAGGTCGCCAATATGAAGAAGCTTCAGTTCAAAACCTTCATGGAGAAATTCATCGAAGTCGACACTCGGATCGCGGACGGCATCGACTTGGACACCTTCGTCGACCCGGCCAGTCCCCAACCGAATGTGTGACTTCGAGAAGAAAAACTTTACTGAATTTGCCTCAGGTTGCCGAGTGGTTGCTGTAATCGTAAAACTTTGATGAGCTTCAAGCTCGTATACTTTGCTTTTGCTTGGAGTACTTGAACAGATCAAGTTTTTAATCGGATGATTGAATCCTTATTTATTGACATGTTTTTTTTAACTTAGGAGAAATCTGGTTCGCAGCAAAGTCCCCGAGTGTGGAGCATGTCTGCACTCAGGTAGTTTTTTACCTTAGGCGAAATCTGGTTCGCAGCTAAGCCCCCGAGTGTGGAGCATGTTCGCACTCGGATAGTTTTTTAATTTAGGCGCAATCTGGTTCGCAGCTAAGCCCCTGAGTGTGGAGCATGTCTGCACTCGGATACTTTTTTAACTTAGGCAAAATCTGGTTCGCAGCTGAGCCCCCGAGTTTGGAGCATGGCCGCACTCGGATAGTTTTTTAACTTAGGCAAAATCTAGTTCGTAGCTAAGCCCCCGAGTGTGGAGCATGTCTGCACTCGGATAAGTTTTAACTTAGGTGAAATCTGGTTCCCAGCTAAGCCTCCGAGTGTGGAGCATGTCCGCACTCAGATAGTTTTTAACATATGTGAAACCTGGTTCACAGCTCAGCCCTCGAGTGTGGAGCATGTTTGCACTCTGATATTTTTTAACTTAGGCGAAATCTGGTTCATAGCTAAGCCCCCAAGTGTGGAGCATGTCCGCACTCGGATAGTTTTTAACCTAGGCGAAATCTGGTTCATAGCTAAGCCGGTTCACCCACTGGGAGTGTGTTAGTTTCCGAAGGCTGTAAGTCACCAGGGTGAAACACGACATTAAGCCAAATTAGATGAAGTACATGAAAAGTAATAGTTTTATTCATCTAATTCCACTCAGAAAACTATTACAATGAAATTTATTCTAAGTGAAGAATTTAAGGAGCAGGTCCGCATTCCAAGCTCGGGGCTCTTCTATGTCTTTGCTAAAGTTGTAGAGCCGATAGGCCCCATTGTTTAAGACCTTTGATATCGCAAAGGGCCCTTGCCACGGAGGCGCCGACTTGTGAGGTTTCTGTTGATCCATTCGGAGGACCAGGTCGCCTTCCTAGAAGGCACGTCCTCTGACGTGTCTATCATGATAATGGCGCAGATCCTGCTAGTAAGCAGTCATCCTGATGATTGTCAGCTCGCGCTCTTCCTCAAGGAGGTCGAGGCCGTCTCGACGTGCTTCTCCGGTTTCTGCCTCCGAATACAAATCCACTCGAGGGCAGTTGTGTAGTAAATCACTCGGCAGGACAGCCTCTGAGCCCTACACCATGAAGAAAGCAGTGCGATTCATGGACCGATTCAGGGTCATCCGCAGGCCCCAGAGGAACGATCGTGTCAAGTCCCCAAATGGCAAACAACCATGTGAAAGGGATCGTCTTCAGTGCTGACGCTAGTTTGTGTGACTGGTTTGCATAGAATTGGCACCCGACACATTGATCCACTATGTCTCGGGCTGCCTCATTGGCTCAGGGCCAATAGAACCCTGCCCGGAACGCCTTGGCGACCAGCATCCGAGAGGATGCATGGTGCCCACAGCTTCCCGAGTGAATCTCCTGCAAAATCTATTGCCCTTCCTCTGGCAAAATGCAATGCTGAGTGACGCCAGAGGTGCTTTTCTTATAGACTTGGTCTCCCATAACGGTGTAGGCCTTCGATTGACGAACGATCTAGCGGGTCTCCACTTCATCCTCAGGGAGTTCCTGCCTAAGCAGGTACACGAGGTATGGCTCAGTCCACTCGGGAGTGATAACAAGCACTTCTTGAACCAAGTCGATTACTGCGGGGATGTCAACTTTAGTTGGAGTAGACGGTCCGACTGGTTGCGGGGGCTCTTGCACAAAAGGATCTTCTTTGATTGTGGAAGAGTGCAGGTGCTCTAGGAACACATTCTTCGGAACCACTTTCCGAGTGGAACCAATCTTGGCCAAGTCATCGGCCGCCTGATTCTTGAGTCATGGGATGTGGTGCAACTCCAGACCTTTGAAGTTCGTTTCCAGCTTTCTGATGGTGTTGCAGTAGCCTGTCATAGCTGGACTTCGAATATCCCATTCCTTCATCACCTGATTCACCACCAAGTCCGAGTCACCATAGACCATCAGTCGGCGAATGCCGAGTGAGATCGCCATACGCAACCTATATAAAAGAGCCTCATACTCTGCCTCGTTGTTGGAGGGAATCAAAGTGAATCTGAAGCACATACTTGAGTCGGTCGCCTTTGGGGGACACTAGGACCACTCCAGCCCCCGAGCCGTTGAGCATCTTGGAGTCGTCGAAGAACATAGTCCAATGCTCGGGGAGGCTCAGGGCCGACTGTTGCTGTTCACTCCACTCAGGTAGGAAATCCAATAGGTCTTGCGACTTGATGGCTTTCTTGGCCTCAAACTTGATGTCCAAGGGGAGGAGCTCAATGGCCCATTTAGCCACTCGGCCTATGGCATCTCTATTATTCATGATTTCAGACAGGGGAGCGTTGCTGATCACTGTGACCGAGTGAGCCACCTTCTTCGCAGTCAGATAGATCCCATACACCAAGTTCTGGTAGTGTGGGTACCTTTGCTTGGAAGGGGTCAGGACCTCAGAGATGTAGTAGACTAGCCACTGGATCTTGAAGGCCTTGCCTTGCTCCTCACATTCCATAGTGAGTGCGGTGCTAACTACCTGGCTCATGGGCGCGATGTACAAGAGCAGAGGCTCTTGGATGCTCGGAGCAAGGAAGCACCGACTGGGTGGAGAGCAAAGCTTTAAGTTCCTGGAATGCAGCTTGCACTTTGTTTGTCCACTCGAACTTGTCTGATTTCTTCATGAGTCGGGTAAAGTGGCAGGGCTTTCTCACCGAGTCGTGAAATGAATCTGCTCAGGGCTGCCATGCAGCCCGTGAGCTTCTGTATGCTGTGTAGATGCTCGGGTTGTTTCATTCAGACTATAGCGCCAATCTTCTCGGGGTTAGCATCGATACCATGTTTGGAAACGAGGACACTGAGTAGCTTGCCAGCTGGCACCCCGAAAGTGCACTTACCGGATTGAGCTTTATCCTGAAATGGCACAGGTTCATGAAGGTCTTGGCATGGTCTGCCAGGAGGTCGGAACCTTTCCTAAACTTGACCACGATGTCATCCATGTAGGCCTCCATGTTCCGACTAATCTGCTTTTGTAAGCATTTCTGAATCATGCGCTAGAAAGTCGCCCCGACATTTTTCAATTCAAATGTCATGGTGATATAAAAAAACAGCCAAATAGGGTGATGAATGCTATTTTTATTTCATCCAGACCATACATTTGGATCTGGTGGTACCCGGAGTACGCATCCAGAAATGATAAGCGCTCATACACCATAGTAGAGTCCACTATTTGATCTATGCGAGTTAGAGGAAAGTGGTCCTTCGGCCAGGCCCGATTGACGTGCTTGAAGTCAATGCACATTCGGAGGGAGTTATTCATCTTGGGCACCATGACGACGTTGGTGAGTTACTTGGAGTGGTACACCTCTCGGATGAACTCGGCGGCTAAGAGCCACGCGATCTTCTGGCCAATCACCTTGCGCTTCTTGGTGGAAGAACGTCGGAGGTGTTCATTGACATGTTTCATCTTCGGGTCGACTCGGAGTCGATGCTCAGCCAGTTCCCTGGGAACACCTGGCATGTCAGAAGGCTTTCATGCGAAAATGTCCCAGTTCTCATGGAGGAACTGGATGAGCTCGCCTTCCTATTTGTTGTCGAGCATTGTAGAAATGTTGGTTGGGGCTGCATTCAGTTCCTCCCGATGGACGTTGATCGGCTTCGTTTCTCCGGCCGACAGGAAAAGGCAGATTCCATAGTCGACTTCTTCGACTTTAGTAGATCACTCGAATCCACTGTTTTTTTGTACTCGTCCAATTCCGCCAATGCCATCTGCTCATCAGCAATCTGGGAGCCCTTCTACAAGCACTCTTCAGCTATCTTTCTATTCCCTGTGATGGTGATCACAACATTCGGCCCTGGCATCTTAAGTTTAAGATACATGTAACTTGGCCTGGGCATGAATTCTAAGTAGGTGGACCTACCCAGGATTGCGTGACAGGCACTCCGGAAGTCCACCATCTCGAAAGTCAAGCTCTCTTTCCTGAAGTTTTTCTCGCCGCCAAATACGATATCAAGGGCTATTTGCCCGAGAGATTTTGCTTTCTTCCCGGGAATAACCCTGTGGAACTACATGCTACTCTTGCTCAGTCGGGACATCAGAATGCCCATCACCTCCAGAGTATCAGCGTAAATGATATTTAGCCTGCTACCGCCATCCATAAGGACCTTGCACAGTCGGACTCCACTGATCGTTGGGTCAACCACCAGCGCCTGCCGCCCAGGGGTCGGTATGTGAGCTGGGTGATCCAACTAGTCAAAAGGACGGGCGTCTTGGCCCAGTCAAGGTATTTTGTGACCATCAAAACTGCCATATTGACCTCTCAGTTTATCAACTTGAGTCTGCTCTTGCTCTCGATGTCAGCAAAGATCATCAGATTCTTCTTGACGATGGGGTACCCAGAGGCGTTTTTTGCCCCCTTTGTCGTCAGCATCCTCGTCCTTGCCTTCAGAGGGCTCTTGCAGCATCTCCTGCTTGAGCAGTCGGCATTCCCGATCGAGTGGTAAGCTTCGGCCGAATTAGGTTGCCATCTTCATCTTTTTACATATGAATCTGGCAAGGCTGGTCGAGGATGTCGCTTTTTGGGGCAACCTTCTTCTTGCCGTCCCATTCCTTCTTCTGTTTCGGCTGACATTTGCCTTTACTTTGGCCAGCCAGAGCCGTAGTTTCGGAGTTATCGGTCGCCTCAGCTTTTTGCTTCTAATTCTTGCTGGTATTGTTGCCTGTGTTAGGACCCCGATCCTAAGTCACACCGATCTAGCATCTAACACATCATATTGCTTTGTGGCCTCACGCACGGTAACCCATGGCTGCCGCCTTTACCTGCACCGGGACCATTTGTGCCTTTTTGGCTCATGTATATGATAGTGCCACTAGCATCCATATGACAGAAAACCCGGGCCGACATGACTAGTCGTAAACCCAAGGTGGCACAAACTTACAGGGACAGGCATACATGACCCAGCAATGCACGTATCGGTCAGCAGCGAGTGTAACCGGGCTGTAGCAAGCTATTAGGACTCCGGTAAACACTGCGTGACATTTCCCTGTAGGGACAGACACAGGAGCAAAGAAGGACACATGTCGGTCAATCCATGTGTTCCGGATGGAAGCACTAGGAGGCATTTCCCCATAAGGAAGGCTACCAAGAATAAACAACTAGGTGTCAGATCCCACACATACCAAAGCATTTCAAACATACACACAATATGCTCAATATGTGTAGATAAAACATGGCATCACAACATAACTCTATGACTCAAAGTATTTATTTGAAAGGCTCCGAAGAGCCATACATAACATGATATTACAAACAGGGGTCACAGGACCCATCATACAAGCATACAAGCATACAAGCAACGGAAGCATCAACATGTGTGAGTACAAACATCTACAAAAGAAGAAGCCTGGGAAGCCGACTATCTACAAGACCGTCGATAGCAGCCAGACCTCTGTCTGTGATTCCCAAGCTAATCATCAAAGCCCATGTGGAACTACTAGTGAGATCGAAGTCTCCTATGCAAAAACATAAATTAAGCAAACGTGAGTACAAATGTACTCAGCAAGACTTACATCCGAACGAGCTACATAGGCATCAGTATCAACAAGCGGGTGGTGGAGTTTAACTGCAGCAAGCCAGCTTTAACTCAGTGGCTATCCTGAACTATAAAAGCAAGTAATTTCTTTGAGGTGGCACACACGAGTCCACATATTCACCATATCAATACACCACTACGGATCCGCTCCCGTCTCCCTACGGGAAGGCCATCCATAATACTCACGCTTATCTTGCGCATTTTAAAGTATCCACTTCCAGATATCTATGAACCATATAAGCTTTCCAAGTAGTCCATATCTGCGGATGCGGCTATTCGAATAGATCATATTACCCTGCAGGGGTGTAATTCTTCACACACGCTCTCACCTCTTATCACCGTTTACATGACATGTACTCGGCAACCTTCAAGCAGAAGCCCAGCGAGGGTGTTGGCCACGACCTGACTAACCACACGAGACTCTAGTCCAGGTTTATCGCCTATTTGAGTTGCATCCGCAAGGAAGTCTGGCCGAGGTTTCCACTACAGCCCCAAACGATGTGTGCAGGGTTCCCGAGCCCACCAAACGAGTGCCCCAGTACACCGTGCCATGGTGTATCTACTGCATCATAGCCCACCCCTAGGGTCAGCACTATGCACGGCCTCCAACACATAACCTACAAACACCAGAAACTAGTTGTAACTCCTGGTCAGAGATCAAGGCGATTAATAAGTCGAGAGAGCTTGGAGTGCCCGGAGCCCAATGTGTGGTAGTAGCTGTCTTGGATCACAAACACGAAACTCAGTTCCTGAGGACAGCTTCAATGAGACAACCCACCATGTACTTCTACATGGCCTCTCATCGCTACCTTTACCAAATCGTGTTCACACACTTAGCTCTCAATAGTAGGACATGTTCATCACCATCCCAAACCATCCCAGATGAATCAGACCTGACACGAGTCTAAGCATAGCAGGCATAATGAGCAAGCATGAATGAGTAGGCACATCATGGCTCAAACAACTCCTACTCATGCTAGTGGGTTTCAACTATTTACTGTGGCAAAGACAGGTCATGCAGAGGAATGGGTTGAACTACCGCAACACGCAACAGTTGAATCGTCGTTGTCCTAATGCAGTAAAAGAGAGCAAGAGCGAGAGAGTGGGTTTGTATCAGAGTAATCAAGGAGGGTTGCTTGCCTGGAACTTTGAAGATGGTACTGCACTTCAAAAGTGTCAACGATTACATCGTCGGAACATCTGCTACCGAGAGGGGACAAGCACTGGCAAACAAAGAAGAAACACAATCAATGCAATGCAACAGTATGATGCAAGATCATGACATGGCAATATGCTGTGATTTGAGCTAATGTAGCTAGCAACAATTTAAATGAAGTTGGTTTGAATCCAAGGTTCAAATTCAAACTCCATATAAGACATTTCAAATCCCATTTATTCAAATTGTCATATACAGCAACTTTAAGTTGTTCAAACACGCATGAAAATGACCTTAACAGATTCATTGGATTTTTCTGATAATTTTTCATATATAAATTATTTCATTTGGAGTTACGGTTGAATTTCTATGATTTTTAGAAGTTTTGGGCATTTTCTGAAAATAAATAAATCATTTAGATTTATTTAAATTCCATAAAAGGCTTTATGACATCAGAGTGACATCAGCACTATGTCAGCAAGTCAACTGGGTCGGTCCAGGTCAAACCTGACCAGTGGGGCCCACTGGTCAGTGGCGCAACTATTTAACATGGTTAATTAGCGTTAATTTAATACTAACTAAACTATTAGTGGGGCTCGGGCCCACTAGTCAGTGAGTCAGTAGGTTAACTAGGTTTAAAATAAAAGCTTAACAAAAATTAGCAGGGCTGGGCCCACCTGTCGGTGACCCACGTGGTGTGGTTAGGGGTTAGTTAAGCAGGTTTAACCGGTGTTCAGCCGTCGGCGATGGCCCGAGACGGCGAAGGACGTCAGAATTCCTCCTCCGACGGCCAAAGCGCGGCGGAGGGCATCTACGCGTTGCTGGTGCTCGTCCACGTCGAGCAGTGCAAGCCACAGTGGCTCAGGCGGCCCGTAGCAACGACAACAACGACGGAGGCGGCGACCGGAGCTCGGTGGTTGCGGGTGGGAGGGCTAGAGCTCGCGGGCAAGGGAGCTGAGCAGTGCAACGGCATCTATCGAGCACGAGGAGGAAGTCTGCGAGCTCGGTCTGGTCATCGGGCCTTGCTAGCAATGGTAGTGACGAGCGTGACAGCAAGAAGCTCTCGGCCATGGCGGGCCTATGGCCTAGAGGGCGAGAGGGACCAGGGAGAAGGGGGAGATGACGCGGGTGCTCACAGCACATCCGATGGCGTCGTCGGCGAGGTCGGGGAGGCCCTGGACACATCAAATCAACGGCGAGAGGCCTCGGGCACATAGTTGCCTAGTTCGCGGGTCGAGGGTGCGATCCCTGACCCGGGGTCGATCGATCCCGATCGAGGACGAAGTTAGGTCAACGAGGGTCGATGGAGGGATCGTGACCCTGTTCGATGGTGCTGACCCAAATCGGTATGCAAGATGTCAAGGTAGTTCATGAGGACGGAGGCTTACCAGGGCACCACGCAACCGCGCTCCACCGCCGGATCACCGGAGTCCGCCCTTCCTCGATTCGCCACTAGCCTGCCAGTTGCCGGCCGTCGAGCTGTTCACTATCGTATGCGGCCATACATCATGCATGAGCAGCGAGCGGTTGAGAATCCCATGCTGGAGGGAGGAGAACCTTGGAGGCTTGGACTTTGAGGGTGGATCCATGGAGGGCAAATCCACTGGAGTATTGCAGAGGAACGATGGTGAAGAGGGATTTAGGAATCGGAATACTTACCGGATCAGAACGCTTCATGTGAAAGGAAAACCGGCGAAGTCATCAGCGCACATGTGGCCCCATTTCAGTACTTAATTGCTGACATAAATGAAAATTTAATGTGAAATTTTGTAGCTGGAATATTGGGAAATATATCAACAGATTGTCATATTTTTGGAGGGATCGTCAAGACCTTTCTACCTCGTACACGAACCAATGTATCGTACCGGGGTCATCGATCCGAAATTCTTTGGATCGTGATCCACGTTCCCAATTAGCATTCCGAAGAAGTATACTCCTCGTCATACCTCGTTCCGGAGGGGTGGCGACCCTCGACCCCGTTCCTCGACCCGATCGACCCAAATTTCTGGCAACTATGCTCGGGCACTGGCGGTGAGGGCGAGCTCGATGTCGTCGGGCGGTGCTCCCCTTCTTGTGGTCTTCTACTTTGAGATGAGGTGGTGCCCGGCGGAGCGGCTGGACATTCTTTCGCAACGAGAGGGCATCGATCGGTGGCCACGCGGGCAAGCGGCGGTGGCTGACGGGAATGCTCGGGTGGTTGCGTGTACAAGCGCTGGAGGACGGGAGAGAGAGAGCAGCGAGTGAGGGGAAAGAGAGAGGCCTGTGCGTGTTTCAGCGATGAGAGGATGGGCTCCAGGGGGCAAGTAGAAGGTGGAGCTCGTGCGTGCGCTACTGCTGGCATGCAACTGCTTCGGGGCGAGGGGAGGAAGATGACAGAAGGTGCTGGTGGGCTGGGCCTGCGGCTGGACTACCAGGTAAGTTGGCCTAGGTGAGTGTTCTATTCTGTTTTACTTTCTGTTTGTTTTCTTTTTTATTTATTTTGCCACTGTTTTAAATTCAAAACCAGTGCCAACTTCTCTGAAATATTTTTATGTTGCTAGATGGACTTTTCCAAAGCACATAAAACATTTCAGGGGCATTTGAAGTTATATTCTAATTGTATGAATATAGTTCAAATTCAAATAGCTATTGATTTAAATTCAAAGTCCCAAAAATAAATCCTTAAAAATGTTCAATATTTTTGGTTTGGGCCATAACACTGGCCAAAAATATCGAACATTTAATAAGAGAATTTTGGAAACACTAAATGATATTTTTAGGGTTTTTGCCCTTCTTTTATTTAAATTTCTGAGGCTTCCAAATATTCCTTAATTCAAATTTCTTGAATTTAACATGGTGCATGATGCTCACTGATGCAACTATCTGCAAACAAATTCTAGGGTTGTGACAGCCTGACTGATTGGCATCTCCATACTAGTAGAAAACAAGGTACTAGTCCCGGTTCCAGAGGGCCTTTAGTCTCGGTTCTGGAATCGGGACAAAACTGACGAGACTAATGCCCAAAACCTTTAGTCCCGGTTTGCTTACGAACCAGGACCAAAGGAGCTCCATGTGGCCGCTGTTGGGCGCCCAGGGAGGAGTACCTTTAGTCCCGGTTGGTAACACCAACCGGGACTAAAAGGCAGCCACACGTCAGCAGCTCCCAGGCGCTGGGGTTTTTGTTTTTTTAAGGGGGCTTTAGTTGTTTTGGAGGGTTAATTTAGGTGTTTCATATTGTGTTAGCTATAGCTACTACATATAGAGAGAAGTGACCTCTCTTTCTCCGTGCTTGGTCGACGGTAGCTACTACATATATAGAGAGAACTCGACGCTAGCTAGTAAGCAAATGAAGGAACCATTAATCATCATCATCATCATTATAATAACAACTCATCATCATAGTCATATATATAGGAACTAGCTCATCAATCTAGCACAAAGGTAGCACATAACTCATCATCATGATAACAAGTCATCATCATAGTCATATAAGAACTAGCTCATCATTCTAGCACAATGTAGCACATAACTACCTAAGACCTCCTACTCTCTCGAAGGTAAAATAGCATAAAACAGGTAAACCCCTGATTCTCCATTATGGAGAATACAGATGAACCTATCTCCCATTTGTGGGCTACGCTTGATGTTGCCCCCAAGTAGTTCTCTGCGATCTTTCAGAACTTTTCTCCAATCTTGTATGCACTGCGGTGGTACGTAGGCCAACTTAGCCGTAAGCTAACAATCCTCATGCCACCTTTCATTTCCATAAATCTAGGTATACAATCCGCCGGGAGTTCCTGTTGAAGAACATCATAATAACATACTTAGCAAAATGTAGTTTAGCTTAAAAGAATCTATGCAAAAAATGCACTGATGACATAATAGGAAAAATCTTACCATGATATCTCGATGGATGTTACCGTAGTTCAACACGTGCACTAGTGGCACGTATTGAGAATAACTTGGAGAGATATGATAATTCGTCTTAAAAGTCTCAACATCTTTAATCCATGAAACAAAATGATGTATCTCCTCGCAATTTAGCTCAGACCCATAACTGTAGTAGGTTTTGTCTACTACTTTCCATACATTTCTTGAAGAATGGAAATAAGCTGTCAATGGCAATAAGCTGTCAACTACTTTTATAAATACAATATAAATTACTTATTGAATATGTTTGAGAAACTCACATAGAGGTAGAAGTGGAAGCATATGAACATCGACCCAAATGGAGATATTTTCTTCAGCATCATCACCCAGATCGAAGGCAACATACATACCCTCCTGAAAACCATACGCCTTGCCAAGTGCTACCAATTCGTGCAACCAAAATGGGAGTAGGTCACCGCATTGTATAGCTTGACAGCAAAAGTATAGCCATGATGGGTCCTGAGGTGAACTCTCTTTATCTGCATATTCTCATGATCTTCGAAATCCAGCTTTTCCAAGACATAACATCTTGCATGGCATGGGATGCACTAGTTGAATTATAGAAAGCGGAAATTACACATTGAAGAAACATAAGTCATGCTTAATTACGGAAAAAGACTTGTCGTCGTTGCGTACCGTATAAACATTGAAGGTCTCGTCGAGCTTAACACTGAAGAGTCGACCGCCTTCCAGGTGAGGCCTGTCGCACAGACACCGGTCATCGTCGTAGTACTCGCACTCTTGGATCCTATCGTCGTCAGACATTTCCTATGTTCGTAATTCAAAGATATAACAGATCTCAGACTTAGTGAAAAGCTGACAAATATAACATGATAGCAACTTGAGAGCAACAACTAAACATGCTACAGCAAGGTAACATAGCAACCAAAAACATGGCATCAAAGTACACATCACAAACACCAAATCACATGAAGGAATCATATCCATATGAGGTCTAGATTGGTAGCAACCAACAAGCAAAGTTGACAAGTTTTATAACAGACAGTTTAGGACAGTGAAATTAACAAGTCTGAATACAGAAACAGTGACTAGGCATGTTTGCAAGCTCATAGCACTCACATCAGGGCATATCATGGCATGACAAAATTACTAGCAGAAAGTACACATAAAAATGATCCAATGTCATGTTGGCAAGTTGCTCATATGGTGCATGCATTAATTCACACAAAAATGACAAAGTGACAAACATCAACAGTTTTCTACAATAGACTTTTTTGTTCTTTGATTTGCAAAGGAGCTATATTCTCCCAAATTCTTTTGCATCCACAAAAATTACTCCACCTATTTGACAGTACACACAACCCATTCCACCAAAAACATTTGGTTCCATAGTTCAAAATTTTCAAATTTCATTCAGTTCAAATTTGGATCAGATTCAAACTCCATGGTCAAAGCCCAATTTAAATTGCTCCAAAAATTCTGAAACTTTGCCAGACTCCCTTTTGTGCATCAACACCTCACCACAAAAATTCTCAAAAATTCCTTGAGCCCTCTGGCATTTCATCATACACTTGATGTGCACTGTCAAAAAATTCAGAAAATTCAGAAATTTTAAACTTTGCCACAATTTGCCCAAAAGATGATTGCCACAATATTACTTTGCCACATCAAATTTGCCATATTAATATTTCTACAGAAATTTAAGAGTAACTTGTTGAGTGACTACCCTAACCCAAAAATTTGTAACAAAGAAATTGAAGGGGGGAAGAGTGCTCACCGAGGATCTCATGAAGGCTCGCTGAGTGACTAGTAGCAGCAGACGAGGACGGTCGGTGACGAGGTCTGGCCAGTGATGCGGACGGGCGACTCACGGGGGCGCGGCGATGCTCGGGGAGGTTTGGCCGGCGACGAGGAGCGAGCGGGCTCGGGGACAGCGTCGGGGCAGGGAACGGGGACGGCGTCGGGGGCGGCAACGAGAAGCGGGCTCGGGGAGGCGACTGGGAGGTCCGGCAGCCTGGCGGCGTCGTGCTCTGCTTCTCATCGTCGGGGGAGACTGGAGAAGTGGTTTGAAATTTTATAAGTGTTTGCTTATATACACAAAGCATTGGTCCCGGTTCGTGGCACTAACCGGGACCAATGCCCACCTTTCGTCCTGGTTTGTGTGACCAACCGAGACTAAAGGTCTATTTTCAGCAGCCCAAAGTGCGGGAAGCAGAGATCTTTAGTCCCGGTTGGTGCCACCAACCGGGACGAAAGGTGGGCATTGGTCCCGATTGGTGCCACCAACCGGGACGAAAAGGTTGCATAGGTCCCGGTTGGTGCCACCAACCGGGACGAAAGGGCTGCGGCTGCTACGGCGTCGGGCGGGTGGATGTTTAGTCCCACCTCGCTAGCTGAGAGGCGTCGAGAGTGGTTTATAAGAGCGGCTGCGCCAACCCTCTCGAGCTCCTCTCTAATGCAGGCCTACGGGCCTAAACACACTCTCTCTACCTGTGGGCCTACAGGGCCTTCTGCGGGCCTGCATCCTGGCCCAACTAGCGGGCTGGGTTTCTAGTCGTATGTAGGCCGTGGTGGCCCTGTAGGCGGCATTTTTTTTAATTTTTTTCCAGTATTTTGTTTTGTTTTTTGCTTTATTTAATTTTTTAGAGTTTTTGAGTGATTCTTTTTGCTTTAGGTCACAAAAATTATAAACTTTCTGTTAGTGCCATTAGTTTTCAAATTTGAATAGTTTAAATTTGAATTCTTTGAAATTTGTGTGAATCACTAGTTTGTGAATAACTTTACTTTAAAAATAGATTTTTGAGTGATTCTTTTTCCTGCTATTTAATATTAGCGTGTTTTATCATTATATTCAATTTGGTAATTTTTAGGTTATTTTAAATGGGTGTTTTAATCAAAAATAGATTTTGTTATTATTTTAGTTTGCTATTAAGTTTCTAACAAAAAATACTTTGAAAATTCTTGTTGCTATTAATGTTTTGAACAAAATACTTTGATAATTTTAGTTGCATAAATTTTATATAATTTTAGTTTCAAAAATACTAGAGGTTTATAAAAGCTTTTAGTTGATTCTTTTTGCTGTTGAAGAATATTTAGTTTTGTTTTAGGTTGATCATAAAAAATTTAAGTGATTCTTTTTAGTTCATTCTTTTTGCTATTAGAGTTTTGTAAAAGCTTTTATTTCATTCTTTTTGCTATTAGTTCATTCTTCGAGCTAAATGACCCTAAAATTGAAAATCACTACAAATGAACTCTCACAGGTTGAAACTTGGCATGGTATCATCATTTCACCCACTAGCATGTGCTAGAAAGTTGAGAGGGTTACGACAAAAACTGGATGGACTTCGGTGTACAAACTGGACAATCTCTTTCGAAGTATCAGGTTTTCACATGAAAACTCATGTGTTACGAAGGCATTTCATATTTTTTAAACTTATTTGAACTCCCAACTTTTTGTGCGTTAATATGCACCATTCAAGCCACATCATCAGTTTTCACCCTTTATGCCTTCATTTGCTATTTTTCATGCATTTAATCTTTTCTTTGAGCTAAATGACCTTGAAATTGAAAAGCACTACAAATGAACTCTGAACAGGTTGAAACTTGGCATGGTATCATCATATCACCCACATAGCATGTGCTAGAAATTTGAGAGGGTTACGACAAAAATTGGATGCACTTCGTGTACAAACTGGACAATCTCTTTCGAAGTATGAGGGTTTCGGACGAAAACTCATGTGTTACGAAGGCATTTCATTTTTTTTAAACTTATTTGAACTCTAGACTTTTTGTCGTTCAATATGCACCATTCAAAGCCACATCATCAATTTTCTACCCTTATGACTTCATTTGCTATTTTTCATGCATTTATCTTTTCTTTGAGCAAATGACCCTGAAATTGAAAAGCACTACAAATGAACTCTGAACATGGTGAAACTTGGCATGGCATCATCATTTCACCCACATAGCATGAGCTAAAAAGTTGAGAGGGTTACGACAAAAACTGGATGCACTTCGTGTACAATATGGACAATCACTTTCGAAGTATCAGGGTTTCGACGGAAACTCATATGTTACAAAGGCATTTCATTTCTTCTACATGTAACTGTATTGATATTCTAGATCAAGCATCATCAGAATAGTTGTGAGAGAAAGTCTTGACTTTTTCTTCGTGTGTGTCCCTTGCTTATTGCGCCGTAACCATGGATAATCTTCATCGTTAACAGGGTGCTTGTGTCAGCCTTGACTTTGAGGGAGGAATTTCATGAAACTTTCATAATCTTCAGACATGTCTGTCTTTCCCTCCACTCCCACGATGTCTCTTTTCCCTGAAAGAACTATGTGGCACTTTGGCTCATTGTATGTGTATTCGCTTCCTTATCTTTTCTTTTTCTCAGTTTTGTAGGCATGTCTTCACATAGAAACCTGCCCACATCATGGGCTAGGACGAATGGTTCGTCTGTGTACCCAAGATTGTTGAGATCCACTGTTGTCATTCCGTACTGCGGGTCTACCTGTACCCCGCCTCCTGACATTGACCCATTTGCACCGAAACAAAGGACCTTAAAATCATGTCCATAGTCAAGTTCCCATATGTCCACCTATGTATCCATAATATGCTCCTTTCCCCTCTTGGTTGCTGCATCAAAGCGGACACCACTGTTTTGGTGGGTGCTCTTTTGATCTTGGGCGATCGTGTAAAATGTATTCCCATTATCTCATACCCTTTGTAAGTCAATACATTCGAAGATGGTCCCTGCCAACGAGTACAGCTCATCTGCAACAGTGTTGTCACCCATGAGATGTGTTTGCAACCAACTACCAAAAGTCCTGATTGTTGCACATGTAATCCAGTCGTCACACTTCTCGGGTGTTTTGGAGCGCAGACTATTCTTGTGTTCATTCTGACATACGGGGTCACCAAGGTAGAATTTGTAGAACTTGTAGTGTGCTTGTGTGACGCCCCCGGTTCAATCGTACACTAATCATACACCAAACGTGTACGATCAAACCCAGGGACTCACGGAAGATATCACAACACAACTCTAAACCAAAAAACGGAGGTCCACAATATTACAACCGAGGGATCCGAAGATCCGATACATGAGTCAGTCATACAATAATATCTGGTTACAGACATAGTTAGACAAGTTCTGGCCTTAAGAAGGCTAGCACAAACAGCGACACTAGATCGAAAGGCGTTGGCCTCCTGCCTGGGACCTCCGATCCTACTCCTGGTCAGATGCGCGTCCAGTAGTACGTGCCCTCTGGACCCGCCTGGTAGTAGGCTCCGGTGGTGGCGTCTGGCTCCTGGACTCCATCGCCTGGTGTATCATCAGGTGGGGGTATATGGGGGAAAAGAGAAAATAAAGCAACCGTGAGTACTCATCCGAAGTACTCAGCAAGCAAGGATCTATACTACAATGCAAAAAGGCTGTATATTGTGGACTGGGCTGCAGAAATGCCAGAATAGAGAGAAAGGCCTAGTCCTATCGAAGACTAGCATCTTCAA